>JAWWLV010000078.1:108437-166045 GCA_035041135.1 Platyrinchus mystaceus
TGCTACCAGAAAATTATGCAAGATCCTATTCACAGGAAAGAAGGTAGAAATTTATTTTTTATGAGATTTTACTGAGGCAAACGGTCCACAGATATAATTACACTAATTCAGGGTCCCTTAGTTATATTACATTCTTGTCTTGCTGGCAATTATTTTTCTTGTTGTAACAATATTTGTATAATTTTTTTAGAAGCATCTCTTTGTGATGCATGAGGATAAAGTGATGTGTTACATTGCCTGCCTGTTACACCACCTCTTATATAACACAGAGCTTTTATTTCTGATGAGATAAGGAATAGTTAATTTAAATAGATATTTATACTAAAAAAAAAAAAATTGATTTTTTGTTTCATGGTCTTATGACACCTCTGTCTGTCTGGTCACATGTGCCTTTAAAAACTTGGAAGTGTGTTGATCCATGCAGTTTCCCTGCTCCAAGGGCTGTGTTAATGTCATTCTTGCTTTTTCTGATAACTCGCTCAGAGCTGATTCTACCTCTCACTGTATTCATTGGTTCTCACTTGATAACTTCTGGGAACACTGAATGGCTTTTTGAGGCAAGAAAAGGGTAGTTATGTTCTTTTACAAAGAGATTTTTTTCTTCTGAAATGATTCTTTGGAGGAACTGAATGCCTGGAGGTCCGAAATGAATGCGAGTGTATGCATGACAGTGTAAGCTTATGTGCAGCTTGGGGCCTCTTCAGAAGGGTCTGGAACAAATTGGAAAATCCTCAGATGAGGAGGAATTACAAGATGTTTGAAAACTGCAGCCTTTGAAATGAGGATGTTGTTAAGTCTTTAAAAGAAAAGACACTAAAAACATCTTCAGCTCTGTAGAGATGGTCAGTCATTCCGTGTGCCTTTTGGGAAAGAATTTGTTTATAAAACCCCAGCTCGTTCTCAAGGGAAGTTTATTTTAGATGTTGAAATTTGTGTGAGTGCAACGAGGCATTGGAACAGGCTCTTGAGGGACGCTGTGGATTCCCTGTTCCTGGAGCACTTACAGGAGTGTCTGCCCAGGGATCGCTGCAGGCTCAGCCCAGGGTGAGGCAGAGGAGCTGTGGCTGCCTCCCAGCCAGGCTTTCTCATGGCTTCTAGGACGCCTCTGTGTTTTCAATGGACTAGAAAACATATGTATAGGCTTGGCATACATCCAAAATGTAAAGCAATTCAGTAAAATGGTCTTTGAAAGAGCGTAAGACTCTTCGCTAAGGTACATCACTGACTATGAATTGATTTAGGCTTTTTTGCCCGCTGTGTTCTAGATCAGAAGCTTGTAACTTGCAGATGTAGAATGAGAATCAATTTTAAAATGATTTTGAAGAAATATATGTATAAGGAACTATATTAAGTGGAGTTTTAATCAACTACTGCTAAATCTTATTTTTCTGTTTCCTTTTTTTTTTTTTTTTGTTTTCACTGCTGCAAAGTTGCGTTATCCAGTCTTATGTCTCTACTTTTGCAAGACCATTATGAAAGAAGGGTTGTTATTTTATTACCAGGTCTCTACTTGTTTGTAGGTCCCTACTGTAACAGGACATGGGATGGCTGGTTATGCTGGAGTGATGTTGCTGCTGGAACGGTGTCAGTGCAGCACTGTCCTGACTACTTTCAGGATTTCAACCCATCAGGTGAGTGTGCATTGGCTTCTGCATCAACTTATTTCTTAATGAAATGAGGGTTCTTGGTGTCTCTTGTTTGCCCCACTCAAGTTATTAATGCTCCAGAATTTCAGAAACTCAAGACCCATATTTGCATTTTCCTTTTATCACATAAAAAACTGACAAGTACTCATTTTCTTTTCTGAACTACGTCCTTGAGGAATTCTGTAGATTAGTGAGTAGGAACTAAAGTGAGATCATACTTTTTTCTCCCAGAAAAGCTTTCTCTCTGACAGACAAGCAGAAATAAGACTTACTCTTTTACCTCAATTTAGCAGTTGAAGTTGACAAAGAGTTTCTCCCACTTTGATTCTTTTCCTGTTTCTGTGGGTTAAACTTTGTGAGCATGTGAAAAATGTCATAGATTTATAGTCATGTCCCTTTCTGCCCATTTTGTACTTCCCAGGGTCCTTTCATGCCTCTTTCCATTTGATGATAGAAATTATTGTGGTTCCAGAAAATTTCCAGTTTGGTTCTCTATTGCTGTCTGTCCAATCCTAATTTATAGTGGTAGGATGTCAAACTTCAGTTTAGGTCTTGGATGTTAAACAAGCCATTTAAATACTCTTGTCACTTCATCTGGTAGTTCTCTAACAGTTAGTTCAATATATTTTGATACTTACTGGATTGGAGGAGGAAAATCTATTTGTTTTCTTAAGGAAAATCACATCATCATTTGCTCTTGCCAAGCAAAAGCAACAGCCTCTAGTTTCTCAGAATTCATAGTAACAAGCAAAGTCTCTCTAGTCATATTAATAAAGCTGTCACTTGTTTGCCAATCTTTATTAAATACTTGGCATCAGGAAATAGAACTTCAGTGCTGACTATTGCATTTTTCTTTCATTTGTCTTCTTTTGTTTTTCATTCTATCAACTTCGATTGCAGAAAAAGTGACGAAGATCTGCGATCCAAATGGGAATTGGTTCAGACACCCTGAAAGCAACAGGACATGGACAAACTATACCCAGTGTAATAGTTACACACACGAAAAAGTGAAGGTAGGAAAGGAATGAATGCATGCTACCAGTGTCAAGAAACTGATCTGAAAAATTTCACAAGTTTCAAAACTCAGATGGCAGCAGAGTTGATGCAGCTTCAAATTACAAAAAGAAGAATGTTGAACAAAAAGGGTGAATAGTGCAAAACAGACTCAAAAACCCCCAATCTACCTGCTTTGTCTCATACAGCTGATTTCAGCTGCTTAAATAATATGACAATATTTGTTGTTCATGGATATTTTAAATGTGTAAGTACTAGAACTTGTCTAGGCCATCCACAGTCATCTACTGGTAAGTGAAGTGTGTGCCTTGTAAGAGCAGACCTTTATGTTTTGCTCTGGAATTCCTAAGTAGGGTCCAAGTTGAGCAGAACCACAGGAGGTTTGTCCATCTCTGGAAGACGTGCTGAGAACATGGGTTTATCCAGTGAACTAAGTGACAGATTTTCAGCAGGTGCACAGCCAGAGTTTTTACTTGGGATTAATTAATACATCTTCAAGGCAGCTTTCAGCAGAGTTCAGATGTTTGGGGTTTAGGCTTTCTTTTTCCCAGCGTGAAAAGCAGACCTAATCTGTCCATTTTTACAGAAGTGTAGGCAACCTGTCATTGGGTAGATTCACTCCAGGATCTTTGGAGGCCAAAGGGAACTAAATTATGAGAACTGTTAGACAGGGTCTCCCTTAGCCTGTGCTCCTTTTCCTTTGCGGCCTGACATCCCAAATGCCTTTTTCTATTTCTGAGAAATTAAGCTACTCACATGAATAGAAAACCTATACTTTGAGTTTATTTACCTGAAATTTTGCAGGCATCCAAAATTATCTCAAGGTCAGGCAGCAAGATGCTTTGAGTTGTTTCCTATGTATCAAAGATAGACTCTACACTCACACGTACCCATGGGGGAATATTTTTGTATACTTCAGCTTATCTTCAAGATGCCCATCCATTGAAAAATGTAGAAAAAGAAAAAAACCCAATCTCGAAGTGGTCTCTTTTTTAACTACTTTGTGATATGTGAGGACACAATGGGTAAAATTGCATATTTTGCCTCCCCTTAACTGTATTTCCGCTAATATTTGTTATGTTTATGAAACTGTCAGTCATGGGAAGAAGCAGCAAATTGAAACTGTAAATGCCCAAGAACTAGGAATATAAAATGCAGATCAGGGTAGGCTGTAAATTAATTTGGACATCATGAAAAATGGCTGAATAGCAGCAGATTGTATCAAGAAATCTGACATGAAATAGAGATTTTAACTTCCTACCTCACTGTTGTTGAATACTTCAGGGTATTTACCCAGAAACCATGTTCAGCAAAAGGTGGTAACAGATTACAATAAGACACTTTTTTATTGCTTTTCCTTAAATCATGAGACCTTGAGTTCACTAATGGCAGTTGAATTCTATTAGCAGAATTGCTTTATTCATTGATTCTTGGTAATATTTGGCCGGAAACTGAGGATATTATTCATGCAGAAGCAGATCTATGAAGGTCCTTCTTTATGAATAATGAGGTAGTTTCCCTCAGGCTGTTTTGCCTGCATATTCCAGCTCTGTCACACATCAGAAGCTGTTGTTAAAGTGGAATAATAGCTCTGAACAAAAACCTTACTGCTTGCTACAGTTCAGTGTGTTGTTATATGAGGTGGCATTATCCCTTCACTCTGCTCAGAAGGCGGGTTAGATATTGCACAATAAATCTGACTGCTGTGCATTGTTCAATTCTTGTTGTTATTGTCCTCAGCAGCAGTCCCTGCTGTACCACTCTTTTGGCCAGCTCTAAACTGTGCAGAACTCTTCTAAATCCCTGACATGAACGTTTGGCTAAACTGGTCACTGAATATAGTGGTGATATGGGCTATGAACCTCTCACAAAAGGGCTGTTGTCATTTATACAGCCCAAATTTTAGCCTGTCAGGGTAACCCTTGTTTTTACTCCCTTCCAAATTTTTATGGAAGTTTCACTTATACCTATTGCATTGTTTTTCTTTTTTTTTTTTTAAAGTTATCTTTAGAAGTAATGACAATTTGCAAATTTGTAGCATGTATAAAGAGGTACCCTTTTGTCATCTTACAACCTACTTAGGAATCTTTTTGTATTATTTCAAAAGTCGATATATATAACAAGCTATTAGTCTGTCTTAAGTTGGAATAATAAGTTCAGGGGATACAAGGAGTTTGCAGTCTATGAGCATTTGTATGCATGCTGTAATTCTCCCTATAGAATCCAGATAGTTATGCTTTATTGTGAGAGTATAAAGCTTAACCTAAAAATCTTCATTTTCTGCTGTGCCAAATGATAATCTTACATTTAATGCAACAGGAGAGATTTTGTGAGACAGATTCCATAACTGAAAGCAGAGGTTTGTTACTTTTTATTATAATTTATTAATTAAATTATTATTTCATTTAATATATTTATTAACTAAAAGAATTAATGATAACATGAACGTATTGCAAATATTAATTTACAAGTTCCTTTTTGACCTTTTTTTTTATCGAGCCAGATTTTCATAAATCTATAATTTGGCTGTAGGCTTATTTAACAAGTCTGTTCAGTCTTCACTGGGTTTGAGTTGTTAATTTTTTTCAAGCCCTCCCTTAAATGCTGAATGAGAACTGAATTTCCAATATCATAATCACGGCTTTCTTTAAAGAAAGTATCTTTAAATGATAAGAAAAAAACCTCCTGTGAGGAAAAAAATACATAAATTCCTATGGGAAGCAGGTTTTACTTAGGAGCTGTCTTACTAGAGGAATCAAACCTCAGACAGGAATGCACCCAGTGCAGTAGCTTAAATAGCCAGATTTATATAAACACTCATAAAAACCCCATAGCAGGATATATTAGAAACCTGGTGTTTTAACTGGTAAGGGGTACATTCCACTGATGATTTCCATCAACCTACTGTGTTTCCCACAGAGAGTGAGTTAATCAAGATGTTGTTTTGCAGGATTCTGGACTTGTCTTATCATTACCTCAAATGTTTTTCTTTTCTTAATGCTGTTACAGTCATTTTATGTGCAGAAGAGCTGTATAAATATGTGCTTCATGCAGAACAGTTCTGCAGCAATCACAGTTGCTTGGCTTTGTTCTTGTGTTTCAGACGGCTCTGAACTTGTATTACTTGGCCATCATTGGACACGGTCTCTCAATTGCATCCCTTCTGATTTCTCTTGGCATATTCTTTTATTTTAAGTAAGTATATTTAAGGTCCTCTATCAAATATCAGTGGTTGCCACAACCCTGCTTTCAATACTTTGAACCACCAGCCATCCGAATCAAATTAGATTGAGCAAGAAGGTGAAGAAAGCCATGATGCTGATTTGGCATTTAATGTTATGGTGTAATAAATGTGTAGGTTTATTTTCTCAGGAAGCTAAAATTAAAAACCTGTGAACCAGAAGCTGTAGAATATATTGAAAATAGGAAATGGGAAAATGTTTGTTTGGTTTGGGGTCTGTGATGTTTGGGTTATTTTAGTGGTAAAATTACAGTGTGGATTTTAGGAATTGGACTCACTGATCCTTGTGGGTCCCTTCCAACTCAGGATATTCTATGATTCTATGTTATGCCAAGCACCTGCCAAACTAAAGAGCAAGTGAAAACCAAAATACTGATGACATGTGATACGTACAGTAAAATTCCAAAGTGGGTACTCACAAATGTGACAAACTGTAAAGAAAGTAAGGCTAAAAGCTACAGTAGAAATGGGAATAATAAAAATAATCCCTTTTTTTTATTCACTGCATTATGTGCATGACAGGCATGTCATCCACTGACTAACAATTATTATGTTACCTCCTTGCAAGAAACTTTGAGCAGTGTATCACCAGTGTCACAACAGCTCATAATATAATGTCTTTTAAAATTAGTGTTATTACATCATATTTTGTGAACTTTTCTTCCCTGTGAAAGACTCCTTTTCTTTGTTTTTTTTTTCCTTTAAGAGCCTTTCAAGAGGCTTAGCAGAAAGGTGAAACCAGGAGGGTTGCCACATGAGCAGAGCTGGGAGAGACAAGTTGTTCCCTCTGCCAACTGCTGCAGTGCACAGTGTGGGCTTCCCCTGTTAACTGGCTCCAGTTTAATCTTTTCTCCTTTATTTCTCACTGGATAATACACATCTGCTCTTCAGCCTTGCCTATTTCTTGCCTCTGTGCCCTGCTGTCTCACTCCATCTTTAATTTCTTCCTAACATTTAAATAGGAATAGCACACAAAGTGGCCACTGATTCTGCCTTTTCTCATGCTGTGGACTCTGATTAGGTGGGGGCAGCTGAGATTTGAGTAAAAAAAATCAGTTTTAGTCACATCTGGTGGAAAATAGTGTTGGCAGTTTAGCTGTGCATTATTTCTCCAGGTTTCCACAACACTGCCACAAATCCCCAATAAATCAGAATGTTTCAACTGCACAGAATCACAGAATATTCTGGGTTGGAAGGGACCCACAAGGATTGTCGAGTTCAACTCTTAAGTGAATCATAGAGGAAACAAACCCACAGCTTTGGTGTAATTAGCACCATACTTTAATCAGCTGAGTTAATCTCAGGGTCTTTGTAGCATCTCTTTATGAAATCCAGTATTCAAGATGACCTTTCAGCTTTTTTCTGATCTCTTTTCATGAGGGAAACCTGAATATTTTGCTTTTAATAAATTTATTTTCATATGACCTCTTAGGACAATGTTTACCATTTCCAAGTTCACTTTCCCTCCAAAACTTCATCATGTGAAATGGCTCTGAGTCCTTATAAGAAGTTTGATTTTGCAAAAAAGATCTATACTATTGCAATAAATGTCACACAGAGTTTAGCAGAGTAAATATCTAACGTGACAGGAAAAATGCTTTGACAGATTTCTCAGCAGAAAACAAAAAAATTTGGAATAGGATATAATTTTATAATCTCAGAGACAGTCAAGCATGATTATTCTGGACTATAATATGAAAACCAAGGCAATTTCATCTTGGCTTGTGGCACTCACTGCAAAAGCAGGTGATCTCCTCTGCTACCATACTGTGTCATGTCTGTCTTACCATCCAGGGATTGTTTTAGAAGGATCATCTTTCCTCAGAGAACCACATGGAATTAATCCAGACCCACAAACCACATCTTCTTCACTGTGGTTATGTTAGGATATAAAAGGAAATTACAAAATTTAAAGGAAGCTAAAGAAAGTCCTCTGCAATCTGTTCTCCTGGGATGCACAGTTCCTCTAAAGTATTTTTAGTACCAGAAGGGTATTTAAGGACCTATATTAATACCAGGATGTATTATGTATCAGCTAAACCTTGTGTAATTATTCATAGCTTTAACAGGTGGACTTTTTTTTTTTTTTCACTATTGTGGAGGGTGCCTTTGAATTTGTCATTTCCAAAAAATTTATTCTGTTAGTTGACTAACAGTTTCCAGACAACCTTTGCTGGAGTGATGATCATTAGAATATCTCGAGGCTTGACTAGAAATTTGGCACTTTCCTGTATGAGAAAAAACGCTCTTTTTTCCCAAATAACAACTCTCTGTGTGTTATCTTCTTTAGGATTAAAATTTTTCTGTATTTTTCTGTTTGTGTTTGAAATTTTGTTTTTTTCTTCAGAAAATTGTCTCACTGGAAATCCTTGTCCAGTTTGTGACTTGTGTTCTCTGAGTGCATTGGAGTTCTTGGTTTAATGGCACGAAATAGGCCATTAACTTGGAACTCTGAACCTCTTCTCTGAAAATTCACCAATGAGACATAAAAGTAACTTCTTGCAGTGTCTCTGCTTTCTCTTTCTGTTACATACTTTAGATCACACGTGTTTGTTAAAAATCTCCTGTTAAAGTAGATGTATGGTTTTCATAAAGAAAGAAAAACAAGGCAAGAGAAGACTTTAAAAAGCAGTGATTTGGGAGAAAAGGGAGCTACAATATTAAAGATGTCCCCCCCACCAACTGAGAGAAAAAACCCCCAAGTGTCCTGTCAAATCCCATGACAGCTCTCATAGAGGGTAACAACCCTGTGCTTAAAGAAAGAGTGGGCAAACCACTGACTGATAGATTGTTATGGAGACAGGAGGTTCCTAAGTCACTTTAATTTCATCTGAATGGGTAACTTCCCTTCAGTGCATATGTGGATCTCACTGGTTGAATTTTGCAGTGTTGGAATACCTTAAAAACTTAGATCTCAAACCCATTTAGGGGCTTTCGAAAATGTCACCTTTTTTCTTTCGGAGAAATTAATTTTTTCCTAATGTCCAGGTCATGCAGGACTCAAAATAGGAAGAGAAATAGGTAATTTAACAGGAGGTTTGTTTTTATTTTTAAAAAAATGGTTTAATCCTGGGGTTGGTCATTCAAACATTCTTAGATCATAAATACAAGAATTAAGTGATTAAAGGGTATTACAACATTAAGAAAAACAGTCAGAAAAAGTAATATAGGAAGGATAACAGAAGAGGGAGGGTGGAGAGGCTTAGGAAAAATCCTTTTATTACCAAAAGCAGTCCTGGTTTTTAAATGTCATCAGTCTTGCTTTCTTATTTCACGTCCGGTGATCCTTTCAATCCTTTTATGCATGGGTGGAGGTGGGTGTGGATGGGTGTGTTTGAATATTCAACAGGAACAGCTGCTGGATGACCCGAGAGATGGCCCCATTAGCTGTACGTGCTCTTCCTTGCCTGTGCCTTGAATCTTAACAATAAGCAGACAGAATTCCAGAGTTCTTCAGGACTTGTTTACACAAAGCCCTTCACTGGAATCTAGCATTGTCTCTCTTTTCATACATAAACCATATAGGGAAAAAAAAAATAAATATACATTTTAAAGGAACATAAAAAACTGCATATTACAATAGTCTAAGTTTATGCGTTTGGGGCATTAAAACAAAAGACTAAAATAAAATCTCCTCCAGCCGAGTCACTTCGGTCGTAGGTGCTGCGGCCCCTCTTAAACATGAAGAGATCGTTTTCACCCATCACCTGCTTTCCTGACAAAATGGATGTTACTTGCTTCTTTTGGGCATTTTGAAAATTGAAAGTTAAAGCTTTTTCTCTTCTTTTGGGTTTGTCTGTAAAGCTGAGTTTCATTGGAAAAAGCCTTGAATGAGAAGCGGTCGTGCCCCTTGGAACAGCACTAAGTTAGACCTGCTTCCTCTGTAGTGGCAGACAAAAAGAAATTTGCTGCAACCCTGCTCAGTTTCTAGAATTGTTGGAAATTATTGGACCTCTGTTTAAAAAAAAAAAAAAAAAGAAAGAAAGAAAAAAAGCCTTTCCAAAGATATTTTCTCTTTAATTTTACCTCAAGTTTAAAAGCAAACCTTGAAAATTAACACAATCAAATGCAGTTATATAGGGATTTTATAATTGTATTCTATATACCGTTTATAGCTTAGTTATACACAAAAGTCAGGATGAGATTTGTGTTATTTTACTTATGTGGGTATTCCTCTAGCTGTAGGATTAAGGAATAAAAAATAACAAGAATATGAGTAAAAGGGAATTATCCTCAAAACACATAAACAGGTTTGGGTAAATGGAAACATTGGGTAAGACAGCTTCTTCATGCTCAGGTATGATAGGTAATTGGGAAATTCTTCAGGTACTAACAAAAAAAAAATGTGTAAGTCTTCTGAAAATTGTTATATTATCAGTATTCTATTTTTTTTTAGCTGGCCACTGTAAGACAGGTAAACATCATGGAACTAAATGTACTTGCTTGCATCCTGTTGGTGTTTAAGGAGAGGTGGTGCCTTTCACATCATTGTATTAAATTCGGTCTGGACCTGAAGAGAGGGTAGATGTAAGATCTGTCAGTAAAATAAAGAGCTCTGACATTTCAAAATGTCCGAGTTGTCCCCAAGTCCCCATAGCTGTCCTCCCGCGTCCTCATCTGTTCTTGTTTCTCTTTCCTAGGAGCTTGAGTTGCCAAAGGATTACCCTGCACAAAAATCTGTTTTTCTCCTTTGTTTGCAACTCTGTTGTAACAATAATCTCACTGACGGCGGTCGCCAACAATCAGGAGTTGGTTGCAACGAATCCAGTAAGTGAAAGTGAATTTGGCGCCTCGCTTATCTGTGTGGGAATGGTTTCAGCAGCACGGACCAGATGAGACCTGAGCAGCTGCTGAAGTGCTGCACGTGGTGAGGTGCAAAACGTTCGGTAGTGCTGTGTCTGTGTGAGGTAGGGCGACAGATGTCTCACGGAGATTTGGGCGCTTCACATTTGAGGTTGTGAAATAGTAATAACGCTCTAAGAAGCGGAGCGTACCGAGCTCCTCTTCCCAGCTCCACAGAACTGCTTTTGCACTGAAACAACTGCAGGAAAGCAGCCTGTTCTAGATGATGTCAGTGAGGCTGACAGTGGAATTCACCAAGGAAGGGCAGTAAAAAATGCTTTGCAAGGTATTTTGGATCTGTCTTCCTATGGCTTTACCTCCTGACACTAAAAAAAGTCAATTGTTCTCATTTCAACTGAAGATGACCAAGTCAAAGTTGACCCTTATATTCCAAAAGTAAAAAGCAAAGTAAAAAAATCCTTCCATTTGGGTCTGATTTTTTTGACTTTCATTTCCTGATAAGACTGGGGTAAGTGTGAATCAGTGGCCTCTCCCAAAAAGTCTAGGAGCTATAGCAACGGGAAAGCCTGAAGATGAAATACAGAAACAAACAAACTCCTAGCTCTGGTTTTGTTTTTATTTAGAGCTGGAAGATAAATTTAAATTCTGTGAAAGTTAGGGCAAAACTCCAGAAGCTGAATCAATAAAAGGATGATTTTCTCTTTCTCCTGTAGAAGCTGTCCTCAATGTGCTGGAAAACATACTTGAGATAGGCTGCTAATAATCACCATCAAGTGAGTTAGGTAGCAGAAAATGTTAAAACAATACTGATTTGTTTGTTTGTTTGTTTGTTTTGTTGTTTTTTTTTTTTTTTTTTTAATCCAAGTGCCAGAAATAGAACAATCAAACAGGCAGCAATTTCAGAAGGAGGAAAAACAGAATCTTCTGTGATCAAATCTACAAGTTAACTGCTGGTGTTTTTCACAACCTCGTATTTTAGACTTCACGATAAATTGTATTATAACATTTAAATTGTAGAATATATTTTGAAGGAAGCTAAATACAAATAAATGGCAGGTTCCTTCAGAACCTGCAGTGCAAGTTCTCAAAGGGACCAAAGTGCAGTTTTGAGTGGGTTAAAATCGAGGGCCTTGTAAGCATCTTAAAACCATAAATTGTTCTCTGGAGTAGTTATATGCTGTGATTGGTAAGGCTGAGAGGGGCTTACCCACATCAGATACATTTTCTTGTGTGGTTATCAGATAATTTGGAATGGTCAAGTGTGGCAAGGTTTGCAACAAGGAAAAATATCATTACAGCTTTCTGCCGTGCTTGAGGATCTCAAGGTCCTCTTGTATGAGTAACTGAAAAACAGACTCAGTTATGAAGTTTTCTGTCATCATAAAGTATGGAATTGTAACTCAATAATAGTTATATTTTAAAAAGTAAACAAATAGGTAATTTTAGTGAGAAACAGAATAAACATTAGCATTTGACTCGAGTGGCATTCT
This sequence comes from Platyrinchus mystaceus, assembly GCA_035041135.1. Lineage (NCBI taxonomy): Eukaryota > Metazoa > Chordata > Aves > Passeriformes > Tyrannidae > Platyrinchus > Platyrinchus mystaceus. The sequence continues at coordinate 120,632 of JAWWLV010000078.1, forward strand.
TTCCACTTGGCAAATAAAGCTCCGAGATTTTTTGCAAATTAAAAATTTATATTATACTCTGCCTTTTTCTTTTTTTTTTTTTTCTCCTACAGATCAGTTGCAAAGTTTCACAGTTCATCTACCTATACCTGATGGGTTGCAACTACTTTTGGATGCTGTGTGAAGGCATTTACCTGCATACTCTTATCGTGGTGGCTGTTTTTGCTGAGAAACAGCACTTGATGTGGTATTACCTCCTTGGCTGGGGTATGTGATTTCATGTTCTCTATTCAGGCCAGTGCAGTCTCTTCCTTCTTTGAACATCTGTACCTCTGCTCCTCTGAGCTGACAGCTTTGAATGGCAATGCCACACCCCTCCTCTTTGTCTCTGGTGTTTTAACAAGCTTAGAAATATTAATGTAGAAAGTTGTATGTACCTCTGTCTTTGCTTGAAACAGAGATTATGCATTTCTGGAGTCAGGAAGTGACTCCTCCTTTGTATAGAGAAAATAGTTTCCTATTATAAAAAAGACATTAAGAAGTAATTATTCATTGTTCCTCATCTCGAAGATGTTTATTCAGGAATGAATGTTTGTTTTCAGAGAAGTCTCACCATGTCTAGGGTGGAGGGTCAGAACTGAGTTAGGGATGGCCAAAGATTTGTTTTTCCAGCAGTTCCATTTGACCTGTATTGTTCACTAAGCAAACACAGAGTAGCTGTAGCTGAAGATCTCAAGTGGCATTGGTATCAAAACCAGCAGGCCAAACCTGGTCACTTCAGACAATGCACAAGAGCTTATTCCCAAAGTGCAAGGGAGGGCTCTCTCCTCATCCTCAGTGCATTGGCACACTCAGACTTGGTGCCTGGGTCACTGCTGTCCTGCTGCAGGCATGGCTGAGATGTGGCCGAGAGGTTGTAGGTGCTCAGCTGTTTCTGAGGATTGGGTACCACCACGGTGTCAAGGGCCCCAGACAACTAATTTTAAAATGTTTCATTCAACCTGATTTCCTGGGTCTGATCTCAAATTTCTTTTTGGAATACCCAGCAAGATATTCATGACTTGTCCTCATACCAGTAAAGTATGAACAACACTGCTAACCATACTGTTAAAGCTATGACCATATATGCAGTTACCATTTTAATATTACCTACCTATTTGGCATTGTTGCAGATTGCAGCCTGAAAAGCATCTGTGTTAAGATCAACTGTTGCATTCTAAAAAGTTATAATTTTATTTGCTTCTTTCTGTGTGTTGGTATGGATTTTCTGGCATGTCAGTGGGAATAAGGTTTCTTACATCCCTCAGAAAGAAACCTAAGAAAATAAAAACTGAATTGCTCCCTGTTAGTTTATTTGCTCTGCAGGTATATAGTCTGGATTAGGTGAAAATACAGAAGATTCCTGCAAGATACCCAAGTTTACTTCATTATAAGCCAAATTTTCTTATGAGGAAGATATTGTTTTTTCTCCACAGGTTTCCCATTGATCCCTGCCTGCATACATGCTGTTGCTAGAACTTTATATTATAATGACAAGTAAGTAGCATTTCAACTTGCTTTGCAAAACATTTATATTTTCTTTAAAGAGAGGAAAAAAAAAGGAAAGGAATACAAAGTTAATAATGCCAACTTTTCTTTTCCTGTTTGTTTTCTCTAGCTGTTGGATCAGCTCTGATACTCATCTGCTGTACATCATCCACGGCCCTATTTGTGCTGCTCTGTTGGTAAGCATTTTTCAGATAATATTTTGTTTTTCCTATTTGTTTTCTGGCTGCTCTTGATGGGTTATAAAGTTGGTAAGAGCCTGAAGCTAACATTTAGAGGCCACTGTCTTTCGTGAGTCTCCCGTTGAACCCAGTAGGTGCCTTAGACACAGAAGATAAAAGAAGTCTTGGCCCTGTTAAGGAGCTGTACCTCTGGTCTTTAGAGAAAGTGAGGTTTTGCAGTGTTGATTATCATTCCACTTCAATGCTACTGACAAGGAAGGATTCAATATTTCCTGGAGTACCAGAGGGCACTTTCAAATCCTTCCTTTAACCAAGAATGCTTTCCTGTGCCCTGACTAATTGCCAGGCTGACCCTACTGCGAGTCTCTACGTGCCACTGTGCTGTGGCCAAACAGCTCCCAGGCTGGAGCTCCCTGAGGTTCTGGAAGAGGGCTCTTGCATGCCAGGACTGACTGTGGGTGGGAATACGGGATGGGAAGAAACTAGAACTGGTCCCTGGGAGAGAACCAGTGCAAATAGTTCTGCAGGTGCCTGTGACTGCCCCTGTTCTGACACTAATCTAGCAATGTGTGCTTTGGCCACTGGGGTATTGCAGCTTCTCTGCTTCTGTGGCCCTCGTGAACCCTTAGAGTGCAGAGTTCTGTCTTACCCTCCAAATTACTGCCAGTTCTGTTAAATGTTTGCTACCAAACACATTACTGCATAAAAATCGATGTTGTGCTTCAGTTATACTAGGACTGGATTTAACCTGTGAAATTCAGTCAGTAGATTGTTGCTTCATAGAAATAGGTGCCTGCTTACACAACTATCCATATAATTAGTGTCTATGGATGCATAATGCAAGGAATGCTGCACATTCTGTGTGTGACTGGAATTAGCCACTGACTGTGTATGACAGTCATTAATTTTATTGTAACAGAAACTTCAAGCTGATCTGGCAAAACTACTGTGTGCATGTCTGCTGACTTTTCTCATGGCTTTTCAGTTCACTCAAGGAGATTCATGAAGAATTAAAGCCTTAAGTAACTTTTGGAACCAATTTCCGTTTCTGATCCACATGAGCTTCCTCTTATGTTAAATTGTTAATGAACATTTGTAGAGCGCATTCTGTGCATAGAGAATTCTCTCAGAAGACCATTGTGTAAATCCTGTGGTTCTTCTGACTCCCTTTTTCATTCACAGAAAAGTTAACTAGTGAGCCTACCTTTTGAAGGCTGTGATGATACTATTGACACACCTGAGACCCTCTGCATGGGAAGCCAGAGGCAGTCCCCATGACATTATTGAGTTCTGTGGCCCTTGGGGTGTGCATTATTACTGATAATCTCTTGTCCTGACAGTCAGATCTACCATATATCTTCATATAAGGACACTAACTAATCTGCTGTGCTCTAATCTGTAAACTTAAACCCAGATCTGAATCCTTTCAACTTTTTTTCTTCCTACCTTACATAAAGGATGTAAGATGTTTTCACAGAAAGGTACAAGGTTGGGGTTTTTTTTGTGGCTTGTCACTTTTATTGTTCAGGTGTCTCTTCACAGATATGCCACTTAAGTAAAACTCTTTAAAGCTGAACTATAATTTGTATTAGTCAGAACTTGCTTTAAATAACAATGTAAAAAAATGTGCAAAAGCTATAAGACTGTACTATTTTCCATGAAGTGACCTCATTTTAAGATGAAAGATCATTTTATCCTTCCAAGCAGTGGCCTCCACAAAATCACACTGCAAGTCACCAGAATCCTACAGGCTTCAAACGCACTGGATCTGTCCCAAATGATCAAGTCTTCTTTCTGTTCAAGGCAACACTAGGAATGTTCTTTGATTTTACTGGAAGCATAATAATTATCTCTGTGGAGTTGGTTTGGGCAGAGTCTTTGCCCCATTCTCTTTGCAATTTACAACTATGAACACCTTTGATATTCCTATATTTTTAATGAGCTGACTAAAGGTGTTTCTCTTGTATTTTTACCTGCCTCAGTGCAATCAGTAAATCTATTTGAAAATCATGTAGGAATAAAGACTAAACACAGCTGCACAACTTGCCTGTGACGTGAAAATACTTTAAAGGAGTTGCTTTCCTTTTTGGAAACAAAAAAAATGTAGTATATCAACTCAGAAAAGACAAGGCAGGGATAAAGATGTTAGATTAAATGCATGTGTTTAGGCTTTGTGAACAGAACCCTCATTTGCTTAAGCAGCTTGCTTGCCAGATACAATTTCCACACTTTACTAAGCATGACCTGCTTTAGTAGACATTTAAGCAGCAATATTAAACTGCAAATTAGATAACGAGGGAGAAGACACTGTTTCTATTTTCAGGAGTAAGATCTCAAAGAACATGAAAGGGACTGTCAAGTGGGTGCCAGGGAGAATTGGCAGAAGCCAATGGGAATTTAACTCTTGCACATCACTGAAAACCCTACAATTACATAAAGTTAACAACAACGCTGCTTTTATGGTCCCTGTCATTACATAACTGTGGTCAGATCCCTGCCAAAGAAACAGGAAATGGGAGCAGACATAGGTTGCAGTTTGATTGAAATTCTCTTCAGTTGACCATTAAATTACAACTCTTTGCCCAAGCAACCACAATTAAAGAAACAGTGTGGGAATGAAACAGTAGAGGGTGATGTTAGTTTTCATACTAGACAAATATTGACCAAAACTGGGGGGGAGGGGGGGGGGATGAAAAGGAATGGGGTTTGCATTTTAGTGAAAGCAGTAGTGATATCAGTGTAGAGACTTCAGATGTACCAATGCACAAACAATTTCATTTGAACTGATGCCACTGACAGAGTTTTTTATTTATTTATGCCATTATTTATGTAAATAATGCTACAGGGATGTTTATTTCTCCCTATAATAATGCTATGTATTGGTGTCTTAGTCTGACAGGCTTTTAGAGATGCGAGTTCTGAGTGAACGTGTTCTGAAGGAAGTTCAGGAAATCCTAACTTTAATGTCCTTGTATTTAATGATTCTAAGTTGGACTCAGTGCAAGGCTTAGGAGTTTAAAAGTTTAATGCTCAGCACTCATATACCTGGCCTTGGGAATGTCCCCAGACCAGCTGTAAGACATGTCTTCATGAGCACATACAGGTGTAGTGCCCAACCTAGTCAGCCTCAAGCAGGCCAGGATCTGAAGCTGCATAATTGTACTGAAGCCAAGCAAGGGCCACCAGCCACTATCTGAGTGCCTTGAGCTGAGAATGGTCTGTTTATATCATGCTAAGGAGGAATTTAAACAGAATTTAAACCTCTATGTTAATAAGGATTGCCATGCTGCTTAGTGCAAACTCAGCGTGGAGAGAAGCAGAAATACCTGGGAGATGGGGAGAGTTTAATTCAAGAACTGCATCACCTAATGACTTCTAAACTCAGCTAAGTTCACAGCCACTCTTAAGGCAGAACCTAAATGCTACTAAATTTCCAGTAAGGCACCAACATTCTTTGTGGCTGGGATTGCCTTCTCTACCTTTGTTCCCATTTTTGTTCACTTGCCCGGTTCAATTTTCAGGTCACGGTGGAGCTGTCACTGTGTTGCTCTGTGTTCATACTGCAGCCAGCACTACAGGGCTCCTTTGGGCTTTTCCAAACCATCACAATTTGATGATAATATGCTTGAGAGTAGTTCCACTGACCTACTTTTGCTTAAGTGTAAATATCTACTCGCTACCTTGCTAAAATCAGGACCTGTTTTCATCACTTCAGTTAGGAATTCAGTTCATCCCAACCTCCCTCTATTTTGTGACAGAAGATATGCATCAAAAGTATTGCACCCTTCTACTGACACTCACAGTGCCAGTGAGTGACAGCTCTCAACTCTGTTCTCTGCTTCGCCTCATTCAGCTTTCTGTTTGCCCTCTTAGCTATTTGCAAATTCTGCCTGTTTAATTTTGTGCTTTTTGGTTTTGGTGGGCAAGTGAAACAAACAGAAAAATCCAGTGCACATTGTAAAAGAAACAGCTTGTTGAGTGGTATTTCGTGCCTGGCTGCTGCAACTTTCATCTTCAGTCAGCATTCAAAGACAGTGTTAGAGGAATTGGCCGTGCTACCAAAACTCGAGAGGGCTGAAAACTCAGTGTTTGATACATGTTGATGTTGAACAAGTAGATTTGAGAAGGATTAAATTTAGAAATGGAGGAAGGACTTATTGTCTGTGTGTACTATAGGAAGTTGGATGGGGATGATGGGCTACATAAAAATCTAAATAAATCCCTCGAGAAAGAATCAGAAGACCTTGGTTGTGTAAACAAAGCTTAAAGGTAGCTGGAGGCTTCCAGGAGAAATTCATGCAGTAGTTTCCTATGTGAAACAATTTCCTGTTAAAATGATTTAAATAGCATGCAAGTAGAATATAAATAACATCCCATATCTGTCAAGGGCCGCGTTGCTATAACAGTACACAGCTGTTTATTCTGAAAACCTGATCTGACATAAAGAATTCTGCTGGGGCTGTGGAGGCATCGTGACACTTGTGGTCTGAAATGGCTTCCCTGCTTGCATTTGTCCTACAGCAGCACAGAGGCCTCCTCCTAGACCAGGAATTCCGAGGCTTTATAGAAGGGAGTTGTCTGGCTGTCTGCTTACCTTCTTCCTCCGCCCTCCCCTTTGTCTCCAGTTGTTAACAAGGACATACAGTTGTTGTCTGGAAGCTGAGATAGGGCTGGGTTCTGTGTCTCTCCCTTCCGTAGTGGGTCCCTGAAGCAGCACTGTCCTGCCTTGGTGCCCTTGGGCAAGGTGACGGGCAGGCTGAGCTCTCCAGGTCTCTTCCAGCTTCAGCTTCTGTCAGGGGCTGCCAGCATGGCACAGGAGATGAAAGTTGAGTGTAAGCATCTCTTATTGCTGCTGTTGCTCTGGTTACTCACATCCTTTGGCTCTGTTTGTGCATGCATACACATACAGGTATGTGTGTGTGTACTAGTTTTGTGGTTGCTTACAGTGGATGTTACATGTTGAATGATCCGCTCTGCACAACTGTGATTGCAGTTTGGGATTATTGTTTTGGTTAAACAGAAGGAACGGAGATTCACCACTTCTAACAAGAAAAGCCTTATTAGCCATGGAAATAGTCAAGATCAGTAGTGCAGGAGAATATTTAGGGCACCACCTCAGTACTTGCCACATTTGCGAGTTCTGCTGAATGAATAAAAAATCCAACCATTGTCCACTGTGAGAATGTTAAATCCACTGTTTGTCCACAGGAGTATGGACTTCCTTGTAGCAATGTTTGGTCTGTTACTTATTTTATCCTTTCATTCTGATTTTTTTCTTTATAAATTTGTCGAGTTCATGTTTGAAAAATAGAAAGTAGCTTTTTGAAGAACTGTATTTAAATGCAAGGAGGGAAGAGCATCGTCCTCTTTCCTGACCAACCTGAAAATAAACAATCATTCAAAAAAACCCTAATCCTTCACTGCTACTGTGAGACCAGAGAGAAAGGTGTGTGGATTGTTAGCACTGGCAGAGGGAAGGTATCTGGATGCACACTTGTTTGGCAAATGAAAAGAACGGATGTGGACACACACATCTCAGTTACTTAAAAAGGTGTTTTCAAAGAGGTTTAACTGCTGTTTCTTGTACAATCACAATCCCAGCCACGCAGTATGAGTTTTCTTGTCTGGTTTTCAGTCTCCCAGATCAGTGTGTGAGATTATTTTTCAGACAGCCCTCAGTGCAATTTCCTTTTCCCACAGGTAAACCTTTTCTTCCTGCTAAATATCGTCCGGGTTCTCATCACCAAGCTCAAAGACACCCACAAGGCCGAATCCAACCTGTACATGAAGGCAGTGAGAGCTACCCTGATTCTTGTTCCTCTCCTTGGCATCGAATTTGTGCTGTTTCCATGGCGACCAGAGGGCCGGATCGCTGAGGAAGTGTATGACTATGTGATGCACATCCTCATGCATTACCAGGTAGGGAGCGTTACACGGTTCTCGCCCACCTGGGCTGGAGAGCACTTGGCATGTGAAGCAAATAAAGGACAAATGATCATGTTGTTTTAATTTTTAAAGACCTTAATGCAATATTCTTATAAATTACTTTGATTTTCTCATCATACTGAATATTCACTTCCTCGAGGAGATTCTTAAATACATATCATGGTAGATAACTAGTCCCATCTTTTCATAAATAAGCCACCACATTTAGATTTGTCCTGCAGTGTCTTTGCTAACTGTATCTGAAATATCCCCTAGGTATGTGTAATAAAACAGAACCTTTATTTTTATTTTACAGGGTCTACTAGTAGCTACAATTTTCTGCTTCTTTAATGGTGAGGTAGGTAACAACTTCTAGTATATTTGCAATCATTTTCCATTTTATATAGTTTTGTTTTGTTTCAGCGACTGAGATGGTAAATTTTTTTTATTATTTTATGTCTAAATATTTCAAACTCGAAGGAAACAAAGCATCAGGATGCCAAGAGCAGAGCTTGGGAAGGGCTGTGCCATCATTCATGGCACATCATTAAGTGCCTCAGGACTGACTCTTTGGTTCTGAGCAATATATGTTTTTCTTGATTATACAAGAAACTGAAGACACTTGTCACTTTGATATAAATTCTCAATAAATATCATAAAAGTAAAATGCAGTCCAATACTCAGAAGGCATATTTGTCTGTGTTAGGAGCTGAATAGGATGTTATCTTGGAGAATCACTGGTCTTTTCTGTAGCAGGAGTCGAGCACATTGGGTTGGGGTACAGTTGTATCCCGTGGCAGGGGCTTGGAAGAACATGATCTTTAAGGTCCTTTCCAAGCCAAACCATTCTGTGACTGTTATGATGACTCTCTGGGAAAACTCTAGGCTGAGGTTTGGAAAACTCTTTTTTTTTTTGCACAGATGAAAGGTATCATTCAAAGAAATCAGACCTCAACAGGTTGGTGTGCCTGGGTCAGAAATTTGTGTTGGATAAGTGCACCTCTAAGAAAGCACCAATTCCAAGGACAAACTTCTTTATTCTTACATTAGAGGATTGTGCCATATTTCAGTAACAGATTGTATTGATCCCATTGAAGCTTTGCTGTTATCTGGAATGGGTTAAGGTCCTGCACCCCTGGAGTGCACACAGTAGAACCTCCTGCCCCTGCTGTAGAAAGTACACTTAGAGAGTTTTACAGTGCCAAAGTGATAGAAAGGCTACAAAATATAAATGAAATTGTTAATGTTGCTCTTACTTCCAAAAACTCTTGGCAACCCCAAAACAAACGAACAAGAAAAACCCACCCTACCAAAAAGCTAACTGGTAGTTGTCCAGCAGTTTTGGCAGAGGAACAATTGCAATCCTACACTTATTCCTACACATCTGTTTGTTCATTTGTTCTGCATTTAGTGTGGTTAGAGTATATGGCTGTAAGCAGATGTGTGGGAGTAACCAGATGTTTTCATGTGACTGAACCCTTAGTTTCTTTTATCAAATGCTGTAAAATTGTTTCAGTGTGGTTATATAATGTTATTGCACAGTAATATTTATTTACAGATAATTATTTGGTGAATATCAGAATTAATTCCAGCAGGTTCCCCTTCCTTCTCCCCCTAAGTCTAAAGCTGACTAGATTGCAATGAGGTTTGAAGGTTTATTTTTGTGTTGTTGTGTGTGTCCCCACCCAAATGTATCACTGATTTTTTATTTTTTTATTTGCCAAGGAGGTAGAAAAGATGAAGATATGCTTTCTCACAGTTCAGTGATCTGATTTTACCATAAAGTAGATTCATGTTCAAGTCCCAAGTTCACACAGTCTTTCCCTTCTAGATTATATAGTTCAGGATGCCTTCCTTCTAAAACAGGTATTTGGAAAAAAAACGGAATTTGTTCTGCTCCAGTACAGTATACAGGAGGAGGGATGGGAAACCTTGAAATCTCTGCAGTTTTTATTCAACAACCTTGTTCACTGTTCAGTTCTGTCTTTTAAACCTTGTGCCTCTTGTGAGGCTGTTTTGTATTTTAAGTTATGATTAATTTTAAAATACGAAATTTTAAAATATGATCCTGGATGTTTTAACGTGTCATTGTTACAAACTCACATTTTTACATTATTCTCTTCTGCTACGTAAGAAAAGCACACCTGAGTCAGCCCCCTAATTCAGTACCCTAAATTCACCACATGCTGATCAGTGATAAAAGATGAGCTCTTCCACAACACCTACAGATGGTAACAGGTGAATCACTGCTTGAACTTCTGCTGGCAGGGTAATGCTCAAAGGAGGATTTAGGCATTTTTACGTTTATTAATTTAGAGAATTTTTAGACTGTAGAACTTGATTTTGTGAGTGAAACATATTTGTCTGTATTTTGGAAATTTATGCCTTTGAAACCACTTTTGGGTTCAGTGATTCAAAGACTTTTTCAGTACATCTTGTTCAAGAAGGGACTTATTGCTTTATAAACAGCTGCATCAGTGAGGAAACCCAGAGGGAGAATGACACTGTAGGTAGAGAAAAATGTCTGCACAGAAAACATTTGGAGTTGACACTTGAAGTGACAGTGGGGCAAAGATTTTCCAGGGGGTTTTTAGCAATTAAAAATGCTAAAAGCACCAATTTCTTTCTATCTATAACTTAGCATTTCCCAACTGTTACTGTACATTTTAGTGTCTTCTGTACCATACCAAATAGCAGGATCCAAATCATATTCAAGAAGACACCTCTGGCCAAAAAGTAAATAAATGTGATCTGCTAGCAGAGAAGTTCAGTGAAAATAAATTAAGAAATGTAAGAAAAATAGCTGGTATGTCCTGCTTACTGTAGCCAAGGAACTTCTCCAGCTTCCTGAGCAGTCCAGCCAGGGGTGGTCTGTCCAATCTGGTTCTAACAGGCACTGCAGATGTTTTTCACAAACCTCCTACAGACAAGGGTGTACATGCAAGCCCTTCATCTTGATCTGCTGTGGCAGGGCTTCCCTAAGGACACTTACAGTCTGCTCATGGCCTGGCACCCCGCAGAGGATGATGCTTCCCAACTACCTCATCATGTTTTCCAGTTTGAGGTGGCCTAGAGTGGCTTCTGGGGTGATGCAGTCTGTGGTCAGAGGAGAGGCTTGTCCCAGATCTCTGATAAAACAGTAGAAAGACTCCTATTGAGCTATTAATTACAGTGCTAATAATGACCTGTGTGATCCTTGTTAGGTTTGTGGGGTTTGTGTTTTTGTTTTTTGTTGTTTTTTTTTTTAATTTCACAGGAGTGTAGAAATGTTACCATGAAGATCATGGTCTTGGGTTTATGGGTTTATACAATCTGTTTAGTGATAGATGAGATAGATGAGCTTGTGTTGTGGGTTTTTTTTTTGTTGTTTGGTTGGTTTTTTTGTTTGGTTTGGGTTTTTTGGATTTTTTGGGGATTTTTTTTTTTCCTCCTGTTTGGTTACTGAGCCGTTTGATTTGTGTGCTATTGAACATCAGGCCACTAGTACATTAAATGGTGGACTGGAAGGACCCCTTCATGAAAACACACCAAAAAGAGCCATTACCAGCTAATAAGGTGCAGAAGCAAGAGTGTTTCAGCTGGAACTAGCATCTCTGTAAATAACTGAGAAATAGAATTACATTATTACATTACCTTTTTCATTAAATGCATTGCTTTATATCCTTTCTTGCAACAAAGTCCCAAAGTGCTACCCATCCTGAGCCGAATTTACAGCTCTGTGCAACTGCTCAATATGTAATTTTTTTGCATGTGTGTCTGCAATAAAACTCTAATCTTATTGAGGTAATTGGCTATGGGAAGGAGAACAAATAGAACACAACTTAATGAAAGGCACAGATTCACTGATATGTTTTCAAACTAAATTCAAAGCTTCCTTCTTGGAAAAGGTGGAATTTTGAATATGATTCTTCTCTTGGCTTTGGGATAGATTACAGAGGGGTCTATATTGCTGTGCAATGCATATATTAATTAATCAAAACTTCCTGTGCTGAAACACAAACTCTGCCTTTAGACTCGAAAGGAATACAGAATTTTGATATGAAAAGCAGTAAGATCTGATACTCACAAGTATTAAGATACTTGATTTTTCTCTGAAGTGTTTGGAAATTTGTGCTTAGGTGTTTAGAATGGATTAGAAAGCTTTTAAGAACAGTAAGAGAGCATCTCCTTTGCCCTAAAATGCTAATTTCTTATGTTAATCGGTTGATGCTTCTTTCCTTACCCTTTGACCTGTTCTTTGTAAAGGTTTTGGGAAATATGAAGTTTTCCTTTAAACAGTAGTTTCTGATACCAGACTGCAGGAAGTCTAAAAACTACACCCCCTTTCTTCTATTTATTCTTATTTTTCATAATTAAAGCCAGAGTAAAATTAGACAAAAGAAGCCATTGTGTGAAGGGAAATTAGAAGCAGGCACAAAAGAAACCCTGAAGACATATGGAAAATCCTAAAAATATTTATCCACAATATAAACAGCGAAGTGGGGGAGTCACTCTTCACTGGTTAGTTCTGTTGTATGACAAAAAAGTGAAATGAATGTCATGTTTTTGAATGGTGCCTGTGATTTGGGGGTGGGTACATGGAGGTATCAGTGCTCCCCAGTATTTCCTGAGTCAGAGCCTGGCCAGTCAATACAGGAATACTTTCTGTACAAAGTTTGGCTGAAGAGAAAATTAAATATTCACAATCTGTGGAGTTTTTAAACATAAAAAAAAAAAGCAAACAAAAAACCCCAACAATCTTGAAAAAGCAACAAGAGGAGCCATCACCATTCTTGGCGTTCCTCACTTGGCATCTTCACATGAAATTCCGTGTGAATTTCATGAATGTGACACTTCATCCCGCCAATATGCACAGGTGTTTAACCATATGGTAGGAGAGGAAGGTTGTGACAAAACATCATATCCTTTCCATGAAGACATGTAAACCAGCTGGGCCTTCAGCTATTTTACCAGCTTTATTTTTAACTCTGATAGTAATGTGAAGTTCGGGAAATTGTCCTTCTAGTCATCGGCTTAAGGTATGGTCAGAAATTAGGAAAGACTTGCTTGTGTCAGAACCGTAGCAAATGTAAATTATGGTTTGTTGAGAGTAAATGAATTTACAGCTGCTAAGGATGTGGCCTTTTGAACTTAAGGGTGAACACAAATTACCTTTTTCACCTCTAAATATGATCTGTCCACACTGGATTGGAGTTGACAGGGGATTAAGTGGAAAATTGTGTTACTGCTGTTCCTCCTGTAACCTGTGTTTTTTTCTGAGCAACTAGTGCACTGCAATTGTAAAAGTGTCATTATTTCACACCAAATTTGCCGGAAAATAACGCTTGCTTATGACAAGTGACGTGTAGGTATTATTGAGCCGTAGGGCCTAATCTGGTGAGACACCTTCATCAAAGAACGAAGCCCGGTGTGATCTCCCTCCGAGCGGTTCACACGGATTTCTCCTTGTCTCCTGGCCCAGGTCCAAGCTGTCCTGCGAAGGCACTGGAACCAGTACAAGATCCAGTTCGAGCACAGCTTCAGCCACTCGGACGCCATGCGCACGGCGTCCTACACCGTGTCCACCATCAGCGACGTGCCGGGCTACAGCTACAACCACGACTGCGCCGGCGAGCACCTGAACGGGAAGGGCTACCACGACATGGAGAGCGTCGTGTTAAAGACTGAGAAGCTCTATGGTTGATCCCCCCCCCTGGGCTCAGCCCGGGCTTCCCTGCTCGCCCTCCTGAACTCCCAAGTGGGATCGAGTGACTTCATGGCCAGAAGGTTTCACCTAACTCGGGATATGTTCTTCTCCCGAACAATGCAAACTAAACCGACGCGTTTTTCGTACGTATGTATACATACATATATATATATATATGCATATATACATTTTTTTGGTGGTTTTGTGTATCTATATAGTATGGACATCTGTACATATATATCTATATATGTATGTGCATTTATATGAGGTTACAAACTTTGCCTCTTCAGTTTCTACTGTGTAGACAAAGTTGGCAATTTTTTGTACAAAGGGAATCAATGAAGGATTTCTTATTTTCTTGGAAGTTGTTTGTGTAAGACTGCACTGTGTTGAAGCCACTTCATTTGCCTATAGAATCTTAGAGTGTAAATAACAGACTCTATTGTCTTAATTCAACCTAAAATAGGACAAACCAAAATGGTTAAAGTAGGTGCAATAATAACAGTAGGTTATCCAGGTTATTTTTTGTGTCCAGCATTTATTTGGCTGTTAAAAAAGCCCAACAGGTAGTCTGAGGAAAGAGATATTGCTGGTTTGGTTAAAGATATTGACAGTTTGGTTTGGCCAGTTTGTTTTTTTTCCCCCACTATTTTACATCAAGCATAGAGACACCAATTCAAGTCTGAGTCTCTGCATAGTGCAAGGTAATATCTTGTAGCAAGCTTTGAGCAATTTTATTTAAGCTATTTTGGCACATTCAGAAACTCCTCCTTCTCCTGAAGTGTGTGGAAGTTCCTTCCTGGCTTTAACACAGACAAGATCGATGAGGCCTCACTGCCAGAAAGAAAAGGAGTAACCTGAATAACTGTAAACCCTTCCAGACACCAATACGTAATTGCAGCTGATGGAACTTCACTGTGTGCTGAAGGAATTTACTCAACCCGGAGAAGATCATGTACAGGATTTGTTGTAACATTGTTCTCATTTTATTTTTACGTATTTCCCTGGCCATATGATTGACAACTTATTCCTTCATTCTTAGGCAAGGTTTTGATTAATTTTGTGGCTTTTTTTTTTGTTGTCTGAGATAAGCATGCAAGACTGAACACAGTGCCCACGACATACTACCTTTAAAGCCAGTGTATGAGGTTCAGACTAATCAAGCAAACTACTGTTATTAACTGTCATTATTCGGAAAATCCAATATACAGTTTGTTTTATAAAGAGTCAAGACATTATGGATTGAGACATTTAATATTATTTTGGGTCGCTTGATTGTGGATCTGTCTCAGTTAGTCAGCTCAGAACAGTACTTTATATGTTGTTTCTTTGGTTCTACTGGTGCATAAAGGTCTCACTGAAACCGAGGAGGTTGTCAGGAAGGTCTTGAGGAAATGTGTCTTTATAGAAATCTATGTTTTCATTAAATCTTCATGAGTTAAAGAAACTGTACTTTTGTGAAGTGTCAAAAATACTCTCGAGAATGAGGGCCTGAAATGAGGTGAGTTCAGAAAAGTCCTACTGAAAATCACAAATGTAAGAAAAATTTTTATACATTTTATTTGCAGATAAGTCTACTTGAAGTGGGGAAAAAACAAAATTAAGTGGAAGAAAAAGTAGATGCTGGAACAGATAGACTATTATGCTAATTAATGCATATCATGTAAACCAGTCCAAAAATTGAAAGACAGTTCTTTCTGAGACCATTTCAGTTTTAAATACTTAATTTTGTATATTAACACCTTGACTTTAACATTTAAACCTTTTTGTCAGTAGCTCTCCTGTAAGCTTCACTAGCATCTAGGTAATTTGATGTCACAGTGTTTATTAGTTTGTGACTTCATAAGGCTTTAAATATTTTGTATTTAGAAGAAAAACATTAGGAGGATGTGGTGAGTTCATGCCACTTGCACCTTTTCATATGTTTTTACAGTTCTTACAGTCTGGAGTTTGAATTTAGAAAGTGTTTTATTAATGATTTAGTTTCACAATATTATAGAATCTCAGCTAGGGCGCACAAATCCTTTCTCTTCTTCTGCAAGGCTGCCTGGTTGGCTGATGGGAATGATTGGAAAAATCTGTTGGATTCTGTACTGTAGAGCAGTGGGAAATCTGACAACCAGATGTCACAGTCCCTTAAACCTAAGGATGCAGTAAGGATGTCTGCTACAACGTGATTAGAGGCTGCTTACAACTCTGCTTGCTGATCTAGGTAGTGTTACTTAAAAGTGGTGCAGTGTTCTGAAAATATTAGAGGTGCAGAAAATCCCTGCCCTGGCGTAGCAGCTTTGCACTTGTGGGACCAGATCATCAACTGGTACAAATCTGTCTTGAGTTCCATTTGCAGAATCAACTGGTACCAGCTGAGAATCAAAGCCCAGGCAGGTATCTGTCCATTTTAAAGTGCTTTAAGTCCTTGATGGCTTATTATTAGACAATTATTTCATGGTACCTGGTGGGTTGTTGTAATTAAAACACACGGGATGGTTTAGAGTGTGACATGATATTAGACTTTAATTTAGCTTCTCAGCTAGGCAGTTAATATTTAATAGCCTATAGATTTTGATCATTTAATGCCAAATAATACTAATTGCTGTTTGCTCTCTGTCCTCTATTAGAGAAACCTCTAATGGTAATTTAGGGGAAAAAAATTGTTTTTCTACAGAAATTATCCTACTTCTAGATGGACACTCACAGCATGCTTCTAGGCACACGTCTGTCTTCCCTTTGGAAAAGAAACATACATCCAGCTGGATGTGCAAGAAAACGTTTGTGGCTGTGGAGAGCTATCTTCCCCCTCTCCTCATGAAGTTAGCTACCCTATTGTCTAATTTGCATTGGAAAATACCAATTCCTTGTTTTGTCTTCCTACCTCACCTTTTTCGGTTCCTGCAAAACTAAGAGAAGCATCTGCTTCTTAATATGTTTTTCTGCCACCATAAATTAAAATCAAATCCTTATGCTGATTTCTCACGGCTGATTTTCTACTTTGCAGAATGTTGCAAGTCTATATCTGTATTCTCTGGGTTGGAGGGAAACTGTTCTGGTGGGGCTGTGAGATTCCTTTGAACATGCAAATAGTTACCTGTTGTTATTTGCTCTTTCTTATTTTTATTTTTTTTTTAATTTAGTGAGAATTTATTGTATCAATCTACAGGGGCTACAGAAATAGTTGTCTTATATTTGTTATCTGTAACACCAGCATGTCAGGATTCTATGAGAGAAAATGTTTATTTTTTATGCTACTGTCTTCAATTAATAAAATGCTCCATTGCAGGATCCCCTCAGTTGTTTTTTTAATGGTAGCATTTATGCTGTGTAGTTTTTCATGATGATGATCTACTCAGCTATTTGGCTGTAGAAATGCTGCAATATGTACTCCTTTTCATGTCAAGAAACATTTGGGCTGGAAACCAGACACCATTCACACATATTGTACTATGTAAATAAGATTAATAGAAGCTATAGCATTGTATTTATTGCTTACACTAAGGATGACATGGAAAAAATGTGAAGTTATTTTTTTTTTGGTTGTGCTTTATTTTCACCTTGTTCATATGACTCATCATGCATTTTAATTGCTGAAAGAAGTATTGTTTGAGATCAATAAAATGTTACTCCAATTATTCATATCTCTTGTGCTGTAGTGTAGAAATAACAAAGCTGATCTAAACTAGGCTTTCCCAGATGTCTTAACTGTGTGGTAATTAAATATTAACCCAGGGAGAAAGTAATTACATAGAATTACTAACAATTATTCTGCTTTCTGTGTTTGTTTATTTAATACTTACATTTTTAATGCATAGTAGAGTGTTGCATTTCTGGAGGAAGTTTGCATAGATAAAAGGACTGGACTTAAAATTATTTACTCAAAGGTTCATATTTCTATTTCTTGTCTTCTAATCCACCTTTTTTAATAAAAAGTTATTAATACTTACTTATGTTAAGCCAAATTTTCTGTTTCATTGTGAGCTAGCAGCAGAATAGAGTCTTAATTAAACACATCTATCTTCTTCATTCTGTCAGTCTTGGTGAAGGTAGGTAAGCCAATCTGGGTTCAATAAAAGTAGGCAGTCACCATCGAAGTCAAGTCTAATCCAAAGTGTCTAATCCAAAGCATTTGATAGTTATCTGAGCCAAAAAAACCTGTGTGTCAAGAAAATACAAAATTCACTTTCAACTAGAGGAGCACAACATACCAAAGTGAGTAATTCCCACTGTTAAACACACAGCCTGCAAACTGATCCACTGCACACTGAAGATAATTTAACAGAATTAAAGTAACAGCATGAAAATTAAAACCCCAGTGACCATGAGTAAGCTGCTTTGGAGCTAGTGCTGGACTACAGAGTGAGCTCTCCGTGCACTGAGAGTCATTAATGACCTTTGAGGAGGGACAAGCTGAAACTCAGTGGAAAACTGCATCATATCACGTTTTGTTCAGCACAACAATTTGTGTTCAAACCCGCACTCGAGAGCAGAGCAGGCGCAGCAGGTGGCTGTGCTGAACACACAGCCCTCAGGAATGTGGCTGCTGTGAGGATCATGTAGCACTACTACACTGCTACTGTACCAGGACAGAAGGGAGGAATAAAGAGCTTAGGAACCATTGGGAATAGAGGATAATTCTTACTTATAATTGAAATAGCAATAACACACAAAATGCCTCCAATGCATAAGCAAACACAGGTCTGAACATAGAAACCTCAGGGGAAAAAAAAAATAATCAGTCTTTTTTCAAATCCCCAAAAAAAGCCTCTATAGTGGCTGGTTTCACATAACCTACTCCTATAAATAATTATCAATGAACAAAGCAAATGGTTTTTCTTGTCATTTCATCCTTACATGCTGTGGACATTCTCTTTTTTACAAGAGCCCAACTCTAAACTGTGACAAGAGCCTGACTGGAAAGTCAGAGGTGACAGACTCTTCTTTATAATTAGAATTATTATCTATCAATCACCCTACAGCTGTATGTCTTTAATACCTTTTAAAACATACTGCCTAAATGAACAATTTCAATTTATCCGCAAGGAGTTCATGCTTCATTTGAGACAAATGGCATACAGGATTGCTTTTTAAATTAAACTCAGCGTTATCATTACACCCAAACCAAAAATGTGCATCCTAAATATATATATATATATATGTATAACAGTGTAAAGATATTTGCAGCTAGCAGAGTTGAGGAATGAACCTTGAAGTTCTGCAGCAAATACATGTACAATATCGAGATGCTACAAAAAGTATATTGCACTGCACAGGAATAGCTATTGAAGAGTTTTGTGGTTTTAGAGACAATAAAGATGTGATTAAAAACTTTGCATGATATGATGGAATTAAAGGGGGGGGAAGTAGAATGAATTATTTTGTGCCTGGTATATAGCACATTTATTTTAATGTGCTATAAATAGGTTTAAAATCAGAGTACTGTTACCTTTCATACCACACACTTATAGACTCAGACAAATTATCATGACTTTTTCCTTTAGGTTCCCTGGATGTAAGACCTTACACCTCGGAGAAGAGCTGGGAACACAAATACTTTCACATTTTCCTTAGCTAACCTTGCATATGAGCCAAATACGTGCATTCGACAGAGAGCTCAAAAGCACATTTGGCTGGGTTTCCCAGAAGGATCTGCAGCCATTTATTTCACAGAACAGTGTCCATAGCCCAATTCGTTCCTGCTACTCACAAGGAACTCCCACCTTGTGACTCCTGATGGACTCCAGGAGCTGTCTTTAAGCACTGGGTCCTTCTGTGACATTTTGGGCAGATGCTGACAGTAGGATTTCCCTTATTCAAGGGTTTCTTTCAATGCTCTCTGGGCATTTAACGACCGGGACACTTCAGAATCTGCAACAAGAACCAAGTTCACAGCAAGAGATCTCAGTCTGAGATGACTCAAAAAATCATAACAAAGTTGTATTACTATTCTGTGGGTTATAACACAGGATGGTGATGCTGCCCTATTCTCCATATTCACTCCTCTCCTACAAAAAGCATCTTTGTTTAACATAACCATGATACTCTTTATCCAGATGAGCAATACTGAAAGAATTTAGGAAGTTAGACTATCAATTCCTTCAAAATCTTCATAGGAAATCCCTGGGGTAAGCCTATTTCAATGTCAAGTATTTCAAGGTGTGGACTGTGAGCCAAACAGTCCTTTCCAGTCCAGGTTTGTATTTGCCACAAGACAGAGAAAACATTTCCTTTTCTGTGAGAGGAAAACAACATTAGCTAGTCACCTCTTATTTTGACTCACGTGGACTTGTTTAAAACACTTAGGAGTGCTGTAAATAGCCTGCTCCAGCTGTAACTAAAAAGCTAATTAAAATGATCTATAGTTGAAATGTAAAAAAGGTCTCTGAGAAGGAGGTTCAATCAAGAAGCTTTCATGAAAATAAGAAGAATATTCACAGTAAAAATGGAAACATGCTAGCACCAGAACTCTGTTGCAGACAATTACAGCATTACTTACACTTATATTCTTTCATTATATTATGATAAAGATTTTTAAGCCTTGTAATGTGGCAGCTTTTTAGAAATACAAGCACTTACAGTGGTATAATACATGTTTTATGTAAGTTCTAGCAAAATACACCTTTACTGTCTTTCCCATCACTTCAGACCTCAGTACTTCACTAGCACTGGCACATTTTTTTTTTATTATTTCAAATAATATCTTCCTCTCATTTCTTAGTATTCACCAAAGATCAGCACCCAGCAGTTATCCCCATTCCTGCAAGACACTTCCCTTTCCACCAGCTATATCTCCAAAGACCTCGGAAACTGGAGGTCATACTGCTCCAGCCCAGCCCCTTTTCCCAGCCCTGCCAGCTGTGGCAGGACCACAGGAGGAGCCCAGTGGGGCACTCACTGGCACTCACTGATCTCAGCTGAGGTGCACTTGGCACAGGGGATGGAGGAGGTGAAGCCTCAGAGACACTTTAATTCACACCCATTTCCTCAGCAAAGCTCTTCTGGCATTGGGAATAACTGGCACTGCTCCTTCCAGCAAGGAAGAATGCACTGAGCTGGTCTTCTAGCTGTACTCTTCTCACTGTGCTGTGGAATCTCTGGCCTTCTCCTCAATCACTCCTTGTTTATGTCTTTTTAATGCTGTTGAAACAATTGAAGGGAGCAGGAATCCCCGTCAGTTTTTACATGCAGTGGCAGCTGTGAGTTGAAAGCCAGAAAAATCTAAGAATTCATCATATTTCTAATCCAGCAGGAGCATAAAATAAATGAAGCATGAGATTACTGAACATACAGAGACAGTATGAACACACTGCAAGCAAACAATGCCAGGACCGTGGGTTCAATCCCTGTACAGGCCACTCACTTAAGAGTTGGACTTGAACTTTGTGGGTCCCTTCCAACTCAGATCCCTTCTCTGATTGTGACCAAAGACAATATTAACATGCAAAGCCTATAGAGTGGTGTTATATTAAACAAAACAAAACAAAAAACCACCAAACTTCAAGCAAACAAACAAAAAACAAACCCCAAAACACCAGAGAGAAAAACGAACAAAAAAGATACTTGTAAAGATATATGGACTGTCACTGATTTAACTCCAAAAAGAGTCTCCCTTCTGGCGTTGCAATAAAATTACACTTTAGAATAAAGAAAAATTGCATATCCCTCTATTTACAGACATTCTGCACTGGTTTTGCAGACACAGATATGCTGATGAGAGGAAAAGTTAAAAGGGAGGCTGAGGTATCTCCCAGCAGCATCACTGGGCACAGCCCATATGCTTAGGAGAAAGGATGGAGTAGCAACTTCACACATGCTTCTCTTTTTCCTTTTCCTTCCTAATTTCCCTTCTTTTATGCACAACATAATATCATCTGGCCTTAACTACAGTGATTTGACATGCTGATGAACTCATCCTTTCAGCCCAGTTCCCTACAATGGGTGCCAAGCCAAATCATTCCTGTTTCTGTTAAAGCAATATTTTCTGTTAAAGGTATTTACTGTCAAGTTTAAATATTATCTCTTGTTTCTAGACTAGATAAGAAACAGATTACCACAGACTTAAATAAAACAGTAAATAAGATATCTAGATCATGTTAACTGTCTTGAAGTCAGCACGAACTATTTAAAGCTTGAAAATACTTTCTATTTTAATAATGTCTCCTCTGATTGCAAGTGAAAGCAACAATAGAATGAGAAAAATTAGCCTTGTAATGGTTCATTCTGAACTGTAACTAAGTAAATTGTAGAGAACTAACATGGGTTTGGATTAAATACTTGTGGGTGTGCATAATTAAATAAATAAAATTTTTAAAAAATCAAGTTTTCCTTGCTTGCTTCCACTTAATCCTTGAATTGGCACTGTTGCCAGACCACAAATCAGCAGCATCTCTGCAGTCTACCCATGGAACACCTTCTTGGCATGTTCCATTCACTGACTTCTCAACAACCACTATGAGACCATAGATTTCAACCAGTGTTGCATTTGACCAGCTGTAAATTATTACTACCTTTCCCAGGCCTATTGTATTATGTTTTCAGGTCCAGAAGGAACTGAAAGTTCTGATGTATTGAAATCACGAAATCTGGCTGCAGAGCACAACTGGAAAGAGCAAAGGGGTACCTCACAAGAATGGGTTCTCTTGTTGCTGAGATTATAGGGTTTGTATCACTGCTGTCTCGATGCAATCCTTGTCAGGATACTGTAGTGGATCTCCTTTTCTGGACCCCATGTGATTTTTAACAGTTCAGATAATGTTCTGGCTTGATAATTACAGGTCTAAGATTACATTTCATTGCCTAAGAGAGATGATTAAATTTAAAGGACAATCCTGGCAGATATGTCTGTATCATCATCTTCATACTTTATGTTTCAAACCATACATCTCAAGGGGCTTACTAAAGATACATGAAACATGATTTAGTATGTTCTTTTGAATGCAGACAAATGCCAAACAGGCTTTTCCTCGTGTACAGTATAAATAACTGTTTAAAAATTGAGAACATGAGATGCCCTCAGTAACAAATAGATGGTGAAACTAGCATATTCTTGTTTTAGTGATGGCAGAAAGCACAATTCAGCAAAAAACACTTTGTTTCTCCCCACTTGCTTTGAACTTGTCATTATATTTTTGCAAGCTCTCTTCATCATCTGTAAATACTTGGCATGGGCATGTGATAGGAAATTACAATATTATAGTGCCTCCAACTATGTGTCATTAAAATTATTCCACTCTGCTTTGAGATTCAGCGTTAGTTCATCTGCAGATAAGTGTTAAGTGCCTCTCAAATCTGCAAACACACGATCCATTTTTACCTCAAGGTCTCTGACCACCCAGCCATCCTAGTTCAGGGATCCTTTTTAGTTGACACTGTCTGCCACTGGATTTTTCCTCCTCTTTCCTGTAAGCCATATAGGAACATCTGCAAGAGGAAAGCTCCTTGAGGCTTCCGCCTCTCATGTGAACGCGAATGGGACCAAACATGTTCTGATCCTCTTTTGTTTATATATTTAGTTTGTTTAGCTAACTTGCCTCCTTTGAGTCTATCTTGGCTCTCTTCTAAAAGCCAAGATGTTCTTTTCAACAGCTAATATCTTTTTTTAATTTCTTTTTGTAAATCTTCTGCAGCACCCATCAGCAGGTGCTTCCTTCATACACTGGCAGTTGACCACAACAGCTATTCCAGATTAGTTATTCCAGAACTCCCATTGTGAGCACTATTCCTCCAGTTTTTTCATTTCTGAATTGCTTTATTTAAGTAAGTTGTAAGAAAACATTTTAAATTATTTTTTCTGGAATATCTACTCTGGCAGAATTCCAAGCACAGTTGTCCCATCAGTAGCTAATGAG
Organism: Platyrinchus mystaceus; assembly: GCA_035041135.1. Classification (NCBI taxonomy): domain Eukaryota; kingdom Metazoa; phylum Chordata; class Aves; order Passeriformes; family Tyrannidae; genus Platyrinchus; species Platyrinchus mystaceus. The sequence goes on from JAWWLV010000078.1 coordinate 143,788, forward strand.
GAAGCAAAACAAAACTCTCCAAGAAGTGCAGGGCATATTTTGAATCTATAAATCAGCATCCCCTAGTATCAGGTCCTTGAAGAATCTTTGTTTAATAATTTTGTGCTAAAAGTTACTGTTCTTGTACAGTTGCCACGTGACTCCATATCTAGTTTGGCCCATAAAATAGTCCTGATGATAAAAATGCACTGTATTAGCTTATCATTTTCCTAGACAAAGAAATGTGAAGGGTTTGTTGAAAGACAGAATGAAAAAACATTGCAGAAAGCTTATATTTATAAACCTTCAACAACAGTGTCACTAAAAATCTGTGTGTGGGTGAATGTGTGTTTTACAAATGCACAAAAGCACAGACATTGCAACCAGCGTTTGCAAGAGCATGAAAGGCTGAACTCTCCAGCCAATTCCCCCCTAACTTTGGCTCGGGGCCCGTGTAACTCCTCTGAACTCAACAGGCTTCAGTGTATCTGACATCAGAATCTTCACCCCCGAGGCAGCCTACTTGGAGACAAAGAAACAAACCTATTCTTTTTTCAGTTTAGGCCACATGAATTCAACATGTTTTTCTGTAACAGCAGCTGAATGTGGTAACCAGCGAGCTTTCAGTGAGCAAAAAGCTCTAAGGAATCAAATCCATAGGAATTTTCAAGACTGTCTTACCTGTGCAAGCTCCTGGTCTATCATGCTTCATCATTTGCCACACTCAGAGAAATATGTTGTGGAAAAAGTCTAAAAGAAATGTGCCAGACCTGCACTCTTTGGTGGAAATCAGTGCCCCTCATGTGGGACAGGATGCAGAACTGCTGCTCTCGGTTCATTTGCTGCTGGGATCTCTGTCAGAGGTGATTTTTTAGTAGATGAAAGGTTAGGTTCTAAATGGAATGGCAATAAAATAAAATGTTACAGATTAAACTCCGTTTCCATCACTCCAGAAAAAATACAGTAATTAAACTCCTCTCTAAGATAACAATCAGCTGAAGTGTTTTTTTAAAAGTTATTTACTAAATTGTAGTTTCCAAGTATTGAGGATAGTGAAGGAAATAATTGTTTACTTTTAGAACAAGTTGAAGTTATTCACTAAAAAATCATTTTGTTGGGAGTGAAGGTCGTTATTTTTCAGATGCTATGGTAAAATACAGAACACAAAATCAATACACTTGGCACATCAAAAATACAGAACACAAAAAGCAAAATTCTGAAATGCTAGAAATTTCCCATATTCCCTTCTCTCTGGTCTTTTGTCATTAAGACCAACACACCTGGGGTTTATTTTTCCCTAACATTTTCCTTTTCTCACCGTGTAACATCATTTCCAACCAGTAGATTAAAGATATTCTCATCACCAGTGCTTTAATTGCTGGTGCAGGTCCTAGTTTTTAAATCTGTTATAAACAACACCCTCTTATCTAGCGTTCAGATCTGCTCCAAATACAAACTCCTACTTCCTACCAGCTGTCTTCTTCAGGTTCCAGAGCCATCTTTCAAAGGCTCTGCCGAGAGTTGCTTTGCTGAACTCCCTTCAAGCACACAATTTAAGCTTTCTGCTGAGCCTGTGACAGCGGTGTTGAATGAACTCTGAAGAATTATGCCCCAGCAATTCATGGCACTGCTCAGCTGCCCTCACAAACCAACCATCCTCCTGCTGCGCTGAATCCATGTTACTGTCCCAATTACACACTGGATATAACAAGGCAGATGTTTAACCCCTTTGACTGGGTACCTGTGCCCTTTCAGCTGAAAAACAATGCCTACTTCATAGCATTTCTCATGTATTTTAGCCTTATGCAATTAAGCAGATTATTGAAATGTATCTGATTTCAGGAGCTATGGCAGTTACACACCTCATAATGGCTTTAAAAACAAACCCCTCCCCCGGTTTATATAGTAGTCTTAATTTGATAACATTTAATATAATGATATGCATAGAATCACAGAGTGGCCTGGTTGGAAGGGGCCTTAAAGGTTATCTCATTCTAACACCCTGCCGTGGGCAGGGACACCTTCCACTAGATCAGGTTGCTCCAAGCCCTGTCCAGCCTGGCCTTGAACAGGGGTGGGACAGCCACAATTTCTCTGGGCAACCTGTGCCAGTGCCTCACCACCCTCACAGGGAAGAATTTCTTCCTAATATCTAATCTAAACCTGCCCTCTCTCAGTTTGAACACTCTACAGGAGATAACAGCACGCTGGCTTAATGTCTTTAATAACATTTTGGATCTCCTTCCCTTGAACAATAGTCCAAGATTTTATCAAAAAAAACATTAATATAGCATTCATAATTTAGGAAAAATAAGAAAACTGTGGATTTGTTTCGTGTTTTCTGATGTCACTAAAAGCAAAGAGATGCTTTGGGCTTGGTCCTTTAAGCCAGTGTGCTCAAATTCTTAAACAATTCCAGGTTTATATTCAATTTGCAAATCAGGCTTGTGTTTCTAAAACACTCATCTGTGAGAGAAGAATTTGCCAGGATAATTTTTGCAATAGAATTCTTTTCCTTTCAGACAGTTTCAAACAGTGTGGCCTGTCTATGACGTCAGACTTTCTTTTCCCCAGCCCAACCCAATTAAATTGCAAACATCTTTCTTCATCTGATCACAATAGCACTAAGATTTGTTAGTGTCTGTGATGCACAAGCTACAGAAGTCCAGTTTTGCTTACAGCTGGACAGTGCCAGTACTCCTCTTGGAAAGGTCTCCAAACAGCTGAAGTTTACCCTTGTTGTCCCAGTAACATAACTACTGACTAGTCACCAAGACGTCGGTGCAGCTCCCATCCCATCGCAGAGCAGCAGCGTCAGATTGCTGATTCATGCAGCTGCATTAGGCAAAAAATGTCTCCATAAAGGCACCTTTCCAAGGGAATTGATACACTCTGGCAGCTGAGGCAGGCAGGACTTCGACCTACTCTGACCTGCTCATAAATCTGCACGTTCCCTCTTTCCCAAGGTTGTTATATCCAATGTAATAAATTACACTATCCTTTAGCTACAGACTGACATTTCTGTTTCTTTCCAACGTTGTTCTGAGCCTCTGTGATGATCTCCTGTTTCCTTTTTTAGGTTTCTAACTAAATCCCTATATTATTTTGTTGCTGAACACAGGGCAAACGTATCCGATAGTCTGGGAAGCAGGTAAATCATAACCTGATGCAAGGGAGGGTCTGAAAGGCCACAAGTTTGTGTTCTGTTTCTTTAAATTAGTATAGAAAAATACCAACTATTGGAAAAATAACTGACATGGCTATCTTTCAAATAATATTTTTTAAAGAAGTGAAAATACTCCCTTTTTATTTAATTCTTTTGAGTCTGTTCATACAACACAACCCCCTTTGGATGAATTTGTTCTTTCCTACAACAGTACCTCTGTATTTCTCCCCAGAATGATAACTCTCCAGCTGTGGACACAGGAGTGCTTGGCTCTGCTTACAGCTTCCTTCAAGTTACCTGCAGAATGGACACTTAACACATCTTGCTGGCCCATAGTTGAATATGCATAAAAAGCACGTTGGAGAGGCTGAGTATTCTTAGTCACAAAAACCCTCAGATTGTCCCTCTACTTTAAACTGATATTAAAAATATTACCCAAAGACATCAGAAGTTTTCTCCAAAGACAGATTTTCTCTTAAGGAAGATACTTATGCTGCCTATCACATAATTTTGTGAATTTACTCTTACATGACTTTTTTCCTTCTCACTGACAGCAAGAGAATGCAAACTTTGAACAGTGATTGTGAAATGTTCAAAACACTCTCATATTGTTACCATTATTTCAATTCCTTAAACTGTATTAACAGTAATGTTCAGAGGACATATTGCAATTTCAGCAATCCAAATTCAGCTATTCACAATGAGCAAGAGCCACCCTGGGGGCAGCATGGTTCCTAAGCTAGAGATTTTCTAATTGCTTGTCTCAAGATGATCAGGAACAAAGGGTACAAAGCCCAGGGGCTGGAGGAATTTCCTCCTAAGAGATGACTGAGCTATTTTGCCTAGACATAGTATTACTTGCCTACAATGCAATGATATATTTTGGGTGCTGTTAGATCTTTTCATTCTTCCTCCTGCTACCCCTGTGACAGATAAACCTTCCAGGGTGAATCATGCATGTAACATAATGAGTTATTGAACACAAAAAGCTGCAAATAAATGTTTTTCTTACATTGGGTTCATATGCATTTTGTTGAAAGGGTTAGAAAAGGAGTGCTTGATAATTGAATTACTGTGATTCCTTACTGAAGTCACTTCCTCATAAGCAGCCAAACTAATTTGCTAAAATGAACGAGAGAGTCCCAACTGGTGCAGTATTATTCTGACTAAGACAACCTATGTTATTTACTTCTAAACAATATGTACAAGCCAAATAAGAACATTATGAATATCTTGAAGTATTCAGATTTCTACATTCAAAGGGGTAAAACTATTTACAAGAAACCACTTTCAAAGATCTTAATTCTATCATCAGCCTTAACCCTTGTTTTTATTTTCTTTCCCAAAGTGAAGCCTTCACCTGAGCAGGTTTGGCAGGTAGAAAGAAACCACAGTTTCCACCTGAAACTCACAATGAAATAAGCATAAGATTATTCCCACAGAATTGAAACAGATATTTAAATTATGATATCTATAGACTATAAAGCTAAGTAGTGCTGAATATATTTGCAGGACTGTTCAATACACCTGAAATCAAAGAGAACACACAAACTCCAAACATCTCAAAAAAGCTTTCTTGAAAGTTCTATTAAAGCCATTCCTGCTGTTATATTGGAAGTAGTTCCCATCCTCAATACAGTTCTTTCATGTTCTGCCATTGTGTCAGTGACTCTTTGTAGTCAATGCTTTGTCTTCTATAAGAAACCAAGCCAGAGGAAGTAGCTTGCTTCTCTTCCACTTTTCTAGTAACTACTTTTTCATTCTTAAGACCTTAATTCAGAACATTTGGTTGTTTTTTAAAAAAGCTCATTCAGTTTAGAGCAATAAGCTCAAAAACCTCTCCAAAAGTTCTGCTGACCAGAAAGGATTCTGTTTCTGCTTATTAGAGTGCTTAGCTACAGAATTAGGGCTGATAATTAATCTAATGCTTAAAAGCCATCAATCCTTTATGGGGCCACCCTTAGATTAATTTTTAAAATTCTGTGCTACGGCAGTTTATGGACTCTCAGGTGGAAGTAATAAGATTTCCAAATGTTCTTTACCAAATCTACCACCCTCTTGGCCCTCTGCTGCTGAAGACAGATGTAATGGGCTTTCTGGACTTACTTCAGTCAGGCAGAAAGTCTGAGCCTGGATACACAGCTTAAAGTGTTTTAAATTTACCTCCGTCGAACAAGGACCATAATTTGTAATGAAGTGCTTAAGGAGAATATCCACATGAGCAGAATGTTCCACAGAGGAGCTGCAAAAACAGCAAATGTGTGTTTGAGGCAGTGCATCAGCACATTATTGCTCAACATATTTCATCTTCATTGCAACCTAAAATGTTGGAAATCCTCCCTGTGTAAATGTAGTGTTTTGTTAATGAGAATACAAACCTTACAGAGGCCTGCCCACAGCATCAGAAATCAGGCTGCAGTGAAGACAACTAGAGGTCATTGGACAAAGAAGCCCCCAGCTGATTATGACTCAAGCAAATGGTAAAATAACAGTTTTTATACTAATTATTTCCTACTAAACAAGTGTTTCCCTGAACTGAAGAACTGATATTCCATGCAGGAGCTGGTTCACTAGCATCAGAAATTTCAGGCAGAAAACTATCTTTAAACCTAAAATATTCATGCTATTTGGCACAGTGGACCTGATATCAAATGCTACATGGAAATAAACACAGGCACCAAGTTTGGTACCACAAACTGAACTATGGAAGAGGCAGCAGTGTCAAATTTGTTAAGCCTTATCTTAAAATAGCTCTTACTTTTGGTGATTACTTTGCAACACAGACAGGCTGTGCTTCCAGCTTCTTTCTTCTTGGGCTGTGTCCTGAACCTGCCCAGCTCTGTACTGAAAGCAGGAGGCTTCAGATATAGAAATAGCTCTGCCATTAGCACCAGTTTCAGGTTGTCCCCAGCTGGTTTGCCCTGGATGTGTCTCGGTGGTTATGCTGAAAGCCTGTGGGCAGTTTGTGGTGGTCAGTGGAGTTTGAGAGACAGGATGAGCGTGTCAGGATGCTGCAAGGCAATAAAGCATATTTCAGAGAACATAAGGCAATGAACAAAACCACCAACACATTTCATTGACCAACCTCTGCAGAAAATCTTTCCTACCTAACCACATTTGGAAGTGTTGGTGATTTCACTGTGTACGAAACAATGTGCTATTACCAGTTAGGAAACAGGATGTAAAAAAACCTGGCAATGAAAACCAACATCCTGTATTAATGGCAGCCAAGGTGGATAAGGAATTCTGGAACGTTAAAAGTTAAAATATTCTGCAACAAAGTTCATATTTTAAAGTAGATGAGCACTTAATATGCACAGCAAAGTGATTATTCTTAAGTAAATTACCTTCTTGCCTAAATTTTAGACCACACTAAGGCACCTTCACAAACCCTATGAATTTAATTTATTTGGACTTCAAAGAGAAGAATCAAAAAAATAAAAAGTGCAGAATATTGTAAATTTTAAATGATTTTTCAGTTCAGTTAAAATACAGGGTGTAAATTTCTGTTTACAGAACGCAATTTAATCTATTACATCATTGATAGTCTAGTGAGCACTCTGTCACTCTGTGTACTGTGACTAAGAAAAATGAACCAACCCAACAACTATACAAACATCAGTGGCAGTTTTCAAAAATACACCTACCTGCTGTATCTGAATTACTCTGAGACTATTTCTATAAATTTATTATACATGTGTGCCTGAGTGAAACAATAATTGCAAGGTAATACTGAGTAAAAAGTAACAATTACTAAGCATTTCTTCTACTTTCTCCTCTTTCCTTTACCCTCTGGCTTCCTAGGGCAAAAGTTCACAAACACAGGACTGTCCCATCTGTTTGCAAGATGACTGTTACCACTTACGTTGTCAGCAACTTCAGTTTACAAATATTTGGCTGCAGTAACAGATGATGTGGTTTATTGTTCGCTTTTTTTTTCACCCAGGCTGAACTCTCACACAAAACTGTTGTTAACTCCACCTTAATAGTGATAATTGGTGCTTAAATGAGTAGATTATTATTCAATATAGTGATTTGTGTTTATTCTGTAGTATTCAAAAATCCATAAAGGATCAGGACTAAACATTGCAGCAATGTGGAGAGACACTGCCTTTGCACTGGAGGGCTTACAGTTTTATCAGAGAACAAACGGACCCCAAATACCTCTCCCTCCAAAAAAAACAGGCCAAAAAGCAACAACAACAACAATAAAAAAATACACACAAAACCCCCCCAACCAAATAAACAAAAAAACCCCAAAACCAACGAACCAAACGCAAAAAACCCCCAACCAAATGTAAAAATAATAAGGAAAATCTCAAAAATTGGCAGAGTAACCTGGCCACAGGTTTGTGTAGCCAGTGCCTTGCAAAGGCTATGAACCCCAGAGATGGGGAACACTGAGTGATTAAATTCCAAGATGGAATACATTAACATGAGGATATACAGGAACACACATTATTCCTTCCTTTCACATTCGGTGGAAACATCATTCGGTGCAGAAATTATCACAGTGTTTATAAATACCAGGATATGAAACATCCCAAAATAGCCTCTTTAGTACATAATGTCAGCGCAAAAATGGGTTGCTTTGGAACGTTCAGGAAAGTGCCTTCAAAAGGTTTGGATCAAATGGGCTGATCCACTGATCTTGCTGATCCAACTGCCATGTGAAAGGCCAGAGGTTGTGTCTTTACATTAACCCCGTTATATTTGTGTGGTGATTCCAAAGGGTTTGATTTTAAATATAGGTTGTGCTCAATATGTCATAAAAGACCCAAAATAAGCATGAACTATTTTTCTGTCAAAGAATTATTAAAAAAAAAAAAAAAAGTACACATAACTCTGAGCACCAGTTTCAAAACTATGTCCTGCTATGGACAGAATTCCTGAACATTCACAGGCTCTTAGTGACTTTGTGGGAAACTCACCAAGTTATCCAAGGTAAAAATAGGGCTTTATGTGCCACATAAAGCTCTCAGCCCATTTTTTGACACAAGGCAGTAGAGTTTGCTAAATGGACTTTTTAGCAACTGTATTCCACATTTTCAAAGGCCAAATGAAGTGAATTTTTCCCAAGGTATCTCTCTAATTGGAGAAAGTCAAAGTCAATTTTCATTTACTATCATACTTAAACAGGAAAATAAGTATTTAATGTCTTTGAAAATTTAACCTGAAACTTTTTGAGATGCTGATGTCATGCTGCTCTATCAGCCAATACCTGTATTTTTGAAAGCATCAAACCCAAGGATTTTTGCCTTTTGTTGAGGGCATTCAAGACTGATCTTCCATCATCAGAAAATTCCCAAGTCATTCTTCAGAATTCATTTAGAAGTATGCTTGATGTCAAATAGTGAACCAACTGGAAGACAGCTATAGAGAAAAAGAGAAGCCAGGAAGGCTGTAAAAAACCTGTGATTTCTGAACTATCATTTCACAGCTTGCTTTAAGATCAGAATTGTTATATTAAAAACATGCACTTCTAAAACATTGTAATTTAACTTTGGGATTCATTTCTCTTTGTCAAAGTATTTTTGTTTTGTCCAAACTTTGCATGGTTGCCGAAGAAGAAATTTGTAAGGCCTCAAAATTTTTTTCCACGAACCAGACGATACTTATGTTTTTGGAAATTCAAAACTGTCCAACATATTCTCAGGAAAAAGGTTCTTTTCACTGATTCTCCTGAGCGTTCTCCTGCTTTTATTAAGCAATAACTTCCCTAGATGGAATACTTTTTTTCTTCTGATAACAATCAAAGATGAATTTATAATTTTAGTTGATTCGATTAATTAAAAATAAGTACAAGAGGAAGAGCAGAGGCACAGCCAAAGAATTACAGGATCTCATGCACTGTTACCAAGGCATGTAATCTGTTAATATATGTGCTAATTTACTGTTTAATTAGTTAACAGAGTTGTGGGGAGAATAGGACTCAGATGAGTAATCTGGGTGTTGGGGGGAAATGGCTTCAAATGCTGGAAGAAAAGAGGGGGCTTGTTCAGAACAACCCTCACTGGCAAACGAGATTTTGGATAGTTGGGCAGGAATTGTGATCTCAAATACACCCAAAAAATGTACAGTGGGTTATTTCTTGTATTGCTCTGTTTTTGCTACCTGTTGTCAGACACATTAACATATTAGAATGGGAAATATGCTATCATTATCTCCAAAAAATCTGAAAATTAATCAATGATTGTGTTTTTAAATTACAAGCACAATGATTTCCTTTAAATCAATCATCAAAAAGACTGGAAATCCTATCAGGAAGAAAAATGACACCAGTTAAACTTCTGACATTTTTCTCCTTTTATTTAATAAGCAATTTTATTCCCTTTATTTTTTTTTTTGCATTATGAGATCATTTCCAAACCTTAAAATAACTTGGCAGTACTACAAATACTTTTTTGTTTTCTTAACATTTCCTTGTTTACTTATTGCATGCTTTAGGTTTTTGAACAGTGTTTTAGTAAAAGCAAGCAGAGTTCTTTAAAGGGAAGATGAGAGAGGGCTCGTGTCACACACAGGGTGAGCTAGGGGCTCAATTTTGCAACCCTTTATTGAGCACACCCTTAAAATAATGAATCCTATTGATTATAGCAACAAAACTTTCCTCAAGTGATGGCTTGTTAGCATGGAAAAGATTATAAAATCGAGTCCAAAATTGGGTACAATCCTGATGTTTACATCAGCTTTTACAACAGATTCATACTAAAACTTTGGTAAAGCAACTCAGAGACATAAATACTTCACTCTTATGAAATCTCTGTCTCTGATCTCAGAAGATCCAGCCTCCTCAGCAACAACTCTCTGCTTTTTCTGCTATAACTTGCTTAAAACAGTGATTTTCCACTTGTAAGAATACTGAACCTTGAGTAGGTGTAAATTTTGCCTGTCGAAACGGCTTCACTTTGCAAAAATGATTAAGAGTTTCCATAAAAGTATGAATGCTTCTATATCCTAAGGGAGGAGAGTGTGGATCCTAACTCTCCAATCAACATGCTGTAAGCTGCTCTGTATTCCTCAGTCAATACACTTCACCTTTCTACTCAGTACAAGATGTTTCAGGAGCAATGAGAGTTTACAGTGCCAGTCCTCAGAACAGACAAAAACTCACCAGTTGGGCTTTGATTTATAAAATTAAGACCAGGAATGCTTGGGAGCCAGGGTATAATTTATGGAAATCACCAAAAGCTTTGCAGCTGGTTTGGGTCGCTGTAGCTCCATTGCAGTTTTCTGATTTACATCAAATTAAGAACTTATTTTAAAAGAACATGCCTAGAAACATCAACATCTTGCAATTCAATCTTTGCCAGTATAAGAGCATTTACCTGGCTGTTGGGATTTCTTCAGATCTTGAACTTTTACAGTAGCAGCTCAATGTCCCACTGCATGAGGTATGTAAATCCCAGGAGACTTCTTCACATCATCTGTAAGAGAAGTGAAAATTTTAAAATTACTGCTAAACTCATAGGAATTTATACGCTACTGAAAACAAGAGAACTGTGTAAAAATAAAAAAAAAAGAACTTCACAGGTGACTCCTCCTGCACATGTTGGGAAACAGTACATACATAAGAGATGAATATAACTTGATGAACAGCATATAACTTGATGAACAATATAACTTGATGGACAGCAGATTTTAACCCTGAAGTTTTGACCACCACTGCCATAAATACAGTACTTTCAGACAGTCTTTACTTATTTTTACTATTTTCTGATCATATAAATGAACGTAAGGTTTTGGTGAGTAATCCTAAACAACGACAATATCTATTCTTGAATAACAGAAGAAATCTCTGAGAAAGAGCTGCTAGGACAGGGAAGAAATAGGACTAAGAGCAACTTCATCAAAATACTCCAAATAGGTCCCTAATGTGGTCTAACTTTTATCCAGTCTGCATATACGAGGGAAGGCTCCTAACCAGCAATTCTCTGGCTCATGCCATTGGGAAAACCACAAAGAGCAGTTTGCAAAATATTCTTTGCCCCTGTTTTTCTAAGAGATATCCCACCCCCTCCCTCTTCAGTGCAGGAGGACAAACTGGCCAGCACATCAGCTTTAACAACTTGATTGTCTTCTCCCTCCTGTTAGCTGTTTGAGAACTTTGTTCTGCACATTTTTTTTTCATTGGTTCCACAAGCAAATATCCAACTAAGCACTGAATGAAGCTCCTGCTGCTACAGGATGACCTCTCCCCTGTCAGTGCCAGCCAACACCATGAGAGGTGGCCAGAGGTGTGTTTTAAGTGGATTGTTTCATTGCATTAACATTAAACCACACAGAAAAATCTCTCACCTATTCATTATCCTTGTGGTGTAAGTATAACCTTTACAGTCATATTTAAAACCCATTTCTAATGGTCAAAGTTGTACCCCCCCTGCATCTGTACATGCAGTGTCAGTCAGCAATGCTTGGCTGAGAGTAGTTGATGAACCAGATTTCTTAAAAACCCCCAAAATATAACATTAAAACCCAGATTTCTGCATAGATGACAGGGATTACAGCTTCCTTACATATCCTGGTATATTAAAAAATCAGTTTATTACCCATAGGATTGTTACACTTGGACATTAGTGCTAATGACATTAAACCTCACTTTTTCAGTGTTATTTGTTTTGATTTGGGAATTTTTTCTTAAAGACATGAAGAGCTATGCAATTACAATATTAAACATTGAATTACTTGTATTAGACAAATATGGACTTACAAAGCCAGGCTAGGAACCGAAATTCAGTTATTTTACATCATGCAAAGTATAAATTGAACTCTTTTTTTCTACCTTATTACAAAAACAGACCACAAAAGTATGGGGTTTTTTTTCTTGTTTTTAAACAAAAGGAATTCCAGAGTTGTTTTAAACACTCTGAAATAGATGACTACACTGCTGATTTTGACACACCAAGGTAGAAATCCATTATCAGATATTACATGCTCACATCACTTATAATAAGGGCTCCTTTTGCTAAAATATTTCAAGATGGGGAGTTCAATTATTTCCCTAAAAGATTGACACAAAATGGCACAAAACCAAGCCCAGCTAAGTTCAGCTTCCATGTTGGTAGAAATTCTAACCTTCAATTCATGGTGCTTTAGAGTGAACTGCAAGAAGGAAGCAGACAGCTTTAGTGGTTTCATATTGAAGCTGTGAACTTCTCTACATCTAAAACTTTTCACATGAAAACAGGGACAAAAACCTATTACATTGCTGGGTCGCCCTCACATATCTGCTAAAACGGAAATGAGAGGCAAGTGAAAGCAAACTCAGGATTGAAGCCAGGGAAAACTTGGCCAAATGAACGAGAAGAGAGGTAACCCTCTGCACAAAGATAATTTTTGGATGGCAGGTGTCCTAGCAACAAAAGTGGAAAGTTCCTGAGCTCACCAGTAGCAGAAAGCAGGATTTTTTTTCTTTTGCTATAGTGTCCTTGAAATATTAGCTTCATACACCTCATAGTGTGCCCAGGGTTCTTGCCAGTGGATTATTGTTGTCCCCGGTGTTATTGCTACAGAACTCCAGAACTTTGCTACACTTAGTGCTGTACAAGCACCCAACACAAAGAGAGCTCCTGCCCCAAAAGGTTTAGTTACCACGCAGATGGAGTCTCTGCTGGCAGACAGTAGGCCTTTGGAAAACAGATTTTTAATCCTTCAAAACCAGGGTCATTTCCCTCCCTTAGAGAACAGTATTTCCCTCCTCTTCCACTATCCCCTCCCCAAAGCTGTTAAATGCATCTCTGAAAATTTGTCTCTCTGTCCCAATTTTAACAACTTATAGCTCTGCTACTTCATGTGGAATAACCATGTAAAATGCTTCTAAATTAAGAACTTCTTTAATGATCTTATTTATTGCTGCATGTAAGTAGCATTTAAATTAATGAGAACTGCATTCATTAAGGACAGCTTAGGGACATGTCTGGGAATACATAATGTACAAACTCCAACCTTTATTATAGTTGCTGTACCAAGTACAGAAGGTTCCCCTTTAAATCCCACTTCTACATATCGTACAATGCACCTTTCTATACATTTTCTATGTAGTTAAGTAACATATTTCTTCCCTTCTGTGAGTTCCAGTTTGTTGTAAATACCTTTCTTAAGGTCAGTTAGAAGAGACAGCACTCCAGGCAGGTTTTTACCACGTTTGGTATCTCTCAGGCTAAAATCTATCCCATTCAGCCCTCTAACAGGGCTCCAATTCTAATTCCCTAATGGATAATGTATTTTATAGAGGTAAATTGTAAGAGCATCTCCTTAGGACATAAAAACATGGCTGGTTTTAAAGCACGAGCTTTCTGCAGCACACACTTAGATAATACTAAGTACAAAAAAAACCCAACGATTTTTGTCATCTATATTTTAAACCATTTTACAGGCGACAGATTAATTTTCAGTCCTTCAGGCTCAGGCCATGTGTTTCAGGGGTAAATGTTAACAAGGGCTGCACAGAAAGAACATCCTGTGTAGAATTTTCTGGTGCTCACTCCCTGAAAAATAAACATCAGTGTCTTCTGACATGATACAGTCACTTTGATTAGGAAGAAGAATCATTCTAGCAGTGACACACTGAACCTCTACATGATTTATCATTAGTGAGTTAAAACATTGATTCCTTTAGAAAATACTCTCACTATGATAAAACACAGTGCATTAAGTAAAATATACAGTGTGCATTTCATTAAATCCAGGCTGTTGAACAGGTAGCCCTCACTTATTTTTCATGGAGGAAGGAAGGGAAATCTGCTTTTAATGCTCTGCCTGGGGAGTCAGGCAGTCTGGATTCTATTCCCAGCTCAGACCTAAACCATTAGGCAAGTCATTCATTGTTCTGCTCTTCATCCCACATTCTTAAATGAGATAACATTTCTCTTATTATTTGGTCTCTTCAAAATACAAATTCTCCACAGCAGAATCACTTTCTTACTATAAATGTCTAACTCCCCTGTGACTTGAATTTTGTTTGGGTTTTCTAACTGATCCCTCATTTTACAAATAACAACGGAAATATTCATCACAGCATTAATTTTTTAAATCTGAGACCTAAAATAAAGTTCCTAAAACTGCCTAATTAAGGAAGAAGTAGAGACCCATACAAAAGGTAAAGCAAAGAAAAAGGAGGGAATTCAAAATTAGAGGAAAATTATGCTTTCATCATCAAAATTAATCACTTTCAGTTGCAACTTAGCAGTTAGAAGTATCAAAGAGGAGGGGAGTAAATTAGTGTAAATTATATTCTGGTCCTTCAGAACAATTAGGAAACAGAGATTTACTTTTAAATCTCTTTTTCCAAGTTCTGCACCTGCTTACCCTTTGTTTCTTAGTTTGTTTAGGTTCTTTAGGTGTGTTTTCCTACTCTGCAGTGAGTTTTGCTTTTGCTAACAATAGCTCTCATTCAGGCACTCTTTTTTATCCCTTCATGTTTACACGTATTACAAACAAACACAAAGTCACATTCACTCAAGAGCACATTCTCAGAATTGTCTTCCTTATCTGGTTTTCTTCGGAGCATGTCTACTTTTACTTCATGTGAACCCCTGTAAGACCTTCCTGCCTGCACTGAGAACCTGTAATGGATTATGGACCCCTCAAACTTACCCCAGTTGTATGGGAATCCTGCTTGCTGCTAACATATTTGCATTATTGATCCTGCCAGTAGCCTTAAGAAACATCAGACTGAGTGCACTAAAAATACTACTGGCATCCTGAACTAACACTCCCAATGGGAAACCCCATTAAAATTAATGGAAGTCCCAATGAACATATTTCACTAAATCCTTGTTCAGGTGTTTAGTAGAGAGGTATACACTATCTTTATTCACAACAGACACACTGTTCCCAGCAAAACCCAAAGCAGTGGGGTGGCACTGTATTCTGAGTCAGGTAGGATTAGCCTTGCAAGGCTTCAGCACAAAACCATTTCTACCTCAAAAGGATTGTGGCTTTCGGCAGGAAAAATGGCTCATGTTGGCCCCTCTGTGTTGACAGAATATCGACTCTGTCTCAGACTGCACGAGCACTTGGGCAAGAGTTTTCCTTTTGTTACTGATGCTGGGCCAAAGAAAATGGGGTCAACCCACATTCACACCCAGGATCCCTCAGGTTGCAGTCAGACTGACTTTTCTGGAAATCTTCCAGCTTGCTCTGCAGCCCTGCTGAACCAGCTGCTTCCTCACCTGCACCTCTGTGCCTGAACGAGGTTTCTGCATCACAGGGCATGAGCTCCCTGTCTTTAGAGACTACATTTGGAGTAGGAAAGATTTCACTTGAGTCCTCCCGTGCAAATTTAAGTATTATCAACTTGCCTTCATTGCCACGCATAAAACAGCAACTAGAAATCCATGGGAGATCAGCACATAAAACCGCAAGATACAGCCCAGTGCAGGAACAAGAGACCTGTCCTGCTGGAAACTGATTTTAAACATAAGCACAACAAATTTTCTTTGTCCAATATCGAGCTAGGAGAAGAGGGTTTTTGCCTACAAAGCAGTATTTCCTAACAGGATACTGTGTTTATTCCTTACTACCCTTGCCTTTCCCTGGGATTTGCAGTTATATATATACAGTATATACACTGTACAGTGTGTGGTCCCACCCACTGCAAAAATTCAATGGCAAAGGAAAAAAATGGCAAAAGGTAAAAACAGCCACATAAAAAAACAAACACGATTGTCCCATAAAAGTTGTTGCAGTTTGTTCTCTGTAGCAATAAAATCACTGGTTCCTCTTCCAAAACTTAGGATACAAACGATATGGACACAAAAATATAAAGAGCGTACAGTAAATATTAAAAAGAAAAATGTATTTCTGGAAAAAGTATTCACTCTGCCCAAAGCAATGAAGAATTTGAAATTAGCACACTTTCTAATGACTGGCTGCACCTCAGGGTAGCTTGGGTGAGCTCTAGTAGAGATTCCAAATTTAGGGTCATTTTTAGCCATGCTGCTCTTGTCTACATCCCCAGGGTGAGGAAATGGAGGCGTGGAAAGGTGGAACTGTTTTTCCAACAGATTAAATCCTGTGTCTACAATTAGAAAGAAGATCTAACCATCTTCTCAACCTTTGAATTGCCTTTTCACCCGCCCCACAAAGAGATAAAAATAAATAAAAAGGATAAAAATGCCATATTTGCATAAATGCTTACAATATTTTTAAAATGAGAGTAGTGAGAGTGCAGATATTCATGAGACATGACGTGTTCTACTTTGGAAGTTTCAGGCAGCATGTAAAGGTTGCTTTAGTATGCAGCATCACTCACTTCCAACAATTAACATCTTTGACATTTCATTGCAATTTTAAAGGGTGAGTTCATACCCATCATAGGAAAGTGCAGCTTCTTTTTGTCTTTTTTGACAATATTATTTGAATTGAAACCTTGATTATAAATTCTAACAAAATTTCTCAGCCTTCCTATTGAAGTGAAAGGTGTAATTTTCTCTCTATATGATGTTTTAACGAAAAATTACATTAACATCAAAACATGTTATGCTATTTTTAAGGCTGTAGAAGAAGTAAAATATATTTAATTCACTGGCAGTAAATCACTGGACTGTGAAGTTCTGAATGAAACAGATTTCCCTATGTCTTAGTCGCAAGTCAGACTAAACCTGCTTCCTCTGAAAGTTGTATTTACTTTGAGTAAATTCATTAATATCTGGAAAATTTTGCTCAACATCCCTGCCACAAATGTTTGGTTAGCCATGTTTTCTTCCTAATCTTCAATATCACAAATGCCTTTGAGTTGACACAAATATGCAAATGAAATTCTAATAAGCCCATGAAAAATTTACATTGCTTATATAGAACTTAGAACAACGGAAAAAAGGAGATTTTCTGGAACAAGAGTTCAAAGTGAACCTCTACAGATGAGAGTTTCAAGGGGGAAATATTTCTTCCCTTGTTTTTAGCACAGCCTCTATACCAGCTTTGGGCAATCTCAAAAATTGTTCTTTGACCATAATTTATGCTAAAAGTACTAGAGGAAAACTAAGCTCCTTTTTATGTATGAATTACAGAAATTTGAAAAAGCAGTTTATGAAGGGCAAGTCATATATGGGGTGGTGTGGGTGGAGAAAGAGAGAGAGGATGGAGCAGCGTGTGGAAGAACTTTGCTGGAGAAATAGCTTGAAAAATAAGTTTTGATAAGAAGAACTGAATATTTTAAAAACTCATGCAGTTGAGGTTAATATGATTTTAAGCCCAGATGTAACAGCAAATCCTAAAAACAGAGGAAACCGAAATCCCAGAATGTGATTATGAAAAATCCTAATGGTGTACAGCCCATAAACATGGGGAATTGTTAATAGAACTGCAAGAGGACTGTATAACTGAAATTCCAGGAAAGGAACTGGCAAAAGAGGAAAATAAATCAAAGGCTAAACAAAACCTTTACCTAAAAGAAAAAATAGAAATTAATCCAGAAGCTGTCAAGGAACTTGGAGAACGTAATGTACAGAATGAGGCAATGCCACAAGGAAACAAATGTGGGAAGAGATAAGAAAAGCGATGAGAATGCAATAGGAAAAGCGTCAAAGAATGACATAACTGATGAAGTAAAACAAGAAAACATGGGCAATAAGATGAGATATGTCAGTTGTGAGATCATCACTGAATGCTGCAGATCCTTCACGTATCAAGAAGGAACCTGCCAGAACAAAGGCCCAAAACTTTATAATCAAAAGTAAAGAATATTTCCATTGCTTCACATCTGAGGGTTAGATAGGCACATATATTCTATCTATTTGACAAAATACCTGAAAATTGTATTCCTTAATTGCAACATCTTAATGGCAGACTCTGCATTCTGAATAAATGATTAGTTAATTAAAATCAAAAATACCAAGAGGCGGAAATTTTAGAATCTGATTTGGGAAGAAGAGGCGATATTGATATTTTATAAAGCCAGGAACAAACTAAATAACAATCAGGAATATAACAGTTTCTTTGCTATTTAAAAGTAGCCCAGTGAATCATGTGGGAAAACTGTATGAGTTCATTCAAATTTCATGCTGACATACCAGACACTCACTTTTGCTGCTGAAGTCAGAGTGGTTTGTACATTGACACAAGTGACAGATTTTTGTATCCAGCTCCAGAAAATCCACGGTTCAGGGAAGCTTCCTGTTCCCTTCCAATGCAGTGCTCACCTAAACACAATTAGGAATCAGAAATTAAATGTTTGTCCTGTAACTTCTGACGTTTGATTCAATCATTGGCTTCACTGCGCTGCCTAACACACACTAACACGATCTGAGTCCTGCAGAATATGATTACTGCCACTTCCATTTGCAATGAAAGAAATAGAGAGGTGAGCAAATAGAGAATTTGTACAACAATCAAGTCTCTTCTCCAAGCACAGGAGTTCAAATACACATCTCTTCCTTTCAGCTTTAACAGCAGCTGGCATGTTTCTACCTCACTTTTTGAGTAAAAAAAAACAAAAAAAAAGGATTTAACGTGGTGAAATAAGATGATAGCTGATTGTTACAGCCCCCTTTGGACAAAAGAATTATGGATAGTAGACAAAAAAAAAAAAACAACAAAAAAAAACAAGCTGGTGAAAACAACACAACCCATGACTTCCAACACTGCAAACCCAAGGTGTGAGACTCGAGCTGTGTGCAGTCTTACTTGTTTTGGTACTGGTAAAGATGCTGAAGACAAAAACCTTTCTGCTAGAGATACACACATGTATTCCCAGCGTGTTCTGATGATCCTGTGACTTGCAAACACTGTGAATTTCAATAAAACCTACAGCAAAACCTCAAAAATAGCCAGCAACTATTTATATTTGGCATTAGAGTGAGAGACACTGGATCAAACATCACATTCACCCCACCCCAGATTGCCTTGGATATACATGACATGTGTCATCTCTGGATGAAACCAGGGAAAAGGCACAACAAAGGCTCAGTTTCTCCTGTCTGTGTAACACCACTATTTTACACAGGCCTACAGTGGTAAAAAAGGGATAATGGGTACATTTGAAGTGCTGAGATGGGAAGTTAAGTCTTTTAGAAGTATAATTATTTGTATTCTCTGGCCTTCAAGGGTCCTCCTAGTGTTAGGTCACCATCTGATTTACACCAGCAGAGGATCTATAACATGCACTGGCCTAAAATTGTCTCATAAAAATGCTTTTATTTGACAGACATACTCTAATTATGTGTCCTTTGAATAGAATATGTCTTTAACAACTACTAAAAGAAAAACCAAATATTTTACTACATTTATCATCATTTATGCTAGAGAATAAATACTTATACAGGAGCATGTGATACTGGTGAAAAGAAAGTTAAAGCTGAAAAATCTTATTAGAGATTTTTAGCAAAGCTTTGTTTAAAATAGAAAAGGGGTTTGAACACTTCACATCCACAGACTCATTTAAATGCCAGGGTAATTTGCACCAAGTTAAATGTAGAAAATCAATATGTTACAGCATAACAGTACATATAAAAAATTAAAGTAATAAGTTCATATTGGCTCCCACATGCTTTATGTGGGAAACTGAACTGAGATAACATAAAAAGCCACATTATATTTGCAAACTGAATCCTACAGACTTAACTGTATTGCAGTGGGTGCAACAAATAAAACCCACATACTATCTAATTTCCTAGTAAGCTTCAGTGTTCAATAATGAAATAAAATGCTAAGACAACCATTCCTTTGGTTTCTGTAAGAAATCCAATTCCAAGATTCCCATTAGCAATTTCAGGACCTCTCTTCAGTTATTGTCTCAGCAAGAACAATTGTTCCTGTAACAGTAACTCTAATCAATGTACTGGCTAAGTTACAAAGGGTATTTTTCTATATCCTTTTTCTATCCTCAAAGTCTCACAGGTTCAAAATGTTTGGGTTTTTTTTTTGTTTAAATCAGTCAAATGCACCATTTGCAAACTTAAGGATATCAGCAGAGGATCTGCCCACTATCTGTTAAGGAGACCTTTTTTGCTTTGCACTGCAGGGATCACAGAATCATACGGAATCATCAAGGTTGGAAGAGACCTTCAAGATAATCCAGTCCAACCACCAACCTAACCCATCTCCACCATAATCACCCCAAAACCACAGCACCAAGTCTCACATCCCTATGCCCCTTGAACACTTCCAGGCAAGTAATTCCACCACCACCCTGAGCCACTTAGTCAAAGCCTGACCACTCACTGAAAATTTTTCTAATATTTAATCTGGGGCACCTTCAGGCCATTTCCTCCGAAAACAAATTATCAGGGCATAACATGCTATTCTAACCAGATCGAAAGCAACTTTGAACAAGGAAAGGATTAAAAAAAAAAATAAAATTGTACTACCTACAAGAAACTTGAAAGACTTTTTCCTGTAATGCATACCGTAATACTTTTAATTGCCTTCAGTTTAGTTTAAAAAAATTGGTTTTGTCTCAAATGGCACTTAATGAACTGTCCTTGCATCTCGTAAGAAACATAACCAAATTTTAAACATTTGATCAATTTTCCTCATAAAGAATTACTGCAATTACTATCAGATCCCTTAAGATTCTTTTTTGTCTGTACATCAACTTCTAAATGTGGCTTCCAACAAATACCAGCTTACCTAAGTAATGGCATGATATGAACCACTCTGGTGAGTCTAAGATTTAGGACAAGGCTAGCAGGCTACCTCTGAGTTTTTGACCATATAATATTAGATTTTTTTTTTTTTCCAGCAGAAATATAAGTTAGATGTATGGTTAGAAAGAAATACGCCTGTATGTCCTGAATGGGATCTGGTTGCAGACAAAATCTGCATTTAAAAAAAAAAAAAGAATAATCCATTATACTATAATGCTTACTTAGTGTGTCCCACTGGGAAAACAGAGCAATACAAGACATTGTTTTCTTATCCTTAGGTTTACATCCGAAAAAACACAAATGCTCTTGTATTCATTGTGCCATTGTATCTCTACTAGATCAGATAAAGCGGGTGTGTTCTTGCTGTCTTTGAAGTTCTTTCCCTCCCTCCAGTGATAGCGGGATTTGAGCTGCGTATTTAAACAGCATCTAAACAAAAAGCTGGAAGGGAATTGCATGTCGTTTATGCAGTAAGGTCCACCCTTCATTTATTAGCCCAAGATGTCTTGTTCTGTTATGAAAGCACGTGAATTATTAGAGTGATCACTGAAAAGCTCCCAGTCATGAGATCTTTACCACTAGACTACATTGTTTCTTATCAGCAGATTTTTTTCCTGTCCCATGGGAACACTGACTAAACTCAAACAACCAGCCATTGAATAACTAGTGTTCTTTAGGGTTTTTTTATGATACATTAGAATTCCTATTCTTCCTAAAGGTGTTAAAATGTTGCTGAGACACAGCAGCCTGGAAAAAAAAAACAACAACCTGATTTATTTCACTAAAGAAAAGGCAAAGTGGCTCAATGAGTTATCTAAGCCTGGTATCAACTGATTCTGAAGGGTATTTAAAAAATATAACACAAGTCTGGCCAAAAATTAACGGCTGGGAACTCGTTCATTTCATAAATATAAGGAAATGAACTTCTTTGCTGTACACTTCCTACAGTTCTCCCTTTCTTTCTCGGTCCCATTTGTGCCTCCACCTCCTGCACCATCACCTAAAGTCACTTTCCTACCTCTGCACATGCATTCTGTTTTAAATCCAGTGATGGAAAAATTGGAGGGCTCACCTGTCAGGATGTGGAAAAAAATTATTGCACATCCAGGTGAATAACAACGGGGGAACTGTTTCCTGACCAAAGAAAACTCAGATGTTCTGTCAAATCTGCTTCTGAACAGTACAAAGAGTCTTGGTGTACACAAAGTGATCTCACAAAATCCTCACCAAATTCCAATTTTATGTAATACAAATTTAAATGAAAGTCCCAAGTATTTAGAATGTCTCTGCTGTCTAAATTGCATTCCAGGATTTCTTGTATTAAAGATGGGTTTTTACACACTAATGGGATAATTAAAAAATGTATAAAATTCATAAGTATAATTGCATATATATATATATATACTCTTTCCTGTTATGAAATGTGTCAGAGATAATGATGTTTATTTTCTTTAATAATCTTTATAACAGTAATTTGAAATAGGTTTGGTCTCCCAAAGCATTGGAAATGCTGAACTTTGACTAC
>JAWWLV010000078.1:229344-243045 GCA_035041135.1 Platyrinchus mystaceus
GATCGCACCGGGAATGGGAACAACGGGAACAGTGGGAACACCGGGAGAGAGGATTGGGGATCGCACTGGGAATGGGAACAACTGAAACAGCGGGAACACCCGGAGAGAGGATCGGGGATCGCACCGGGAATGGGAACAACGGGAACAGTGGGAACACCGGGAGAGAGGATTGGGGATCGCACTGGGAATGGGAACAACTGAAACAGCGGGAACACCCGGAGAGAGGATCGGGGATCGCACCGGGAATGGGAACAACGGGAACAGTGGGAACACCGGGAGAGAGGATTGGGGATCGCACTGGGAATGGGATCACACCAGCAACAGGGACGGCAATGGCAACAGGGGTTGCAATGGGAATGGGATCACACCGGGAACAACAGGGATTGCACCAGAAATGGGGATCACACCAGGATCAACGGGAGAGGGGATGGCAATGGGAACAATGGGAGATCACAATGGGAATGGCAATGAGGATCACACTGGGAATGGGGATCACACCAGGAGAGGGGATCTCACTGGGAACAGGGAACACACTGGGAACAAAGAGGATCACACCGGGAGAGGGCATCACACTTGGAATGGGGATAGCACCAGGAAAGGGGATAGCACCAGCACTTCCATCTGAACCCTGGCCCTGTGTCCCCACCCTCTCCCCATGTCCCCCCACGTCCCCCATATCCCCACTGTGTTCCCCCATATCCCCACTGTGTCCCCACGTCCCCACACATCCTCGCACATCCCCCATGTCCCCATGTCCCATCCATGTCACCTCATGTCCCTTATCTCCCCCACCTCCCCTCCATGTCCCATGTCCCCCATCTCTCCCATTTCCTCAATACCTCCACGTCCCCTCGTGTCCCCCCATGTCCCCCATGCCCCCCTGTCACCTTGAGGACGGGCTCGGACCGCCCGGGGTAGGTCACGCAGACATCCTTGAGACACAGGCCTGGAGTCCTGGAGGCCTCATGGCCCCGGGGGGTGACAGGTGATGGTGTCCCCAGGGGTGCCACCTGCTTGGCCTTGTCCAGCAGCTCCAGGAGCGTCTCGGAGGAGCCAACGGCCTTGGCCAGGACTGGGAGGTGGAACAGCAGGGCCTGGGGACACGGGGACACTGGGGGGTTTGAGGACATGGGGACATGGGCATGGGGACAGGGAGGGACACAGCCAGGAACGGGTGGGGACATGGCAAGGCGTGGGGAAATGGAGGGGACACAGCAGGGGGACATTGGGGACGTGGGGGGGACATGGCTGGGACAGGCATGGGGACACGGATGGGGACACAGGGACATGGAAGGGGACACAGGGACATGGAAAGGGGACAGTGGACCTGGTGGGGACATGGCAAGTGCACAGTGAGACACAGTGAGGGGAGATGGGGACATGGGGAGGACTTGAGGACACGGAGGGGACACAGCAGAGTTGGGATGGGGACAGAGGGGACAGGGATGGGGACATGGCCAGGAGAACACGGGGACCTGGGGACACGGCTGGGAGGGTGTGGGGACATGGGGACATGGTAGGGGGACGTGAGAGGACAGTGACATGGGGAATCGGGTTGGGGACAGGATAGGGACACACTGGGGACATACTGGGGGCACATTGGGAATAGGCTGGGGACGAAATGGAGATACATTGGAGATGAGCTATGGAAACATTGGGAATAGGTTGGGGACACAGGGGGGACAGGTTGGGGACACATTGGGAATAGGCTGGGGACACGAGGGGACAGGTTGGGGACACATTGGGAATAGGTTGGGGACACACTGGGAATAGGTTGGGGACACAGTGGGGACATGCTCCTCACCTCCACAGCCCCAGTGAAGTGCAGGTGACACATGAGGATGGTGACCAGCTCCCCAGGGGTTATGGTCCCCACAGCCACCAAGTGTCCCCCCCCGAGGAGCAGCCCCAGCTTCAGGACCAGCGTCGGGAACTGGGGACATGGGGACACAGGGTCACATGGCGTCACCCCAGTCCCATGTCACTGTGTCCCCCAGTCCCATGCTGCCATGTCCCTGTGTCCCCAGCCTCCTGTCACCACATCTCCCATTCCTGTGCCACCCATCGCTGTGTCCCCAAGGCCCTGTCTCCATATCCTCTATCCCCATAACCCCATGGCCTCCAGCCCCCTGCCACTTCAATCCTATGTCCCCTGTCCCCCTGCCCCCATGTCCCTCAGCCCTCTGCCACCATGTCCAGCACCCCATGCCATCTTTCCCTGTGTTCCCTGTCCCCATATCTCCATCCCCAAGCCACTGCATCCAATGTCCCCCAGCTCCCTGCTGCCATGTCCCCTATTACAATGCCACCATGTCCCTGTGCCTCCAAGCCCTGTGCCACCCTGTCCCCATGACCCCCCGCCCTGTGCCACCCACCTCATGTCCCCTATCTCCGGATCACCATGTCCTCATGTCCCCTGGCCCTTTGCCAATACACCCAACGTCCCCATCCCCATGTCACCATACCCCATGTCCCTGGGCCCCCTGCCACCCTGTCCTCACCCCTGTCCCCCCTCACCCCCATGCCCTCCACTCCTGCATCCCCCATCCCCATGTCCCCATCCCTCTGCCACCAAGTCCTCCACTTCCAGACCGCTGTTCCTCATCCCTCTGTGCCCCCCGTCCCTGTGTCCCCGCCGTGTCCCCGTACCCCGCTGGCCCAGCGTGCCACCCCGTAGGCCAGGGCCTCCCTGCACTCCAGCTGGTGGCCGTGGCTGAGGCGCTGCTGGACTCGTGCGGTCACTCCGGCCTCGTGCCCAAAGGCCCGGACGGTCCTCAGGGCCCCCAGTGACTCCAGGGCCACCGCGGTGGCACCAGCCAGCGCTGCCTGCGCCTGCCGCGCCAGGTCCTGGGGACACAGGGGACAGGGGGTCACCACAGGGATGGAGGGCACAGAGGGTGGACAGGGAGGGGACAGAGGAGTCATCACAGGGTCACAGGGGGGTTACAGTGAGCATACGAGGCTACACCGGAGTCACTGCAGGGTCACTGTGTGGGATCATGGGGGGACACGGAGGGGACAGGGGGTCACCCTGGGGACAGGGAGGTCACCTCGAGGTCACCATGTGGATGGGAGACAGGGAGGGCACAGGGGACAGGAGAAGGTGACAGTGGGCATGGGGAGGTGGCAACAGGCACCAGGAGGGGACAGGAGGGACTTGGACAGGACCCAGGGAGATGACAAGGGGCTTTGGGAGGTGACATGGGGCACACGGGAGGGTAACAGGGGTGCAGGGAGGTGATCAGGGGTGCAGGGAGGGGACAAGGGGCCCAGGGAGGTGACAAGGGGCCCAGAAGAGTGACCAGGGGGTACAGTGACAGTGACAAAGGTACAGGTTACAAAGGGAGGTGACAAGAGGCTCAGGGAAGAGATGAGGGGTCTGGAGAGGACAGGGGGTGCAGGAAGGTGACACTGGGGACAGAGAGGTGACAAGATACCCGCAGTCCCCGTGTTCCCCCGGTACCTGCTGGATGCCCCCGATGGCGCGTGGCAGCAGCAGCAGGATGGGCAGCAGCAGGAGGGTGCCCAGGGCCAGCAGCGGGGCCAGCGAGGCCATCACGGCCAGCAGAGCCCCGGCCCGGGCCAGCGCCCACAGCGCCGGGCCCAGCGCTCGGGCCAGCGCCGCGTGTGCCGCCTCGGCGTCCCCCGTCACCCGCGCGGCCACCGCGGCCGGCGTGTCCCCCAGGCTGCCCCCCGGGCCGGGCACGTCCCCCCGCAGCACCGCGGCCACCGCGCCGCACTGCAGCCGCGCCCGCGCCCGCGTCAGCGCCACGGCCGCCACACTGTCACAGGCCAGCTCGGTGAGGGCACTGCGGGGACAGCGGGGTCAGCGGGCACCGCGGGGGCACCGCCACCTCGGGGTGTCCCCCCGGCCCTGCTGTCACCCACCTGCCGAGCCCCAGCGCCACCAAGGGCCACACGGCCGCCCACGCGTCCTCCTGTGTCACCCGGTCAGTGACGTGGCCCGTGAAGTACGGGCCTGCCACCTCGCCTGTGGGGACACCCCGAAAGTGGGTGGGGACCCCCCAACTTGGAGGGTCAGTGCCCGAAAAGTGGGTACCGACTGCTCTCCGAACTGGGGGTTGAGCCCCGAAATTGGGTCCTGATCCTCTCCGTTGCAGGCTAAGACCCCAAACTTGGAGGTTGAACTCACGAAATTGGGTCCGGAAAACCCAGAGTTGGGTGTTGACCCCTGAAAATTGGGTCCTGAGCCCCTCTGTTGCGGGCTAAGACCCCAAACGTGGGGGTTGAACTCCCGAAATTGGGCCCGGAAAACTCAAAGTTGGGTGTTGACCCCTGAAATTTGGGTGCTGACCCTCCAAATTGGGTCCTGACCCTGTAAACTTGGGTGTGTGGCCCTGTAAAATTGGCTGTTGAGCCCTGACATTGAGTGCTGACCCCCTCAATATCAGGTCCTGGTCCCCAAAATTGGTTGCTTGCCCCACCAGATTTGCACCTGACCCCTGTAAACTGGGTTCTGACCCCACACAACTGGGCACTGAACACAAAATTGGGTGCTGAACCCCTGCAATTGGGTCCTGACCCCCAAAATTATGTGCTGATCCCCCATATTGGGCAGTGGCCCCCCAAATTGGGTCCTGCACACCTAAAGTTGGGAGTGTATCCCTGAAAACTGGGTGTTGAGCCCTGAAATTGGGTCCTGATGCCCCTAAACTGAGTGGTGACTCCCCAGATTTTGGACGTGCACCCCAAAATTGGCTGTGGGCGTTGAAAGTGGGTGTTGAATCACCAAATTGGGTCTGACTCTCTAAAATTGGGTGTCACCCCCCAAATTGGGTCCTGACCCTTGAAAATTCGGTCCTGACCTGCCAAAATTGTCACCAAAATGGGTCCTGACCAGCCAAAAATGTGTTCTGACCCCCCGAATTGGTTTCTGGTCCCCCAAAATCGGGTCCTGCCTCCCCAAAATTGGGTCCCAACCCCTCGAATTGGGCCCTGTCATCCCCCACAGGGGTCCTGCTCCCCCACAAATTGGGTCCTGACCCCCCAAATTGAGTCTCGACCCCCCAGTTGGGTCCTGACCCCTCAAAATGGATCCTGCTCCCCCAAATTGGGCCCTGCCCCTTCCAGTCGGGTTCTGTTCCCCCACAAATTGGCTCCTGCCCTCCCCTCCAGTCAGGTCCTGCCCTTCCTAAATTGGGTCCTGGCCTCCCAGCCGTGTCCTTCCCTCCCCCAATAGGGCCCTGCCCCCCCAAATTGGGTCTTTTCCTTCCCAGTGGGGTCCTGCCCCCCAACCAGTGGGGTCCTGACACTCCCTCAGTCGGGTCCTGCCCCACCTAAATTGGGTCCGGTCCCCACAGCCGGGCCCTGCCCCTCCCAAATCGGGCCCTGACCCCCAAATTGGGTCCTGCCCCCCCAGTCGGGGTCTCCCCATACCGAGGGCCGAGGCCGCCATCAGCACCCCCATCAGCGCCCACCGCCCGCGCTCGGGGCGCAGCAGGGCCAAGAGCCGGCGGATGGCGGGGGGCAACATCGGGGGGAGGGGAGCCCGGAGGGGTCCCGGTCTGGTCCCGGTGGGTCCTGGTTCTGCTTTCGGTGGCCGGTGGGTCGCGGTCGGTCCTGGTTCTGCTCCCGGTGAGTCCCGGTCGGTCCTAGTTCTGCTTTCAGTGGGTCTCCGCGGGTCCCGGTGGCTCCCGGCTCTGGTCCCTGTGGCTCCCGGTGGGTGCCGGTTCTGGTCCCGGTGTATCCCGATGAGTCCCGGTGTATCCCGATGAGTCCTGGTGTATCCCGATGAGTCCCGGTGTATCCCGATGAGTCCCGGTGTATCCCGGTGCCCCAGCCCACCCCAGTCCCCCAGGTCTTCCCGGTCCTTTCCCGACAGCCGCCGCCGTTTCCCGGAAAGCCAAAGGCGCGCGGGGCGGGGGCGGGGCCAGCGGAGGCTCCGCCCCGGGAATCCCCGGGAATCCCCGGCTGGTCCCGCCCACAGAACGCCATGGCAGCGCTGATTGGTAAATGGTCACTTACGTCATCCGTTGCCGGGCAGAGGGGGCTGGAGCAGGTTGTGAAGAGGAGGGGGCGGGACCAAAAAAAGGGCGGAGTCTGGGCGTACCCGGGGCGGAACGGGGCGGGGCCGAGGCGCGAGTGGGCGTGGCCTCGGAAGAAATTTTAACAGACCGTTTCGAGAACCTGAACTGGGAGCGCTGGTGTGGACTGGTGAGCTGAGGGGTCCATACTGGGAACACTGGTGTGGACTGGGGAGCACCCCAGTCTGTACTGGGAGCACTGGTGTGGACTGGGGAGCAACCCCTGTCTATACTGGGAGCACTGGTGTGGACTGGTGAGCTCAGGGGTTCGTACTGGGAACACTAGAGTGGACTGGGGAGCAACCCTAGTCTATACTGGGAGCACTGGTGTGGACTGGGGAGCAACCCCTGTCTATACTGGGAGCACTGGTGTGGACTGGGGAGCAACCCCAGTCTGTACTGGGAGCACTGGTGTGGACTGGGGAGCACCCCAGTCTATACTGGGAGTACTGGTGAGTACTGGTGTGGACTGGGGAGCTGAGGGGCCTGGACTGGGAGCACTGGTGTGGACTGGGGAGCAACTCCAGTCTATACTGGGAGCACTAATGTGGACTGGGGAGCTGAGGGAGCTGTACTGGGAGCACTGGTGTGGACTGGGGAACGCCCCAGTCTATACGGGGAGCACTGGTGTGGACTGGGGAGCTAAAGGGGCCCATACTGGGAGCACTGGTGTGGACTGGGGAGCTAAAGGGGCCCATACTGGGAGCACTGTTGTGGACTGGTGAGCTGAGGGGTCCGTACTTGGAACACTGGTGTGGACTGGGGAGCACCCCAGTCTGTACTGGGAGCACTGGTGTGGACTGGGGAGCAACCCCTGTCTATACTGGGAGCACTGGTGTGGACTGGTGAGCTCAGGGGTTCGTACTGGGAACACTAGAGTGGACTGGGGAGCAACCCTAGTCTATACTGGGAGCACTGGTGTGGACTGGGGAGCAACCCCTGTCTATACTGGGAGCACTGGTGTGGACTGGGGAGCAACCCCAGTCTGTACTGGGAGCACTGGTGTGGACTGGGGAGCACCCCAGTCTATACTGGGAGTACTGGTGAGTACTGGTGTGGACTGGGGAGCTGAGGGGCCTGGACTGGGAGCACTGGTGTGGATTGGGGAGCTGAGGGAGCTGGACTGGGAGCACTGGTGTGGACTGGTCAGCTCAGGAGGCTGTACTTGGAGCACTGGTGTGGACTGGGGAGCAACCCCAGTCTGTACTGGGAGCACTAGTGTGGACTGGGGAGCAATCCCTGTCTATACTGGGAGCACTGGTGTGGACTGGGGAGTATTTCAGGTTGTACTGGAAGCACTGGTGTGGACTGGGTAGCTGGAACAGCTGGACTGGGAGCACTGGTGTGTACTGGTGAGCACCCAAATCCTAACTAGTGTTAACTGGTGAGTTCACAGACTGCTCAACCCCAGCGCAAGAGCCTCACTGGGAGCCCCATTGGAAGCCATACTGGGAGCCATACTGGGAGCACTGGTCCGTGCCGGTCCCCCCATGGCGCTGCCGCCCGCCGCGCTGCTCCCCGGGCTGCTGCTGGTGGCCGACGCTCTGGCACTGGTGTTACTGGGGCCGCTGGTGCCGTTCCTGGCGCCGCTGGGGGTGGCGGGCCTGTGGCTCGAGGCCGCCCTGCGCCTGCCCTTCCTGGCCGTGGCCCCCCGGCTCCTGTCCTCGCACCGGCCCCTCGGAGCCACCGCCGCCGCCGTCACCGCCGCCGCCACCCCCGCGGCCTTCGGAACCCTCCGGAGCCTCCTGGGGCTGCCCGGGGCTGGGCCCGGGCTCTTGGCGGCCGCGGCGCCCGCCTGGCTCGGGGTCACCCATGTGGCCACCGCGCTGGCCCTGCTGGCCTGGGCCGCGCCCCCGACCCCCGGCGGCGTCCTCGAGGCCTCCCCCGATGTCCCCAAGACCCCTGGCGGTGTCCCCGAGGCTCCTGCTGCCTTCTGGAGGGTCCTGGTGCTGTCCTGGTCCGAGTGGAAAGTCCTTGGAGCCGCCTTCCTTTGCCTCGTGGTGGCGGCCGCTGGTGAGTGACAGTGTGGGGAGGGTGAGGACATGCGGGGACAAGCACTGACCCCCCATTAATTGAGTCTTGCAACCCCGAATTGGAGGCTGACCCCCTTCCCCTGCCCATATTGGGTGGGGACCACCCCAAAGTTGGGTGTGGAGCACCTAAATTTGGTGTTGAACCCCCAGGTTTGGAGCTGACTCCCTAAACTGGGCGGTGGCCAGCCCAAAATTGGGAGCTGGCCCCCAAAAATTGGATCCAAACCTCAAAACTTGGGTGTTAATTGGCCTAAATTGGGTGCCGAGTCCTAAAACTGGCTGACCATCCCAAAATTGGATGCTGAGCCCCTACATTGGGAACTGACCACCTGAAAATTGGATGGTGACCCCCCCCCCATAACTGCGTGCTGACTACCCAAAAATTGGGTCCTGATCCATCAAACTTGGGTGTTAACCCCCCAAAAATTGGGTGCTGACCCTCAGATTTAGGGTTTGATGCCTAAAAATGGGTGTTCACTCCTGAGACATTGGGTACTGACCCCCCATATCTGGGTCCTGACCCCTAAAATTGGGTGCTGAAGCCCCAAAATTAGGTGTTGAACTCCCAAATTTGGTCTCAAATCCCTACAATGGGCACTGACACCACAAAATTGAGTCCTGACCCCTTGAAACTGTCTCCTGCCCCCACCAAATCACGTCCTGTCCCCTGCAATCGGGTCCTGCCCCCACAATGGGGTCCCCCATGCCAGTGGTGGTGCCACAGTGACACGGTCCCGGTGATGCCCAGGAGAGACGGCGGGGCCGTACGTCACCGGGAAGGTGCTGGACGCCGTCAGGAGCGGGGACGGACTCACCGCTGGAGCCGTAGGGATGGTGGTGGCTACCGAAGCAGCCAGGTGGGTCACGGCATTCCTGGTGTCCATGCCCGTGTCCCTGTGTCCCCAACGTCCCCGATGTCACCGTGTCCCTGCAGTGTCCTGTTCTCCGGGTGCCGTGGGTGGCTCTTCCTGCTGGCGGCAGCGCATCTCCGGCAGAGCCTGCGCCTCCAGCTCTTTTCCCACCTGGTGCACCAGGATCTGGATTTCTTCCAGGGAATGCCAGCAGGTAATGGGGCATGGCCCAGACCTGTCCCATCCCACCATCCCATCACTCCAGTCCCCATCCCACCATTCCATCCTTTTTCCTGTCATCCTGTTACCCTAGTCCCCATCCCATCCTACCCCATCCCTTCGTTACCCCGTCCCACCATCCCATCCCCATCATTCCCATTCCTACTATTCTATCCCTTTCCATTCTATCCCATTTCCCCGGTCTCATTCTACCATCCCATCCCAATCCTACTATCCCATCCCACTGTCCTGTCCTTATTCCCATCCTGCGATCCCATCCCCACTGTCCCATCCCCATCAATCTACTCCAGTGACTCCTGTTCCCACCATCCCCTTTCCCATCATATCCCACCCATCATCCCATCCTGCCATCCCATTCCATCTCCCGACCTTCATCCTATCATCCCATCCCACCATCTCCGTTCCCACCATCCCATCCCAACTGTCCCATCCTGCCCCACCATTCCCATCCCGTGTCCGCCCCCCACGATCCCAACCTCCTTTCCTGCCCCGCAGCCGATCTCTCAGCACGGTTTTCCACGGAGGTGCCACTGGTGTCCATGGCGGTGCCGAGGGGAACCAACCTGCTGCTCCGGAGCCTGGGAATGGCGCTGGTGGTGGGGACGGCCATGGTGCGGCTGGCGCCGGGGCTGGCACTGCTGGCACTGCTGGAGCTGCCCCTTGGAATCACCGCCCAGCGCATCCACAGTGCCCGGAGACAGGTTGGGAATACAGGAGGGGAGGGGTGGGAAGGGCACACAGAGGTGGGATAATGGGGTGGGAATGGTGGGGGTGGGATGGAGAGCAGGGGAATGGGGTGGTGGGGATGGGAATGATGGGATGGGTTGAGGTGGGATGGGATGGTGGGAATGCTGGGGATGGGGCAGGGCAGAGTGATGGAGATGGGATGGAATGTGATGTGATGTGTTGGTGAAGATGGGATAGAGAGCAGGATCATGTGACAGGGGATGGAATGGGATGGGATGGGATGGTGGGAATGCTGGGATGGGGACAGGATGGAAGGGTGGGATGGGGACAGAGGGATGGGGACAGAGGGGGTGGAATAGGATGAGAAGGTGGGATGGGGTGTATATCAGGGGATGGGCCAGTGGAGACAGGATGGGGATAACTGGGAAGGGACTGCATAGAATTGGTGGATTTGGGAGTAGTGGGATGAGGCTATGGAGATGGGACAGAATGGTGGGATGGAATGGGGATGGTGGGGATGAGAATGCTGGGATAAGGACCAGGGTGATGGGAGGATGGGATGAGGTGGGATAGGGACAGGATGGACAGTGGTGACAGGAGAGTGGGATGAGAAAAGAGAGATGGGATGGGAATGGTGGGATGGGATGGGATGGGATGGTGGAATGCGTACTGGGGGGGACTGGATGGTGGGAATGGGATGGTACAGAAGAGACAAGATGGGACAGTTGGGATAGGAATGATGGGAACAAAATGAGATGGGGATGGGACGGGATGGGGACGGGACAGGATGGGATGGGATGGCTGGATGGGGACCAGAGAGATGGGAGTGGGGAACGTGACCAGAGGAATGGGATATTGGGAATATGAATGGGGGAGATGGGATGGGACAGTGAGAATGGGGATTGTGGGAGGGGGACTGGGAGATGGGATGAGATGGTGGGATGGGAACTGGAAAGGATGGCATGATGAGATGGAAATGGTGGGAATGGGAGGGAGACCAGTGGTGTGGGATGGTGGAAATAGAGTTGTGGGGTTGCGATGGGTGTGATGGGATGAGAATGCTGGGAATGGGATGCAGATGGTGGGCCAGGAGGGTAGTCTGGGAAAGCTGGGCACCCCCTGTGCCTCCACAGGCGCTGCAGCGATCCATGCTGGAAGCATCCGCCCGGACGGCCTCAGGGGTGCAGGAATCTGTCGCCGCCATCGAGACGATCCGGATCTTCTCGGCAGAGAAGGAGGAGGAGAAGCGGCACAGACAGAACCTGGACAAGGAGCTGAGGCTGAAGGAGTGGATGGAACTGGAGCTGGCGGGATTCACCCTCATCGAAAGGGTCAGGGGGATTGGGAATGGGAATGGCAACACCAGGAATGGGGACACTGGGATCAGGGATGAGGGCACTGGGATGGGGGCACTGGGAGCAGGATGGGGACACCCAGGAAAGGGGACACCAGGAGCTGGGATGGGTACACAAGAAATGGGAGTGGGAAGACCAGAACAGGGACACTGGGATCAGGGATGGGGACTGGGACTCCAAGAATGGGAATGTCAACACCAGAAGCAGGATGGGAACTCCAGGACAAGGGATGGTAACACCAGGATCAGGAATGGGGACACCAGGAAAGGAAGTGGGGACACTGGGGACAGGGATGGGGATACCAAGAGCAGTTATGGAGACAATGGGAATGGGGACACCGGGACTGGAATGGGGACACCAGGAGCGGGAATGGGGACACCAGTATCCATGTTCCCACCTGCAGGTGCTCCAACTGGCCATCCGGGTCCTGGTGCTCTTCCAGAGCCACCAGCAGCTCCGTGATGGATCCATCACTCCTGGGGTCCTCGTCACCTTCCTGCTGTACCAGGACACGGTTGGCCGCCATGTCCAGGTGATCCCATGGAATCCACGTGTCCATCCGTCCATACCCATTTCCATCCATCCTAGTGCCACCCTCTCCCCTTCCCCCAGGTGCTGCTCTTCGGCTTCAATGAATTCACGACCAACGTGGCTGCTGGGCAGAAAATCTGGGAATACCTGGATCAGAAACCCACGAGGGACATCAGGGGGACACTGGAGCCCTCTAAGCTCCAGGGCGATGTCACCTTCCAGAGGGTCTCCTTCACATATCCCGGAAATCCAGAGTGCCCTGTGCTGAAGGTGGGCCTGGAGGAGTGGGCATTCCCAGGTGTGGGAATTCTGGTGTCATTCCGCAGGATGTGTCCTTCGAGGCAGATCCAGGGGAGGTTGTGCATTCCCAGGGATGGGATGGCGTCATCCTCTCCATCTTGCAGGATGTGTCCTTCCAGGCGTATCCTGGGGGGGTGGGGATTCCCCCTGGGTGGGAATTGCGGCATCGCCTGTCCCCATCCCGCAGGATGTGTCCTTCGAGCTGCGTTCCGGGGAGGTGACGGCGCTGGCGGGGCCCAACGGGAGTGGGAAGAGCACAGCCGTGGCACTGCTGGAGCGGCTGCGGGATCCTGGGAGCGGGAAGGTGCTGCTGGATGGGATCCCACTGCCAGAATACGAACACCAGTACCTACACCGGCAGGTGGGGACAGCAGGGAATCTGGGAACACCGGGAATGGGATGGAGACAATGGGGACAGGCATAGGGGCTGAAATGGAATTGGGACCTGGGAGACATGGGTGGGGACACTGGGAAAAGGGGTGGGTACACCAGAGAGAGCATGGGGACACTGAGGTGGGATGGGGACAGTGGCAAATGGGATGGGGACACTGGGTACAGGGATGGGGACAGTAGGAACAAGGATGGGGATACCAGGCATAGGAATGGGGACACTGGGAAATGGGATGAGAACATTAGGGATGGGGTTAGGGACAGTGGGATTAGGGATGGAGACAGTGGGGACAGTGATGGGGACACCAAGACTGGGATCGGGCCATGGAACAGGGATGGAGACACAAGGAGCTGAGACAGCTCACAGGCTCGGGGCTGGGGCAGGTGGTGCTGGTGGAGCAGGATCCTGTCCTGTTTTCCGGAACGATCCGTGAGAACATTGTGCTGGGGCTGGAGCACTGCGAGGAGTCGGAGCTGCGGGAGGCGGCCACTGCTGCCGGAGCCATGGAGTTCATCCAGGGGCTGGAGCACGGCTGGGACACTGGTGAGAGCTGGGGGGTCCTGGAGGAATCCTGGGGCCAGGGGCTTCATCCAGGGACTGAAGCAGGACTGGGACACCAGTGGGAGCTGGGGGAGGATCCCAGGGGAATCCTGGGGCCAGGGACTTCATCCCAGGGTTGGAGTGGGACTGGGACACTAGTGGGAGCTGAGGGCACGGAGGCACCCCTGAAAGGGATCCTGCTGATTTCAGGATACTCTGGCAGAGGTGGGTGAGCAGGGGGGGCGACTGACAGTGGGATGTGGGGGACCCCCGGGGCTGGATCCCACTGATCCCATGGGATCCCCCGCAGAGGTGGGGGAGCACGGGGGGCAGTTGGCGGCGGGCGAGCGGTGTCGCCTGGCCCTGGCCCGGGCCCTGCTCCGGCGTCCGACCGTCCTCATCCTTGACGAGGCGCTGGATGATGGAGATGAGGGAGCGGTGAGTGGGGTGGGATGAGGGGGATTGGGTGGGACTCAGGTGAGATGGGGAGTGGAGGGATGGCATGTCTGGGATGGGACTGGGGGGAGGGGATGGTGGGAATATGAGGTAGTGGGATGGGGGTGGGAATGATGGGATGAAGACAAAGGGATTGGATAGGGTGGGGTAGGTCAACAAGGTAGGGAATGGGAGTGGGGGGAAGAGTCTGGGGAAATGGGATGAGATGGTGGGATAGGAATGGTGAGGATGGGATGGAAACCAGGGGGGCGGGATGGTAGGAAGTTGAGATGA
>JAWWLV010000078.1:243145-261661 GCA_035041135.1 Platyrinchus mystaceus
TCTCTCCTCTCGCTCCCGTCCCTGTTTCCCAGCTCCGGCCCAGCCCCGCGGCAGCACCAACGCGCCATCCAAGCACCCCGGCCATTCCTTGGGCCATTCCCGGCCTTTCCCCGGGCCCAGCCCGGCTCTCCTGTTCTATCCCACCCCCCGCACGCAGCTCTGGGGGCACTGGGGGGATTGTGGGGCTGAGCGCCTGGCAGCACTTTGGGAATGTGAGGGGAGCTCCTGGAAGTGTTGGGCTCCTGGCGCGAAAGCTCCCGACACGTGGGCGGCTCTTTGTTCAGCCTGACGGGAATTCAGGACGAACAGCTCGGGGTCGGCACGGGGGGCTCGGGGGTCCCCTCTCTCCAGGCTCCCCCCTCTCCAGGGCCCAAGTGATGGGGACACGAAGGGGCCCCAATGGAACGCCCTTCCCGCTGTCCCACATCCCCTTATTCCCCCTCTCCCACCCCTTTCCCATCGTCCCCCCAGCTCCTTCCCGGCTCCGTCGGGGGGTGACCCACCGCCCCTCGCGCTCAGTTTGGGGGTCCCAGCCCCTCTTTTCCCCCCTTTCCCATCGTGTCCCCGCCGCTCACCCGAGCACTCCGCGCCCGCGGCCGCACGGACGAACGAGGAGAAGGAGGGGCGAGCGGAAAGGGTGGGGATAAAGGAGGAAAGGGAAAAGAAAGAGTATCGCCCCCCCCCCATCTCGCAGGCGCCCAGGAAGGGGGAACTCGTCCCAAATATCTTGGTTGGTTGGTTGGTTGTTTTTTTCTCGGGGGGTAAGGGGTGAATGTTTGGATCTTCCAGGACCCCAAAGCTGGGCCGCAAATGCCCCTTGGGGGGATATTGGGGGTCCCCGGGAGGTGTTTTTTGGGGGTCCCGGTGTCGGTCCCCGGCAGAGCCCCGGCGATGGGCGGGGGGATGCGGGTCCCCCCCGCGATGGAGGTTGGTGTTCTTGGGTCAGGCCCCGCCGCCCCCATTGTCAGCCCGGTGCCGGCGGGGGGGGCTGGGCCGGGGGGGACGGACGGACACGACACAGCGGGTTTGGGGAGCCCCCGGGAGAGCCGGGGGTGGGGGAAGGACCCCCGGAGTGGGGAGAGCGGAGCGGAGCGATCCCGGAGCTGGAGGACCCCCGGCAGCCCGGAGGGGGAGGACGTAGCGGGGATCCTGCATATATTGGAGGTCCCCCCTCTCTGGGGTCCACATCCTCTCCAGGCTCCCAGGAATCCCAGGGGTCCCCCCTCTCTCAGTTTCTCACACTGGGGTTCTGGAGATCATCCTTCCCTGGGCACTTGGGGTCCCATGGGTCTCCATGGTGAGACACTTAGAGATGGGGGGAGGTTCAGGGATCCAACGGATCCCTTATCCTGTGACTCTCTGTTTCAGGTACCAGGTTCCCAGAGGTCTCCCCTCTCTGGGCCCCCCATCTCAGACTCAGGGGTCCTTTTCCAAGCTCCCCCTACCTCTGAGCTGTCAGGGTCCCCCCAGCCTCGTTTCAGGGTCCAGGGCTCCCAGTGCTGCCCCCACATCCAGGCTGCCACGGATCCCCCACTCCAGTATCGTCCGTCTCCACGCTCCCCACTCTGGGGATCCCAGGGCTCTCCTCTCCCCTGGTCGATCCCCCGGTAAACGGATCGAGAGCTCGTATTTGTACCGGCAGAACCTCCCACCACAGCCTGTTTGTTCTCCTGCCATTCCCGTTGGCTGTTCCAGTGCCTGGCCTTGATGTCCCCATACGGGGTGTCCCCCACGTAGTGCCCGAGCTGCTCCCGGCTGTAGATGTACCTGTCCACCACCCTCACCTGCTCGGGGCTTTGAGAAAATGACCTTCGTCCTTTCTCAACCACTGGAACACCCCTGTGTGGGCAGTGAGACAGGTCAGGGTGTGCCCCCTTCCCCAGCAGCCCCCAGAGCATGCTGGCTCAGGGAGCCACCCCGGCCCCACCTTTCCCTTTGGGGGCGTTTGGATTCCTTTCGCTGTGTACATAGTATTTTAATTGTATATAACTGTAATATACGTAAAAATATATATTTTTATATAATTCGATTGATTTCAGGTTCTTCCATTTTTATAGTTTTTTTTTTCCTTTGCCCTAAGGGAAGAAGGGAGGGGGAAGGGGTTGTTACTGTGAGTTCAGGCATTTGGCAGGGAGCCAGGTCCGAGCCATCACAACTCAAAATCCCTGTTGACTGAGATCCCACCAGCTGCCCTGGGTCCTTGCTCTGGTGTTTGGTTTCAAGGGATTTCTCAAAAACCCAGCTCTCTCTCCATCTCTCCTTGTCCTGTGCTCCAGGTCCTGTGATGGGTTAAATCTTTCCAGCAGCCAGACACCCACCCAGGTGATAACTCACTCCCTCCTCAAAATTGTGGGTGGGGTAGGAATGTGAAAATGCTCATGGATTCTAATAAACACAGGGAGATCACATCCCCATTGTCAGTTTACTGCCGACTGTCACACACTTGGAGTGTTGTCGTGAATGAGTGGTGTAAGTCACAGAATCACAGAAGATGCTGAGTTGGAAGGGACCCACAAGGATCATTGAGTCCAACTGCTGGCCCTGCACAGGACCATCCCCAAGAGCCACACCATGTGCCTGAGAGTATCAGCTTCTTGAACTGTCTGGCTTGGTGCTGTGACCACTTACCTGGGAGCCTGTTCCAGTGCCCAGCCACCCTCTGGGTGCCTGTTCCTGCACCTGTAAGATTTCCTTCTTGAAGAATGTCCAGCCTTCCTGGACTCCACTGTACTTCAGAGCTGCCTCCCAGCAGCTCTCAGCCAGTCTCCAAAACAGGTCAAAGTCCACCCTCCGGACTCTTCCTTACCTCTCAGAGAATCAAAAACTCTAATATTTTATAATCCCCTTCCACCTCTCCTTCCTGGTCTGTCCTTTCCAAAGGGTTTACAGGCATCCATTGCAGCATTCCCATTCTGACACTCATCCCACCATGTGCCTGGGATGGCAACTATGCCCTGGTTTTCCTGCTGCCCTGTGGCTTCCAGTTCCTCCTGTTTGTTGCCTGTGCTGCCTGCATTGGTGAAGATGCCCTTAGATGTAGATGGGTATCGATCCCACTGCTTTTTGGGAGGAGAAGCTCTAATCCCTTCATGACCATTCTCAGGTGCTTCCATGGTTTCTAACACATCACTAACACTTGCATCTTTGCTGCCACA
Organism: Platyrinchus mystaceus; assembly: GCA_035041135.1. Lineage (NCBI taxonomy): Eukaryota > Metazoa > Chordata > Aves > Passeriformes > Tyrannidae > Platyrinchus > Platyrinchus mystaceus. Next base: position 246,301 of record JAWWLV010000078.1, read on the forward strand.
TGGATCTACATTCCCTGCTTCTAATGAGATGGTAGAACAATGGACCTCGCTTAGCACAGTGTCCCTCAAACCTTGGTGTGCCACCCCCAGGCTTATCTCTATCAAGCCTGCCTTCGTCCCCAACCCCCTTCAAATCTAGTGTACAGCTCTCCCAAGGAGCCCTGCTGACTCCTGAGCCAAGATCCTTTTTCCCCTTTGAGATAAGTGGACACCATCTGTGCCAGCAGCCTCAGTGTCACATAAACTGACCATGACCAAAAACCCCAAAAAACTCTTCTGGTAACACCAGTCTCAAAGCCAGGTGTTCATCTCTAGGGTTTTCATGTTTCTTGCCCAACCATTCCCTGTATGGGATAGAGGAGAACACAGCCTGAACTCCACACCCCTCAACCTGCCATCCCAATGCCCTGAGGTCCCTCTTGAATGTCTTCTGAATTCTTGCGGGGAGTTTGTCATTGCCCACCTGGAAAACCGGTAGTGGATAACAATCAGTGGGCCATAACTGGATGGGAAGTTTCTTGGTGACTTCCCTTACCTGGGCACAGGCAGACAGCATTTCCCTGTGGGCTGGGTCTGGTAGGTACTGTGCTTTTAGTGTTAGAAAGCAAGGCATTACTTTATTTGCAGCGCTGGGTGCCAAACAAAAATCCTGCCTTCACACAGACACCAATAATCACTTTTTCACCTATTTATACATTTTTAACTTTAAAAAGAAATTAATGTTCATTGATCCTTTATTGAATAATTCTCTTTCACTAGTTAGTATGTATTCTACCTTCTATTGGTTATTAATTTCTCACTTTCTATGCCAATTAGGTCCACATTCTTAGTATTTTTAGTATCTTTTTCCTCGAGTAGGGACCTTCCAGTGCGTACACAGAATTCTTTGCTAATTTTTTTCTTTATCTTCTGCTTTCTGCAAAATATCCTTCTAGTTCATTGCAGTTGTCGAACTTCAATAATCGATCTTTCTCTCCTGGGCTTTGTTCATTGAAGCTTATCAAAGTTAGTTTAACAAAACTTAGAGTTTTAGTACTTTTCCCAAGCTATCTTGTCACCAAAGTAGCTTCTGACAACTTTTTCTATATACTGGCTAAAAGAGACTTAAGGCCCAACACAGCATTTATGACTAATTAAAGCAAGTAATCAAAAGGTTAATTTAAGCTCTTAAAAATTATATAAGTTATGTTATTTCAAACACTGACACGTTTCTTGTGTCTTTGTTCAGCCTGACGAGAATTTACAATGAACATCATGCCCTCACTGATGGCTTGTGACACTTTCTTCTCTTTCATCTTACCCCAAAACTCACTGCCACGTGTTTATACAGTAGGTCAGGCACTCCCATACCAATTTCCATGGCCAAGTGTGTGATTTGCTAATAAAACTTTGTGAGTTTTTGTGAACCCTCTGACTTTTGTCCTTCCTTTTGACCACGAGCACCTACACCTCTTGGTGCCCAAGAGCAGCTGAAAGGGATCCATGGTGAGCTGCTGTGCTGGAAGGGGCTGTCTCAGGCCAGTTACAGCCAGTTTTGGGCATGGGCATTTCCATGACAACTGCCAGGGCTGTGTGATGTGGGGCCTCAGGGTGCCCCGGGGCCACTGTGACACTGTGGGGCCTCCTGGAACCGAGGGGACATTGTGACACTGTGGGGCCTCATGGAACCAAGGGGACAGGAGTGAAAAGACTCCAGGAGATGCCTGGGATGAGTCTCAGGAGCATTCAGTAGGATACAATTTACCATAAAAGCAAAATAACATCTCGGGCAGCTTCGAGGCGAAAGACAGAAAAGACCACCAAAGATCCCCGATGAAGCCCCTCCAAGACCTTACAAGGATATGTATATTTGTTAATACGTGTTGGGAAATGTCATGAATATGTAACAGGAGTGCAGGGAACAAAAAATGAATAATCATTTAATGCTGACATATCAGCTGTGGCAGAGATACCTCTGTGTGCACTTTGGGGAACTGATTCCCAGGGCACCCAGCGTGCTGTGATCATGCAGCACGTCCTAATAAAGAATGCCTGCTTCTAAAACTCACAAATTGAGCCTTAGAGGTTTCTTTTAGAGGCTGATTTTAGGCAACAAAGCTTCAGGGCAGCCAGGGCCAGGCCTGGTCCCTCCATGGGGACAGGTCATCGTGGCTCCAGCACACGGAGCTCTAAGAGCATTTCTGCAGGTCTGGGGCTGCTACCTGGGATCTCAGCTCCTTTGAAGAGGAGTGAAAAGACTGCAGGAGATGCCCAGAAGAGTCTTGGGTAGATCCTGGAAGATTCAGGTTCAACAAAAAGAGAAAAAAAACATTTCAGCTACCTGCCTCAGTCTCAGGCTGATATCCTGGAATTCAGATTCCAGAATCAGAGATAAAGACTCTGAAGGATGCCTGGGAGGAGTCTCAGGTAGATCCTGAAAATGCAGGATCTACCAATGAAGAAAAAACATCTTGGGTAACTACCCTGGAGGAGTCTGGATCTGATACACAGGATTTCAGATACTGAAATCAGAGCTAAAGACTCCAGGAGAAGCCTGGGAAGAGTCTCAGATAGATCCTGGAAGATCCAGGAAGTACAGAAAACAAAAAATCATCCCTGGAACCATCTCTGGAGCAGGGGGTTGCTACCTGGGATTTCAGGTCCCCAAATCAGAGATAAAGACTCCAGGCAATGTTTGAGAAGGGTCCAGCTGTAAAAAACAGAAAAATCATCTCAGGACTTGGAGCTTCTACCCAGGTTATCAATTGTCTGAATCAACAGACGAAAAGACTCTGAGATATGTCAGGAGGAGTTTCAAGTGCATCTCAGAATAGAGAGCTAATTCCAAACAAGCCAAAACATATTGGGAAGCTTCCCTGGAAGAATCTGGGGCTGCTTTCTGGGAACTCATCTTCCTCGAGGAGATGTGAAGACTCCAGGACACACCTGAGAGGAGTCTCAAGTGGATTCCAGAGCAAAAATTTACCTCTGAAGGATGAATCCGAGAAATCCGGTAAAATAACTGCCCAGAAGCTTTTGGTCTTTTGAGCAGCAAAGGTATTTATTTGTCGGCGTCGGGAGCAAGCGTGGTTTGCACCACAAAGCTCTTGCTCCAAGGTATCAGTACAAAACAGGGTAAATTATACAGTCTAACTTCTATATTACAACACCTTAACAAACATATTCATATGATTGCAACATCTGATCATACATATTGATAATAGGCAGAGTCTGGGCTAACTTCCCATTGTCTTTGCCCCAGTCACTTGGAGAGAGCCTTGGCTTTAGGCCTATTTCTCCTATTCAAACATCTACCTTGGTTTATTCTGCCTTAATTTATGGCCTACAGACCCATTGTATAATGTTTCCAGCCTTCTTCTTAATATTAGGTCCAAGGAATGGAACAGAACAAATTTTTCTTTAGCAATTTAGGCAGAGCAGGTATGGAGGGGCTTCTCTCAGCTGAGCAAGATATCTCAGTTAATTCTTTAGGCCTTGCTCTCGTTTCAAGGAAAAAAAACATATTGGAAATCTTTCTTGGAAGATTCTGGGCCCACGGTGAGCAACTCAGGTCCCAAAATCAGAGATCAAAAGACTCCAGGAGAATCCTAGGAGTCGTCTCAGGTAGATCCTGAAAGATTCAGGATGCACAGAAAAAAAGAAAAATCATCTCAGGTAACTCTGGTGACCTTGGAAGAGCCTGGAGCTGCTCCCTGGGATTTCGGCTCCCTTGAGGAGTGAAAAGACTCCAGGAGATTCCTGGGATGAGTCTCAGGAGCATTCAGTAGGATACAATTTACCATAAAAGCAAAATATCATCTCAAGCAGCTTCGAGGGGAGAGTCTGAGGCCCCACCTGGGTTGTGGAGTCACCATCCCTGGAAGTGTTTAAGGAAAAACTGGGCATGGCACTCAGTGCCCTGGTCTAGTTGACAAAGTGGTATTTGGTCATAGGTTGGAGTTGATGATCTCAGAGGTCTTTTCCAACCTAATTGATTCTGTGATTCCAGGTCCCCAAATCAGAGATCAAGACTCCAGATAATGCCTGAGAAGGCTCCAGCTGGATCCCAGATAAGACCTTTTCCTTCAGAAGAGAAAAGTCACCATGGGTGCCTGCCTAGCAGGGGTCTGGGACTGCGACCTGGGACATCAGCTCCTTAGCAGAGCCTTGAAAAGGCTCCAGGAGATGCCTGGGATGAGTCTGGGGTGCATCCAGGAGGTGTCCTGGTTTGAAGCCCAGAGATTAAAACACCACACAGCTGCTTGCTTAACCCACCCCCCACCCCTGTCTCCGTGGAAAGGGGAGGAGAATGAATCTAAGTAAAACTTGTATGTGGAGATAAGAACAGTTTAATAACTGAAAATAAAGTAAAACACAGCAATAATGGTAAATAATAATAATAATTAAAAAAGGGGAAAACCCCCAAGTGATGCATAATGCAATTGCTCACCACCTATGGACCTGACCAATGCCAGACCCCCTTTCTTAAACCCAGATCGGCTCCTTACAGGTAACTTCCCCCAGTTTATACACTGGCCATGATGTTCTATGGGGTGGAATATCCCTTTGGTCAGTTCGGGTCACCTGTCCCAGCTATTCTCCCTCCCAGTTTCTTTTGTGACCCTCCTCCCTGGCAGAGCATGAGAAAAAAATGCAGTAAAATAAAATACAGTAAAATAAGCCTTGACAACTCAGCAAAAAACCAAAACATCAGTGTGTCATCATTCCGAATCCAAAACACAGCACTGTAACAGTGACTGAGAAGAAATTAACTCTATCCACCTGAAACCAGAACAAGTCCCATCCAGATACTTTCAACAAATAATAGTTTTGAATTTACTTACTGGGTATCTGAGTAGCCCTCAGTCTACAGATTGTAAAGTGTATGTATTAAAAGAGCTGATTCAATTTAAATACTTATCTTATGTTGAATTCCTGTTTCCAAATTTCTGGTGCAGATACTTGATTTTTATTAAGAATTATTTTTCCTGTACGATATAAAGGAACATTTTAGCACAGTTATTTCTTAAAACAGCCTAAACCAAAAGCTTTCTTCTGATGGGCCCCCCTTGAGCTCCCTTTTCCCCAAGTGGCTCCCACTGCCTCAAGAAGGGGCCAATTCATCTTCTGCTTGGGCTACCCCCGACCCTTGCAGACCCCCGGGCTGAAGCCCCTTCCACCCCACAGCGACCCCCCGAAGCCCCTCAGAGCTGGAGGTGAGTCCCAGGTCGTCCAGGGGGGCTCGGAGGGTGTCACAGGATAGGTGGTGTCGCCTCTTTATCCTCGGTGCAGGTGCCCCCCCCACTTCCCCGCAGGACCCCCTGTTCCCCACCGACCTCTCCCGCCCCCGAGACTCTCCTCCACCTCCGCGTGGTCCACGGGGGCTTTGGGGGATGACACAGGACAATGGATCTGTAAGTGTTCCTTGTTTATTCTTCACACAGTGTCACTCCCCACCCCCTTCCCCGCCGGACCCCTCGTTCCGCACTGACCTCTCCGCCCCCTCCTCCCCACCCCCGGCACTCACCCCCACCTCCGGCTGCTCCGGGCGGTGTCACAGGATAACGGGTCTCCCCTATCTATTCCCTGCACAGCCGGGACACCTTTCCCTTCCCCGACGGACCCCTCGTTACCCCCGACCTCTCCCGCTTCCCCCCCCACCCCGAGACGGCGAAGGCCCCGCTGTGCGCCCCCCCCCCTCCCCCGGCCGGCGACCGCGGCGGCGTTCCCGCCCTTCCCGGCCCTGCGGCCGCCACCCCAGAGACCCTTTCGGCGGCCACGGGCGAGGAGGCGGCCACGGCCACGCCGGGGCTGCCCGAGGATCCCCGCCCGCAGTCCCGCCGGGCCGGGGCCGCTCCCGGCCGGGCCGCGCCGTCGGGGCCGTTCCGGGCCGGGCCGCTCGGCCCCGGCGCTCCGCTAGGCGGCGCCAGCCGCTCCCCGCGCTTTTCGCCGTCTCCCCTCAGCGGCCCCGGGAGGAGCTGCCGACCAGGGAGGAGCTGCCGACCCGCCCGGACGCCCCTCCGCTCTTCTCCGACGCCATGGAGAAAGACAAGCAGTTTAAACTCTTCGTGCCGCCGCGTCTGAGCGCCGGGCAGCTGCCTGCGGTCAGAACCCAGGTGAGCGTTCGGCCCACGGGGCTGTGGAGCCGTCGGGCCGCCGCCGCCTCGGGTTTGCGCTGCTCTGGAGGCCGCGGCTGAGGAGGGGGCGGTGGGGAGACCTCAGGGGCCCCTCCCTGGGGACACGGGGACGGGGCTCTGTCCGGGCAGTCCCCCCGCAGAGCCCTGAATTGAAGCGCACACACACAAACACACACACACACACGCACACACGTGCGGGAAAGCCCGTGCGCTAAACTCCTAGGCTATATATATATATATATATATATATACAGCTAAGTTTGACGCTGGGGGAAAACATCTTCAGTTTCTATTTCAAAGACTCTTGCTGTCGTTTTCTATCAATAACTGAAGGGAGTCACCTCCTCGGGCATCAGCTCTGAACTGTAATGGTACATCGCTGGTGATAAATTCACGTTTGGTGTAATTCGGCACAGGGAGTGAGCAGCGCCCCGCTCGGATGTTTTGCTCTCACCAGGTCAGGGGTGCAGTGAAAATGTTCCGTTGCCAACGCTGAATTGTGTGAATTCAACAAGTTACTTTTTCATGTGGTTACTTTTTCAAGGCTCCTTTCGAAATCGGATTAAATTCAAATGGGATATTCTAACAGGTGATAAATTACACGATTTACAAGGCGAATTTCTTAATGAAAAATTCTATTTTCATGTTACCTGTACTTTTTTTTTTTTTTCTGGATTTTATAATCCTTTATAAACCTACCCATAAGAAGCTCATTTTAAAATTTGTGCAGGGTTTTAACAAATGCCCAGGTGAGGATTTTAAGCTGCCATTCCGTACCCTGAACCGTGGTGAAATCACTGATTCAGGTAAGACTAAAATAAACATTCACCTTGCACATTCTTTAATTTTTTTACTATTGCTGAGTTTTAATATTCATGAGTAGTCTTAACAGTTTCATAGCTGTAATGCTGTTAAATACAGTTTCACTGATACTTTTATTGGAAATACATTGATTAAAATCTTTTCCTATTTCAGCTACAATGTCAGAGCAAGTAAAACTTTGCTCAGAAGTAGATGAAGAGGTCAGCTAAGTATCAACTCTGCATATCTAACTTCTTGGGGCCTCTTAATTTGTTCCCAGGCAGTGCCTAAAGCATTATTCAGTAGATAAATTAGGACTAAAGGAAATAGTCAGAAAGGAATAATCATGTTCTGTCTCTTATTTAAAAGTGATCAGTTAGAGGAGATATTTGTGATTTAGTGAACAAGCCTGGAGACAAACGTTTAAAAATTAAGGTGATTCCAAGTTTGTTAATTTTGGTTTGTGGTTTTTTAAGTGTCTGGGAAGTCTGGGAGTTTTAATCAGAGTAAGACTTAAACACTTAGATATTGTTGTGGAAGTGGTTCTGGTGATGTCTGTAGGCAGTTGGGGGGTTTTCACTTGTGTTTGTGTCTCCTACTTTCTCTGTAATGTCTGTTGTTACAGACACAGTGGATGCACAAAGATTTAAACTTTGGCTCCTGGTTGTGTGTAAGCTTGTGTCACCATCTGTGGAAAAAAAAATTACTCCTTTCTAAGAGATACATGTGTTATCTGCAACATTATTAATTAAATAGCATTTGAGATTAAACTGTGGAACCTGTTTTAATAGAATATAGAAACAATGAATGAATTGTACTCAAAACTCTACAAAGAGGCTGAGAAGATCAAGCAGTGGAAACTCACTGTGGAATCAGAACTAAATCAGAAAGAAAGAAAACTGCAAGAAAATAGAAATATTATTGAAGCACAGCGTAAAACCATTCAAGAACTGCAGGCCAGTATTGTACAATATACATTGAATAGATAGAGTTAAGAGAAAGTGCCTCCTGATTTAGTGTGACAATATTGTTCATACAATTCAGTGCTGAAGAATGTTGTGGTTTGATTTGTGCCTTGGGAAAATGGTTATTCTGAGAAGGGGTGTGAACCTGTCCTGTGTGAATGTGTGTGAGGAACAGACCTGTAAGTGATTCAGTTGTTCGAAATTATTGTTTATTATTATGCCTTTCATGCAAAAGATGACTCAGCATGTGATACCAGATAAAACAGACTTCTGTCCTCTGACCACAAAATCACTTTTTTTTTGAGAAGTCACAGTGGATTTCTGGTATATTTTCCAGTAACAGTGTCTTTTTGTATTTGTTCCCTATGAAATTAGTTTGAAAATGAAAAACTCCATTTAAAACTGGAAGATGAGCTGTGTGAAAAGAAAGATCTCTTGAAAGAGTGAGTAATAGAGACAAATTTTTTGGAAGGGATTGAAAATAGTTTTCATGCTGAGAACTGTGCTGGTGTGGGCAGTTCCATAGGGCTGTTGAATTGTTAAGGTTGCTTACATTGTTACTCCTTAAGTACACAAAACACTGCACTCTTGTGACAACCTTTTTGTATTTTTCCCTCTTTTAGAAGCACTGCTTCAAGGCATCTGTGCAATCTGCTCAAGGAAACCTGCACTCACTTCACAGAGAAGACCAGCAAATGTAAATGCTTTTTTAGATTTTGATTTATAAAAGTAAATGTATTTCTTAGCTTGCTCTAAATTCACCAACAGAAAGAAGTTCTCGTGCTGTTCCAGATATTTTCTGCGGTTCGGATAAACTGGATGTGGCTCTTAAAAGGAGAAGTGAACTTTAGGTGGCTCACAAAATCAGAAGTGAAGCCACGGGTCTGACATGTATGCTTTGTGATGTTAACCCCAGAGGTTTTCTGAAGCCAGTATCATTGTTTGCTAAAAGTTTCCAGGCCTGGGAGCTCTTTGGGTGCCTAAACACCTACAGAGGTTTGAGGCAGTGTCAGCACCCCTTGGCAGTTACTCCAGAGCAGTGCAGGTCTCCTGAAGCCTGGGCTGCCCATTGGGGGGTTTCAGTCCCATCCAGATACCTTGAATATGTGAAGACATAGGAGGTGGCACTTCATGCCTGTTGAGGTGTGTTCCCAGCACTCTGACAAATTTCCAGAGCTGGCATTTCCTGCTCAGAGCAGTTACACATTTGTGGGGAAAAAAGGTCCCAACCCCAGCACACAATAGTGACCAGCATTCTTCTCACTAAAACTGACCAAGCCAAGACAGCTGGATAACTTAATGAAGTTTAAATTAATGAGGGTTTAAAACATGTTCTTGACTGGGGATTTTGTTTTGTATGCAATTCAGAATTGGTATTATAATCATTAAACTTTTCCTAACTTGATCCCAGATACTTAAGAAGTGTCTTATTTCTTTTTAGCCTTAATTCTAGAAACACCTGTGTATAGGTACACTGTTCTTCTTTGATAGCTGTGTTTCCTACTGTTCTCTTCTATGAGAAATATCAATTACAAAAATGAAAGAAAAAAAGGAAAATGTGGACATGGAGTGTTGTTACAAGTCTCTAATGACAGTTCTGTGGTCATAGGTATCTCTGCTGATGGGAAGAAATTTAGTGCTAAACTCTGTATTAGAGTTTATCAAACACTAACGTTTTTGATACATTAATATTCAACAACATTAATAGTGTAAGAATTAATATAGTTATATAAATTGATCCAGAAGTACACATTTCACAGAAAAAGTGAGATTGGGAAGGAAATTTCATTGCTGAGCTTGCTTGGTGTTTCAATGGAATATACATTTTCCCTAGATTATGTAACTTTTGGTCCTCTGATTCATAATTACTGGTTTTTAATAAGAAAAGAGCTGATAATTCCTCTTTTAATTCTTTATGCTGATTAAGCATAATGGCTTGGGCAGCTGCATTCTTTTTCAAAAGAAAAACTACTGTACATTCTTGCTTTGACAGATGAACAGGAAAGAGAAGAAACAAGACAACTGTACGAGGAACTTCAGAGCAACATAGAAGTAAGTGAGGTGGCTCGTGAGGTGTCACATTGAAAGGCTGGAGTGTGAGTTAGGTGGGTTTGTTGAGCTGAGCCTGGTGCTTTTGCTGGGATACCTTTGTATCCACCGTCTGTGAGGATCATGTCACCTGCGATGCAGGAGGTCAGACTTGCAGTTCCTTGTCAAAAATTGGTTTTGTCTTATGTAGCCCATGGACTGGATAAAGTGCAGCAGCGTGTGGGGTGTGGATCCCTGTGGTCTGTGTGGTCTGTGTGCAGTGTGAGGTGACCACAGAACTTCTGTCCCCTGTCCGGTAGTTCCTCAGAATGGCTGAGGTTGGAAACCACCTCTGGAGAACTTCCAGGGTTTCCAATACTGAACTTCAAATGCTGAATTCTTTTCTTTTTTCTTTTCTTTTTTTCAGAGAATGACAGTGGCATTTGAAGAGCTTCGTGTGCAGTCAGAGAATGACAGATCGGAAATGGGTTTCAAATGTGAGAGTTCTCTTTATTGTGTTTATTCTTCAGGCACAACAGTTTGGTACCTCATAGCTTTTTATTGCACCTGCAGTGTCAAGGCAGACAGATGTGAAGTGCTCAAATGGTGAGCAGGTGACACTGGGACATTGGGACCCTCCTTTATTCATGCTATTCACTGCCTGGGCCCTTTCATTGTTCCCCTGGGCCTAATTTGGAACTTTATTTTTCAAATAGTTGCTCAAAGCCCAAGTGTGAAGTACAGTCTGGAGATCACTACTTACTTTATGTAGTTGGTGTATTTAAATGATAATGCCCTAGTGTATAGCTACAGGAACTTTATTAAATACTTGCTTTATACAGGCTACTATGTGCCTATTTAATCTTTACATGAGCCTTTCTGTTAGTTACTTGTAAGAAACATGGAATAATGGACTAATTCTGTGGAAAGCTGGCAAAAAAAATCAAGTGTTATGTCAACAATTGCTCTTTAGGAAACAAATTGTACAATTACAAGCAATCTTAGACTGGAAAAGTGTATTGAACTTGGAGTGTCTTTCAGCTAGAATGTTAACTATGGATATTACTGTATCTCAAAAGTAAAAGAAGAAGCAGAAAAAATGGACAAGTTCAAAAGAGAGTACAAGCTGGAAGTCAGTCAGAAGGAAGAGCAGGTTTGCTCAGTTTTACAATCTAATATGTACATCTTTATTCGTGAATAAAGGGGCAATGCAAGGCCCAAGGAGTTTCTGGGCATTGGTAAAAAGGACCAAAATAACAGCTGGAGCTGCATTTAAGTCAGACTCTGCTGAATTAAGCGATGTTGCAATATCTTTAGTTATTTAGAATTCATGTTTTGATTTTGAACTGGAGAACTTTTTCATTCATGGCTTGATGGATATTTGTCTATACTTGAATCACAGCACAATGTCTGCTTATTATCCCCAGGGCACAAATGGAAATGGGAGTCTGTTCTTTTTCTAGACTTCGTTATGATATGATTTTAATTTTGCTAGATTTCAGCTCTTATCATACAGAGTGATGAAAAAGATGATGTAATAAGAGACATCAAGGCTCAGCTGCAGGAATCACAAAATAAGATTGCTGACTTAACAGAAGAAAAAAGTAAGAGTTATCTCTGCTGTGTTGATATGTAATTGTTTGTAGAAGCGTAGGAAACAGGATCATGATCATTTCACTCTGTTACTAGTCAGCAACAGAATTTTGGGGCCTTGCAGGCCTTGGTTTTGTTTGGAACAGAAACTGCTGATGTGGGCTCAGAACTGGCAGGGTCGTTTTTAGGGCGAGTCAAGCACTGAGGGCTTTTGAAGATTGCGAGGGGAAAAGACATTGCTCGAGTTTTGCATATTTACAGTGGTCCAGGTGCCACTGAGGAGGAAACTTGTTTTTCAGAACTTGATTTTCAATGTTTTTAAGCCATTTATATTCAAAATATTTGTAGTATATGGTGCCAGTGCATTTGGTCTTTGTTAAATTCTATGAGTGTATGTAATTTTACATTTTTAGCAGCATTTTTTAGTAAATACCCTGTTTTTCTTAAATATAAGCATACATCTTCTTGCATTGAAGGAGAAATGTTAAAGGAATCCCAGGTCAATCAAGAACATTTGAGGGCACAACTGGAGGAGGCCAAAACTTCATTGCAAAAGGCAGAGGTACAGCTTGCTTATGGTTTTCCAGCATAAATGGATTAGATGAGTAATTGCATAAATAATACTGTTTCATACTTTAGGTATGAAACAACTGTAGCCCTTTGTTGCAAAACATGTTTAGAAATGATATAATTTTTTGAAGGTTACTCAAAAGAGCTTAGAAAACGAATTCCAGACTACAGTGAAAACATTAATTCAGGTCACTGAAGAAAAAGAAGCACAGGAGGAAGAATGTAAAAAAACCAAGGCTTTGCATGCAGCCCTGACAGCAGAGTTTGAGACTTCTATTGCCAATTTGAAAAGCTTGCTGCAAAAAGAGCAAAATAGGTAAATTAAAAAGTTTAAGTTTAAAGAATGGTCTTACAGGTTGCAGTTTATGACAAAATCAAGAACAATTGGACATGAAGCATAAATTCAGAGGTTTTTTGTCGCAGTTGTCTAAATGCAGAGGCTTTAATGTAATTTTTTTTCAGTTGTGCTGGTTGATACTGGTCTATAAAAAAAGTACATTTTTCCCCCCTTCTCATAATTCTGTCTCGAAGAAATACAGATTTCTGCATGTAAATATTTGTTTACTTTTATGTCTGTTGTTCTGAAGTTGTAAAAGTGAAATTTGGTATGTGTTGCAGGCAGATATACCATCTGCCTGTTGAAAGGCAAATGTTCTTAAAGTGCTTGTGGTAAGACTTGGTCTTATTGTCCTTTAAGTTTTGAATGAAGTGTTTTGTATATACATTTGGGTTTTTTTAATTACCATTTTCTTAGATTAGAGAAATATGAAGATGAGTCAAAGCTGCTTACCTTGGAGCTCAGAAATAAGTCTGCTGAACTGGGTAAGACTTGTAGAAAGGCAGAAAAAAATGTTTTCTGCTGTTTTCTGGAAATGGACTGTCTCTGTTGCTTGGAGAAATGATTTTACAGTACCTGTACCTGTCAGGAATGCTTCAATTTATTTTTACTCATCTGCCTCCCTTTCCTTTGGTGGTCATTGTAACTGGCACCAGCCAAACCACAGTGCAGTTCAGATTCTTTTTCTGGAACAATTCAGATGCATCAATACAGTCCATGGTTTGTTTGAAGATGTAATTGTGGAAAACATAATAGGCTCTGAATTTTTTATAAGATAAATGATTAGTTTCTCTTCAGATATGTATTTGCTAGTGTCTTTCTTAATCATTTTTTCAACTCTGCATTTAGATTAAGCCATAAGTTAGCTTTACAGTGGCTGAATTTCATCCAACAAGTTTTGAAAATTGAGTGTTGCAAAGGGATAATTGTTTTATATTTCCTGCTAAATATGAAAAATTATTTCTGTTCCATTAATTTTACATTGCATGTGCTGTAGAAGAGATGACTAAACTAAAATGTGACAAAGAAAGGCAACTTGAAGAGCTGTCAGAAACACTGGTAAATGTTCATTTTATTAGTCTCATGGCATTTACTTTTCATATGAAATTTCTTTTGCTTTATAAGTATTTGAAGTGCCATATATAAACACTGTTTATTCTGCCTTAATGTTTCTGGTAAACACACACTTTCAGTGTTTTCTTTGAAGGACTTGATTCTTTCCACTGTTTTTCTTGTCCTGTTCTCCTTGGTTTTGGTTTTCCTTGTTAACGTTTCCAGTCATTTCCTTCTTCATTCACACCTATTTAAATGGCACTTCCTCTGGACATAAAGATTTCCCATTTTTTAACTTAATTGTAGGGAGGTAATTAGTTGTGGTGTCAGTGAACCCACTGCACTGTGACACAGGCCCATTATCTGTCCCAGAAGTCTAAGCTATATGAAGTACATTATCTACTAAGGGTTTTATTTTCATTATGATTTTATATTCACAAGTCTAACAAGAAACTGTACCAGCTAAAGTAGGATAGTGTGAAACCAGGTGTGCATTTAACCATGTCTGTTTGTTCCTTATAATCTGTGCATTGAATTTCCTGAACTGAGTCTCACTAATGTTCTAAAACAGGGGAAAATTGAAGGACTTTTACTGAAGAAGGAGGATCTTGAGGCTACTGTGGAAAGTTTGCAGGAGAGAGAAGAAGAAACAAAAAATGTTCTCCAGATGAGAGAGGTCTGATAAAAGGGCAGTAGTCCCATGTTTTTATAAGTAGTTAAGTTACACATTATAACTTGTATACAAGAACATAAGAAAGGGCATCGAGTCAGGGCTGTGCTCCACCCTGAACTGCTCTGCTGGTGACAGTGACAGCAGAAGATCCTCTGTCCTAGAGGAGCCTGTGGTCCTTTGCTCTTGCATTCCCACAGTATCTGTAGTAAGGATGAGGACACATCCCTGCCAGTTGTCTTTCTATTCTCTCACATAGTACTGCAATTCTGTGATTTATCTTTAGTCTTTTTTGTTTAGATAAGTGCAAAAGCTGAAGATGTCTGAAGTGAATGCCTTTATTTAAAATTATGTCCAAGAAAACTGATTTAGTAATTTTGCAGAGTGGTTAATTAGACTCACTCATGTCAGAGTTCAGTATCTCACCCCACTTCCACCAGAGATGTAAAGATATGGTGTGGATAATCCATGGTGTGGATAATCCATGGTGTGGATGTTGTTGGGTTCACCTGAAAGCTCCGTGCTCTCAGTTCATGTCACACCTTTCACGAGTTGTGGTTTATTTGTGTAAACTCAAAACTCCTCTTTTTGCAGAATGAGATCCACGATTTGAAAGCACAACTGACAAGTACAGCTGAAAAGGAACACGATTATTTAAACCAGCTTTTGACTCTGAAAACAGACCTTGAGCAAGAGATGTATGACCATTTTTGAAAATATAATATTCAAATTTTTTTGTGTTACATAGAAGTTACTTTATTGCACAATGAACGATCTATGATTGTTTTCTAATGAAAATTTTGAACAACACAGTATATACTTTATTATTTACTTGTATTTATGAATTACATTTTCTCTATTTGTGTGTATGGAGTTGTTCCATATCTCTGTGAACTAGCTGTGTTCACATGAAGAGAAAGTTTCTGAATTCATTATTAATTCTGCTTTGAACTAGATCATCTTCAACAACCATTATATTTAGATAAAAGTTGACTCTATTTATATAAAAGTTTTCTTTCCTTCTTCTGTTGCCTTTTTGCATCACTGTGGCTTTGCTGCAAACTTTGAATTCGTAGATAAAGGCCTGAACTTTTTTCATCCTGAACTAACACTTGATAATGGATGAATTTAACTTAAAAGGATATTTCAAAATGCATATTCTTATTTCTCTTGACTTTTTGTTTTAAATTAGGTTAAGGAATGAACAACTAACAGCGTGTATCAATAA
>JAWWLV010000078.1:269449-281284 GCA_035041135.1 Platyrinchus mystaceus
AAGAAGTTGTACCAAGATTCTCCTCAAGCTTCACAATTACGTCCCACGGCACCAAAAAAGGTACATTGGCTTCTCCTCAGATCAAACCAAACAGTCTGGTAATATTTATGCTCATGGAATCTACTTGAAGCTCCATGACAATTTATGTACACTCACCAAAACACATTGAGCTGCTTTTAACTTCAACCTTTTGTAATTTTAGAAAATACAAACTTTACTTTCCTGAAAGTCCTAAACCACATTTGGAACAGTGACTCTACTAATGTAATCAGTAAGAAGTCTCTAAATGCAATTCCTATGGGAGTCAACACATAGAAAATTAAAAATGCCTCCTTCAGTGTCTGCAGAAAGCCCCTTGGGCAGTCCAACCTGGGAGCTTTATGACTCCTGACAGTGAATTGTTCTTGTGGCATTTTCTGACTGTACTTCTTACTTCTCTGCTTATTTATTTTTTGGTGGGATAAGCAGGGATTTTAAAAGGGTGATACCATTCCACAGTGATATTAGAGAGCAGTTTGTGGAAGGGCTCCCAATGTGTGTCATTTTTCTTGCTCAGTTATCATTTATCAGTAACAATTCCTATCCAAGAGAGATTGTGAATTTAATAATATCTCTGGAATTTTCTTACTTAGTCTTAAAAGTGTGTTTTTGTAACAGCACTTTTTTTCTCTATGGAATAGAGAAAATCTTGTATAGCTGTAAAAATTGTCAAAGTATCAAAGGATTCCTGACTGCAGAACTTGTGCTCCTCCCCTGTCAGAAGACCACTGGTGGTGTTTATATTCTAATAACAGAATTCACTACCATTTCTACATTACCCTTTCTAAAAAAGGATTGCAGTGGACCATTACAATGCTGCTCAGAAGTTTATCTTGTGATGAAAAGACTATTTCAAGTAAAAACAATCTTGCTGTCAATGTCAGTGTCTCTCTGACAGAACTTTCCTGCAGTTTTCTTTGTTTCTATTTCCTTAGATGTTTGCTGTAGTCCACATGTGGTGCCTACAGTTCCCAACAGCCTGAATTTCTGTAGATAAGCACAGAGAACTTGGATACCACGTCCCAGAAAACTCAGTTCTTCCACAGCCTCCTGGCCATTCTCCGTGCTCAGCAACCAAAGAAGGATATTTTCCCTCCCCACCCCCTTTTGTTTGGGTCTTTGCTTCACCCTTTGGATGGAAAGATAATAGTTGCACAGCATCTCCCAGATGTCCTGGACTACTCAGACCACAAACTGAGTTATGAGTTTGGGTTTAGATTCTCTACTTACCCCCGACAATAGAACTAAAAATGTAAATGTTTTCTTTCCCAGACATATGTTATAAAGACTCCTCCAACACATAACCTGCAGGGTGGGAGAAGCACAAATCTGCCTCCAGAGCAGAGCACCAGGAAAAAGCAAAAAGTGCTTCTGCAGCTGGACACTCTTTCCGACAGCTCCGAGCACAGCGACCTCCTGGTGAGAGTCAGAGCCCCAGCCGTGCCCTGAGCAGCTCTCTGGGCACTCCTGAGAGTGGAGAGAGAGCCTGGGAGGCTCCACATCACACACCTTACTTACCTGTATTTCTTCATTTCATTGGTTCTTTCTGGAATTGTATCTGTCTGTACATAATTTACATGCCTGTTATTAAACTCTTCAGGCTTCGTAGTTACATCTTAACTTTCTTTTTGTTCGGACTTTAATATTCCTGGGGGGAAGGGAAAAGTATTTTTTAATATACTGTAACTCAATAGCTTTTTTCTTTTTAATTTCAGAGCATGGTGTCGGAAGAGAAAATGTTTAAGAAGTTGTACCAAGATTCTCCTCAAGCTTCACAATTACGTCCCACGGCACCAAAAAAGGTACATTGGCTTCTCCTTAGATTAAACCAAACAGTTAATGAAATTCTTTCCAGAAAACTAATGGTGGCTTTACTTTCCTTCTTAGACACCGACTCCCTCCAGTGTGAAATCTCCAGGCTCTGCCCTGAAGCTCAAAGCCATGAGGAAAATGCACGAGGCAGGATGGGCTGCGGTCTCCAAGGTGGACAGGAAAAGGAAAATTAAAGAAGTTGCAAAGTTCTTTGCTTAAAATGCAGAAATGACCAGTGCCCTGGCACTATTTATTAGTGCCACTGATAGTGGCACTAACAGTGTTGTTATTCTTTCAGAGTTAGTACTTTGCTGAGTTTTTCTGTCGTACTCAGTGTGTTTAATACTGTATTCATTTCCTTTACACACATAAACTTTACAGATCTATAGCTACATCCACCTGCAGAGCCTTTCCCACCTTTCCTCCCCTCTGCTATAAAATGTCAGGACACAAATTAGCCCATTTTAAATTCTGAAGTAAGTATAACTACATAGAAAGTTGTTTCCAAGCTGTTTCTGGCATTAGAAATATTGGTTTTCAAGAAGTTTCATTCTGTTCTTTTAAATTTACTCTGTTTTTCTTAATACATAATTCACAGAAGATACTTTGTGAAAGAAATACTGAAGCTGTTAAATGCATGCACTTTTACCTGAAGTCATCTTGCTTTCCCTGCATTTGAAATGTTTTAGACTGTTTTGTTTTCAGTAGCTATTTCAGTATGTTCAAACAGTTCTGACGCTTCTATAAATTGAATAGAATTACTTGTGTTTAAAAAGATTTCAACTTCATAAGGAATGAAATATGCACACGTGTTAAGATTGTGAAAACGGCGTTAAGATGTCATTAAATTGTTGATCTGAAATACAAAGTGTGGTGTGGGACTAAATGTTGCTTTAAGTATTGGAACACAGACAGAAATCCCAGGCAGCCTTCCCAGGGACCAGCAGCTTCTGCCATGGAAGTGTAAGGAAAGGTTTGAACATCTATTCCTATGATAATCCTTGATTGGTCTTGGTTTCACAAGGACAAACCCTGCTCAGAGCCTGGAGACAACGAGAGAACTGCAAGTACAGCTTAAAATATAACAGAAAATCAAAATCCCAGATTTATCTGAAGTGGGCAGCAAAACAATGCATTCTTTTTGCATGGCAATCTCATGTACAGGCCAGTAGTTGGGGTTCCTTGTAACTCAGCTGTTGAGCAGTGAAGTTAATAAGATTTGTTAGTGTGTGTGACTGACAAATACTGTGCAATAATCTGAAAGAAATTACGGGGTTTGCTCCATGAACTCTTGGAAGTTGTGAAAGGTAAAAATTGAAGTCTGCACTGCCCACATCTAGACTCGAACAGTAAATAGTCAGTGAGAACCTCAGTATTTTCCAGGGTTGTGAATCCATGGTACATCACATAGTTCTCCTGATACCCATGAGTGTTTTGTATAAATCAGCTGCAAAATGACAGAAGTACTGTCAGCACCACTAAGGAAAACTTACAGGAAATGCAATCAGCTGGGAAGGGTGTAAAGTCATATTTGCCTGTTTCTGTGCCTGATTCTGCCACTGGACTATAGAGTCAATAAAACTGAAAAGATAAACAACTTTATGTTAGGCATTGATCCAGTTTGGTATGGAAAAGCAAATAAAATTCATAAATGCCTGTGCTTTGGCTTGTGAATCCTTGGGATAGCACAGAACTCAA
Organism: Platyrinchus mystaceus; assembly: GCA_035041135.1. Classification (NCBI taxonomy): domain Eukaryota; kingdom Metazoa; phylum Chordata; class Aves; order Passeriformes; family Tyrannidae; genus Platyrinchus; species Platyrinchus mystaceus. The sequence goes on from JAWWLV010000078.1 coordinate 272,999, forward strand.
AAATGGGATGAGAAAGTGGCAGCTACCAGTTACAGCTCTTCCTATCAGTGAGTACTGATGCTTTTGTCAGGAATTCCATTAAAGTTTTCAAGGCTGTATTTTGCAATTAGCCATGAGAGTTGTTAATGACTAGTCCCATTTACCACACTGAAGTTTTATGTACACACATATATATATATATGTTTATTTGAAAGTATCAGCAAGGTAAGTTTATTTCTAAATGCCTTTTTTACAAGGTTTTTGTGGCAGTGAATAAAAACAAAACAAAAAATTCACATTCTTACTAATCCAAACATAACAACCATCACACACACAAAACCTTAAAAACTTTATTTCTGTGCATTATAACCATAAAATAGAGATTTAGCAGCAATACTTAGTTTCTTATCTCTTTGGTTTCCAGTATGTCCATTGGAGTGTCTGGGGGAGCCTCAGGATAAGCAGAGGGAGTGAAAATCGCGGTCACCAGGGGGTATTGATCGACCTTGTGTTGCTTTCAAAGCAGTGATGATTTCTTTACAAACAGCTAGATGGTTAAAAGCTTCCAAGTCCTGCTTCATCAAGAAGCCTTAATCCCATTTTCTTCCATTCATTTACTTGTGCAGCCCCAGCCCGTGGAAAACTTGGCACATACTTATAAATCCAACTTTAAAGTGCTATAATTCTTGTTTTTGAAATATTTCTCTGCTGTCTGTTTAACAGATAACAGGAGTTCTCTGCTCTTTGTTCTTGCTCTCGGGATATATTCCCCCCATCTCCGACCCGACACCTCGTTCCCTGTTACTTATCTCTTCAGCCGGGTCCCCTTGTCTTCTATTACATTTTGCAGTTGTTTGTATTCTCCGACTCGAGGTGCTGTAATCCGCGGTTCTTTGTGCTTCCGGAGCTCCTCTGATCCTCTCCGTGGGCCGGAGGCTGCCACAGGTGGGATATCCCAAGAGATTCTGATCTCCTGGTTTCCGATATCCCTTTTGAATTGTCCCTTTTAAATTTTCCCCGTTCGGGCGCCGTTTGTGGCAGTGAATAAAAACAAGACCCTCCCGGGACGGTGAAAACGGAGAGACTACTTTGTTAATACTGAGCAGGTTCCTGTATTCAAAAAAGGCGCGGTTACCAGAGGTGGGGGGAGCGAGCACAGTCCTGTCCAGCCACTTCCAGGCTTCTTCCCGGGACACCCGTAACTGGTCATCCTTTCCCGGGCTTCCATCGGGACTTCAACTCCCAGCGTACCCCGCGACCATCACAACACAGACATCCCCTATTAACTCGCTCATAACCCCACAGGTTTTAAAATCTGTGTTAACCTGTGCCAGTGTCCTCAAGTTATCAATGAAACGGAATATTTCTTTTTCGATGCTATTTCCAGTGAAATACATTATATACTTTTAATGTTTCTTTTTACTCTGGGTCATCACCAGTTTTAAGGAGGATATGATTTTCAGTGTGTTCCTTCCTGTCATCTTCCTGTCCCTGACAGAGCCCTTCATCCTTGCTGTGGCTTCAGTCAAGGTGAGCAGGGGGCCCGGCACGGCAAGGAGTGCTGGAACACACTTCCCAGAACCACAGAATGCGCTGGGTTGGAAGGGACCCACAAGGATGATCAAGTCCAGCTCCTGGCCCTGCACAGGACCGTCCCCAAGAGTCAAACCCTGTGCTGAGAGTATCGTGCAAACACTGCTTGAGCTCTGGCGGGGTTGGAGCTGTGCCCACTGCCCTGGGAGCCTGTTCAGTGCCCAACCACCCTCTGGGGGAAGAACCTTTTTCTAATATCCAACCTAAACTTCCCCTCACACAACTCCAGGCCATTCCCTCAGGTCCTGTCACTGGTCCCCACAGAGCAGAGTTCAGTGCCTGCCCCTCCTCTGCCCCTCATGAGGAAGTTGCAACTGCAATGAGGTTTCCCCTCTCCTTCAGCTTAACCGACCAAGTGATCTCAGCCACTCCTCACACAGCTTCCCCTCAAGGGCCTTCACCATCTTCGTTGCCCTCCTTTGGACACTCTCTCATGGCTCAATCTCTCCCTTCCATTGTGTCCCCCCAGACTGCCCCAATGTTTCAGGTCAGGCCACCCCAGGGCAGAGCAGAGCAGAGCAGACAATCCCCTCCCTGATGCCCCCAGGACAGGGTTGGCCCTCCTGGCTGCCAGGGCACTGCTGACTCATATTCAACTTGCTGTCAACCAGGACCCCCCAGGTCCTTTTCCTGGCACTGCTTTCCAGCATCTCATTCCCCAGTCTGTCCATGCATCCGGGCTTGCCCCATCCCAGGCTCAGAATCCGGCACTTTCCCTTGTTGAATTTCATATGTTTGGTGATTGGTCACTCCTCTGATTTATCGAGGTCTCTCTGCAGGACCCTCCCTGCCTTCGAGGAAGTCAACAGCTCCTCCAAGATTTGTGTAATCTGCAGACTTGCTCAGTGTCCCTTCCAGTCCTGTGTCCAAGCTTTCTACGAAAATGTTGAAGAGAACACGGCTTATCGAGAGCTTATTGCAGTGTACTGTACAAAAATAAGGGCTTATCAGCCACCACTCGTGGAAGTCTATTGGAAAGTCTAAAGGCCAACACCTTCTGAGTGTAAACAGTGGGCTGGTTGCTGGAGTTAAGGCGACTGTACCATAAAAGTTTGAGAGCTCTCTGACACGTCTGCTGTCTTTGTTGAGCCTGACAAGGATTTACAATGAACATCACGCCCTTGGTGATGGGTTGTGACGCTTTCTTTCTTTCCTTTCTTCTTACCCCTTTATCCCAACCCCACTGCCATGTGCTTACAGAGTAGGTCAGGGACTAACATCCCAATTTCTATGGCCGAGTGTGTGATTTACTAATAAAACTGGCATGACTTAAATGGTATGGAATAAGGGGTGGATACTGTCCTGGTCTTGGCTGAGAGACAGTTAGTTTTCTTCCTAGTAGCTGGCACAGTGCTGTGATTCGGATTCAGTATGAGAACGGTGTTGATCACACCCCGATGGTTTTGCTGTGCTTTTCAGTGTCTCACGCTCTGCCAGCGAGCAGGTGCAAAGAATCCGGGAGGGAGCCCGGCCAGGACAGCTGATTCCAACTGTCCAAAGGGATATTCCACATCACAGAGCACCATGCCCAGTGTATAAAGGAAGGGAAGTTGCCCGGGAGAGGCAGTGGGAGGTTGGGGAACTGAGTGAGAAGTTACATGGTACTTATTTGCTCACTGGGGTTAAACCACAAGAAAAGGGAACGGACAGAAGTGGAGACCTTGCTGGAATTTGCTTTGTATTCATGAACCACCCAGCACCCACTGGATAGAGAAGGGCCAGACCTTATGTCCTTGCAGTGCTGGGATTCAGTCACTGGCCCAAAGGCACCGAATCTGTCTGAGATGGCTTAGGTGGTGCCTGTCACACAACTGGTCTGAGTGGGGACGGGGTTCCTGCACAGCCCTGTGCTGTCCATGGCAGGTGCTGGAATTGTGCTGGAGAGCCCTGGCACCTCCCCTGGCACCACAGGCCTGTGTTTGGATATTAAATTCAGATTTGGATGCCCTGAATTAGGTTCAGCAATGAAGGGATGTCTAGGAGACCGCTGCCATTGTACTCTAAGGACATAAGACCACTGACATAGAAGAGAAAGAGAGAAGTTTATGTTTTCCTGTGACATGTGATTGCATTGGTCTGCTGGACCTCTATGGGCTGCCATGGACATAAGGAACAGTTATAGATTCACCTGTCCTACATGTATGCACCTTCTGCCATTTAAATTGGCAAAGCAATGTCCCAGTAGAAGAAGATGCCAGCAGATGCTTCCTTGTCTCCATGGACTGCTCCACTGGAGCTTGCCGTTCCCAGCAGGAATCTTGGTCACCTCTGGCACCTCAAAAGTAACCAAGTATTGGTGTCCAGCACTTGTAACCAAGTGTTGTGAGCTTTTGTCTTCATTAATTCCCATGAGAGCTGGGACAGGAGCTCACCTGCAGGTTCCTGTTTTGTGCACACCTCAACTGGGGCAACGGGAATCCCACACCATGGGAGATTGTGGTGGGAGCTGAGCGTCCTTTTAGCCTCAGGTCTGTAGACCCAGAATGAGATGCCTCTCTTGACTCAGCTGAGTCCTTTCCCTCAGTGGAGGGGAAGGAGATCCCTCCTGGGCACTGTCTTGGTTTCCCGTCTAATGATGGGACACGAAAAAGTGAATCTCGGATTTAACTCAGAGTCTGGAGAACTGACACAGCTGAAAGAAGTGTCTGCCCGGCTGAGAGAGGGAACATTATTGTTTCCTTCAGCCACAGGAGCCCCAGGGACACCTGGAGGGACCCCAAGGGGGAGGAGAAAGTGCTGGCTTGGGCTGTTGCTGTGCTGCTGAGCTGGGCTGGGCTCCGGACACACAGGGAGCTCCTGGCAAGCAAGAACAGCTTCAAAGAGACAGCTCTGCTGGTGAGCAGCTCCTCTGCACAGCCCAGCAGGGCTGAGGGCACTGCCTGAAGCACCCAGGGCAGAGCAGGGAAGGGACAGAGAGGTTACAGGCAGCCTGGGCTGGGAGGGGACTGAGCTCTCACTCCAGGAGAAATCTTCACAGTATTTGAATGGAGAATTCTCTGGCTGAAGGAAAGTTAAACTTCCCTTCCTGGAAGAATCTCCTAAAGCTGCCACATCCCAGAGCTTCTACAATCTTTCAGAAGGACTCTCACAGTTCCTGCAGTGCAGAGGAAGTGGCCCTATGGCAGAGAAGGGCAGGAGCTGCAGGCAGCAAGGGCAGAGAGGAGAAGTGAGAAGGAGGTAAAAGGGATCCTGGGCTGGGAGGACAGGGCAGAGCTCCTCAGGGCAGCAACCTTGGCAGCCTTTTGGCACGGCAGGGCTGTGGCTGCAGAGCAGTGCAGGTGAGTTCCTGCCAGTGCCTCTTCCACCTGCCAAATGCCAGCCCTGCCAGGACCTGTCAGGATGGCTCTGCTGGATTTCCTGGGATGCAGCAGGAGAACCTGCTCCGGAACAGGACTTCCCTGCTGCACCACCAGAGGCTCGGGGCAGGACAGCTCCCTTCTCCCAGCGATGGGTGCAGGGTGTGAGGCTGGGTGTGCAGCCAGAGGTGCTCAGGGCTGTCCTTGAGAGGAGAGTCCCTGCACCCAGGGCTCTGTGTGCTGGGCAGGGACTCTGCTGCCTGCCAGCTCCAGCTCTCAGCCCGGCCAAGGAGCTGCCACGGCCCGGCAGGGAGAAGCTGTGGGTGGAAGGAGAGACCCCCTCATGGCAGGGCAGGGCTGGGCAGGGCCCTTCAGCTGCAGGGTCAGGGCTCCTCACAGCTCCAGCTCCACTTGTGCCATTTCCAAGGGGGCTTCTCAGGGAGCACATCCACTCAGAACACCTCCCCCTTCCCAGCCAGCGCAGGCTGTGTGGGATCTGCTCTGCAGCCCCTGCCCAGGCAGAGCTGCCCCTGGGCACTGGGCTGGGCATGGGCTCTGGGAGCACTGGCAGGGAGCTGAGCTGGGCACAGGGAGGGGCTGCTGGCAGGAACAGCTCCTCACACCCAGACAGGCGGGGAGGGAGAGGGAGCTGCTGCCAGAAATGCTGGGGAAGGGGATGTGGGCCCCTCCCTGCTGTCCCTGTGGCACAGACACCTTCCCTGAGCAGCTCCTCCTTGGACACCTTTCTCTGACTAAGCAGAGCCTGTGCCCCCACGCCCATGGGGGCTTTTGTGTGCATTGCCCCGCAGCAGCCAGAACTCAGGAAAGGACAAGTCTCGATTTCTGTCTCTGTGTATCCCCCCTCCCTCGGCAGCAGCACTGTGGCATTTCACTGCCCCCCTGGTTGTGCTGTCCTTGCTCTCACCACTGGATTTTCTAAGCCAGTGTGGGAGGTTGGGGGTGGCAGGTTCCTGTCCAGAAAAGGACCCTTTGGGTCGAGCTGTGGGGATGTGTCTGTGGGACCAAAGTGCCCAAGTGCCCTCCACCAGCTTCAGGACATTCAGCAGTTTCCTGGGTGTCCTGCAGGGCTGCAGGGTGTCCTCCACAAGGGCAGGGATGTCCTATAGTATCTCTGCACTGCCTTGAATCCCCATGGGGGAGACACCTCAGTGCTGGGGACACAGAAATGACGCTGGGCATCTGTACCCAGGCAGCTGCAATGATCCCTCTGTGTAACAGTCTGGGAGGAGAAAGCAAGCCCTTACCTGCAGTCTCTCATGTGCAGCTGGTGGGCCGCTCTTGGCATGACGTGGACAGGAAGAGCCTTCTGTCCTGGCACCTTTTGTCTGGGAGGAATCCTCATGTGTATTGGAGGCACCCCCAAGCCCCCCCCTTTCTCTCATTCCCTCCCCAAGACCCTGTGCCCCCATGCAAGCCTCTCCCAAATTCCCTCCACCCTCTCTCATCCCCATCACCCACATCTCCCCAAGTCCCTCCTGACTCCTGAACACCACCAGGTTCCTCTGGATTTATGGGGGCACCTCTGGGGGTCTCCACAAGTGGCTCACGTTTCCCACCCTTTTCCCCCTCGATATAAAGCAAAGTGTGGCTTTCCCTCTATATAATCCTTAAAATAGAAAAAAGATGTAGACTCTTAGAATGGTGCATAAAGAGGCTCTCCCCTCAATTTAGACCCTGGAAAAGGTGGAAAGAAGGGGGAGTTTCGCTGAAACTGGGGGCACTGGGATGCCATGGGCTGTCTCCTCTGGTCCTGCTGCTCCTGCCAGGACGGTGCCCGAGTCTGTTCCCGGCCATGTCGTGTTCCAGGAGGGTCCAGGGGGCAGGTGGGACCACCCAGACATGGAGGGGACCGAGGCTGAAATGCTGGGAGCTGGAGAGGCCTCGCTGCAAACTGCCCGGGGTGAGCCAGCGAGACCAAAGTGCCCCAAGACCCCCCCTTTGAGAGGGGTCACCCCATAGGGGAGCAGGGTCACCCCACAGGGACTGAAGCCCCCTGAGATTCTCTCTTGGGAAGGGGTCACCCCGAGGTGTCCCCCTTGGAATGAGGTCACTCCACAGGGATCCTGCAGCTCCTGGAGACCCCCGTGGAGCAGGGACCACCCAGAGGGGACAAGAGAGGTGACTCGGAGAGGGTCTAACCTTTAATATGACACGGGGGAGTACAAATTGAGGGTCCTCCCCACCTTCACCCCCACCCCCTCCCACCATGTCCCACTCCCCCCTCGGCGTCCATCCATGGCCCAGGGGAGGAGGGGCCCCCCCCGAAATCCAGCACCGAGGGTCCAAGCTGAGGATGAGAAGGAAATCAGTGGGGAAGGGGCACTCAAGGAGCCCCCAAAAATGGGGGTTTGGGGGAACAGGAGGAACCCGAAACTACCCTCCAAGTAATTTGGGAGGGTCAGAGAACTCTGCAGCCACCGCCCCCCCAAAACAAGGGTTTGGAGGGGTCAGGGACTACCTAGAATAATTTGGGGAGGGGTCAGAGACCACCACAGCCCTCCAAAATGGACGTTTTCGGGGCTTCCGGGACTGTCACTCCTCCTAAAAAATTTGGGGCGTGAGAACCCCAAAACCATCCTAAAATAACTGAGGGGGTGTCAGTGTGCACCACAGTCCCTCTAAAATAGGATTTTGTGCGGGTTCAGGGACCCCCAATCCCCTCAAAAGTGGGGACACGGAGGGGGACCCCAAGATCATTTGGGGGAGGCAGCAACCCCTTCCATACTCTGCAAAATTGAGCTTTGGGGAGCTACAGGATCCCCCCAAAAATAATTTTTGGGGGGAGAGGGCGTCAGAAAATTGCGTAGCCCCCCCCCCCAAATGGGGGGAGTTGGCAGGAGGGTGTGAGGATGGAGGGTTTTCAAGGGTCCCCAGCTGCGTGCAGGAGCGCAGGGGGGTTTCCCAGGGTGTCCCCAATCATTTTTAGGGGGTGCCACCCCCCGTCCCCCCCCCCCCAGAGTGCCCCTACCTCAGTTGTCATAGTTGTCCCGGTATGAGGCTGAGGGGAAGCGCTCGCCGTAGCCCCCCTGGTTCCTGGGGGATAGCAGGGGGGGTTCAGCACCCATGGGTGCCCCTCCCAGCAACCAGGAGCCCCCCCCTGCCCCCCCCCAAAGCCACAAACACCCCCAAGAGCTTCCCCCAGGATTCCTCAGCGCCCAAAAGACCCCCACCCCCCCCTAGCTCTACCACCACCTTCCCAGCACCCCCAGGGCCTTCCCCAAAACCCCTCCGTGCCCCCCCCGCACTCACCGCACGGCAGCTCCCGGCGGCCCCCGAGGCCCCGCCCCCCGTCGCCATGGAGACGAGTCCCCGCCCACCGCCCGGGCCGAGCCCCCATTGGACGGTGCCACCTGGTGGCCCCGCCCCCCCGCCCGGGTCCCGGGGCCGCCGGCCCCCG
>JAWWLV010000078.1:285123-300792 GCA_035041135.1 Platyrinchus mystaceus
AAGTACCAGGTGTCAGGTGTAATCCATGAGAGCACAGGGCACACAGCAGGAACAGGGAAAGGAGTCTGGGGAGTGACTCATCTTCCCCTCAGTGAACTTTCATAGGAGGATCCAGGGCAGCCCCCAGAGCCATGTCCCAGCTCTGGATCAAGGCAGAGCCTCTCTGAGCGCCCTCCATGGCCACACAAGAGCATCTGTGGGAGGTGGTCAGTGGCAGGGAGCACCATCAGCTGGCTGTGACTCCCAGATTGAGCAGCACAGCCCAACACAGGCCCCCATGGCCCCTGGACCCGCAGCCCAGTGCTCTGCAGAACAGCCCCCCCAGCTCGGGGGCTGTGGGGAGCACGGGCAGGGGGTGCAGGAAGGGCTGCTCAGGCCAGCACAGATGTGTTCCCCTGGGGAAAGGCTCTGTGGGGAGATGGGATGTGCCAGGAGAAGAGCAGGACAGCCTGTGTGTTATAAGTAAGGATGACAAATCCTTTTAAAAATTTAAAATTAAGAAATGTATTTAAATGCAAATAAGGAAATCGGCATGCCGGGCGACCGGGAGAGTCTCCTGCTCTGCCGATGGTCCGCAAGCGCAGAGAGCAAGCAGCACCTTTTATACCCCTGTCAACCCCCCTCCCACAGTCTCTGGATATCTTCCCATTGGACACCAGTTCGCGGGCTTCCTCCTGTTTGGCTCCAGGTTCGCGGGCATCCCAGTTGCCAGGGGTCTCCCACCAATAGTCCGATTAGTCCATTATCCAATCAGCCGCGCTGCTCCTGCTGCACCAAGGCCTCTGGGCTAAGAATAGCAAGTGTCCATGTGCCTCCTTATCGGCCGCCCTGCTTTGGAACAGACTCGACACAACTGAATGTAGTTTAACCATAACTCCCACATTCTTAACATAACTTTGCAGTCAGCATTCCGAGGGGGGGGCAGGCTGCAACTCAGACAGACACACAACTCCTCTTTTAAGGATTTTAACAATATCAACACCAACCCTTCATTTGATAGCAAATTATTTTGATCCCAGTATTAACTATTACAAGGACCACTGCCCCACACTCCATCTTAGAGCCCCAGTCCAGCCCCAGAGTGAGCCAGAAGTCCCACCTGGATGCTCTGGCCACAGAGGGCCAGAGCAGATAAAGCCAAAAACATGTGGTGTTCATGTGGTCTCGCCCCTTGCCATTTCCTGAACTCCTGGGAGCTGGATCTATGCTGTATCTGGAATTGTAGCTATAATTCTCCTTTTCTCTTTTTTTTTCTTTCTCTTTCTTTACTTCTTCTTCTTCTCATCTCCTTTCTTGATGTTTGGGTTACCTAAAGATGGATGTGTTGGATTTTGCTAAACTGTGTCGGTTAGCATGTACTAAGTCATTGCTTTGTGAAATGCTTTATTTTGGTTGAATGTGGCCCTTTAAACTTTTGTCAAGTTCCCTTATTTTTTAAAGTTTGCCAGTAACAGTGTGTTATTTAACCTCTTGAGAAATGAGGGCAGCACTGGATTTGGGCTGAAAGGGTGATAAAGGTAGTGGGGGGCATAATATGGGGATCCCCCTAATTTTTGGGGTGCTGTGGGGTTCTTCAATTTCCACTTCGGAGGTTTCCCTGTAATATTTGCCTCCCCATCCTCCACTTTCTGCTCCCTTCTCCATTTTGGGGTGTCCCTCCTGTATCTGGGGTTTCTGCCATCCATTTTGTGTCCCCCCCTTCCATTTTAGGTTCCCCCTCCATTTTGGGTCCCCACCAACATTGAGGTCCCAATCCATTTCAGGGTGCCCACTCCATTTTGGACTTACCCCCAAATTTTGGGGTGCCACCCCTCCATTTCTGGGTCTCTGTTCTCCATTTTGGGATGTCCCCTCTCCATTTTTTGTCTCCCCCCCCTCCATTTTGGGGTGCCTCTCCCTCCATTTTGGCCCCCTTTCCCCATTTTGGGGTTTCCCCTCCGCTTCAGAATTCCCCCTTTCCATTTTAGGGTCCCTCCCCACTTTGGGGTCACCTCTCCATTTTGCAATCCCTCCCCACATTTTTGTGTTCTCCCTCATTCCGAGTTCTCCCCCCTTCATTCCGGGGTCTCCCCCCTATATACTGGGGGGCCTCTCTATTCTTCAGGGTTCCCCCCATTATTTTCAGGCCCCCCCTCCACTTCAGGGTCCCCCCAGTCCCCTTGGTGTCCTCTCCCTCCATTTTTGAGTGTGTCCCCCCATTTTAGGGTTCTCCTCAGAAACCTTTGGGGGCTCTGACATGGGAGGATGAGTACTGGGACCCCCCTAAACCTCCTCTGCACCCCCAAACCCTGCTGGCTTCAGTGGACTTGGCCACAGGGGGGCTCAGGCCATGGAGCGCCCTGGTTGTAAATTATCCCAGTTGGTCCAGGGGGCTGAAAAGGGGACTGACTGAGGAGGGTGTTTTGGGTCACCTGCGTGTGTTTTAGGGTTGCGCTAGGGGGATTTTGGGGTGCCCTCGAGGGGTTTGGGGTGTCAATGGGGCCTTAGAGGGCTCTGTAATGGGGGGGGGCACCCTGGAGATGATCTGGGGGGTGGTGTTGTACAAAAGGGGTGGTCAGATCTCTGTCTGGGATCCCCCAAACACAGATACAGACACGAGGAGGGCAGAGACACAAGTGCCACACGTGAGAGTGGGGGAGTGCAGGGGGTGCTGGAAGGGGTCAGGCCTGAGGGCACTGACATGTATGAGCACGCTGTGTGTGTGTGTGAGCACATGTAAGTGTGCACAGCTGTGTGTGTGTGAGCACGTGAGTGTGCACAACTGTGTGAGCGTGCACGTGTGTGTGTGTTTGTGTGTGCAGAACCCCGTTACTATGGGGAGGACCCCAAAACAGGGCTCAAACCCTGACAAACCCCCTGCAGCACTGTCCAGCAATAAACCCCCAATAAAGTCCCAAATAATGCCCCAAAATGGATGGGGGAACTCAAACAGAGGTGGGGGGAGGCAAAATGGAGCAGGACACCTCAAAATGGAGCTGGGAGGCATTCTGGGGGGCTTTGCCCCCGGAACGTGGCTGCAATCAGGGGGAGTTTGGGTATTTTTTGGGGGGAAGGGTGTTGGGGGTCAGGGGATGTTTTGAGTTCTGGGGAGGCGGATGCAGTTCCTCTAGTGCAGAGGTACTTGATTTTAGGCTTTTTTATTTAGGTTCTTTATATTATTTTACTCTATGCTTTATTTTATTTGACTTTATTCTAGCTTTGTATTTTAGACCTTATTTTAAACTTTATTTTATTTTAGACTTTATTATTCATATCAGAACCATCACCCCAGAACCATCAAGTGTTCATGCAATGCATCACTATACGGACAGTATTTCTTATGAGAAAAAGCTTCAATTCTTTGTAAAATACATAGTTTATTTTTTCCTCATAACCAGTGTAATCTGATATGTAACAATGCTTGTTTTACAATACCTTGGAGCAGGTCAATAATAGAGCCTTTTTTAACCTACTTTGTTCAAATGTTTCAGTCACCCTGAGCAACAGTGGCACCTGAGAGCCATGAACTCGTCAGGTCAACCAAATGTCATTTGAGGTAATTTGTTATTTGAATACTGAAAGCCTGACAATTTATAAGTCATACACGTGTTTATCCCTTGACCCCTCCTACAAATTTTATATTTTTATACTATTTTGATTAGTTTTTACATTTTTTTAATCACATATAGGCTATTTTGTTTATTGACAACTCAGCACAAGACACATATCCATTTGAAAAGACCTGTGACAGTCACTCTAATATTGCTGCAGCTCTGTCCCAAAGGGAGATATATGGAAGGTGCCTCTCGATGGTGTTCTCTTTGTGTTATGTTGAGCAGAGACTTCTGTTGCAGGTGGAGTAGGAGCTTCAGACAAAGTTTATTAGACAAGCCCTCCCATTGAGTCATGAGGTGAAGAAAGGGTTCCCTTACTTTTTAAACCCCTTTTCAGACAGGAGTCTGGGTACAGCTGAATCCCATCTTACCCCCAGACTGCCAATGGTTTAAGGAATTATAGAGGTGTGATTGAACCTTTGTACAACTTTGTGCCACAGGACTAAGGATGGCAAATCAGATATATTTATATAAAAATATTTATTATGATAAATGATTAAACAAAAATATCTTAATCCAAATTATTTACTACACAGTATAGGAGCTAAAATACTAGTATAGCGTAGTATAGTGTAGGATAGTGCACTGTATCCAAGCATTTATATTAAAAGGCTACCAAGAAAGAAATAGTTACTAAGTAGAGGTTGATGTAACTCACCCATACCAACAGCTGTGGGTATTTCTCTTTCACTCAGCCTCGAGGAGTAACCTTGAGAGATGTCCCCCCCCCAAGGGAGGAATCTCCACACACGTGTGCTCCAAGAAAGGTGTGTTAGAACTTCCCGTGTGAAAGTGGACTGGACCTTTATAGTATGAAGTGATTGACTGTCAAGCTCCAGCCCAACTCTGACAGCTTAGCATTTTTAGATAATGATACTTTACCATACCTGCCAAATCTTTGCTTCACTTTTAGGATGTTAACTTTGGGGTAATTTGAGTTAGACTGGTTTTAGCACAGTTCAACACCAAAACCAGCATGACACATCCCCTCTCAGTCCACCACTAATTTCCTTGCAAATAGGGCACTGTTGCTTGACCACATTCCAAGGGCACAGCATCCTGCTACAACTGTATTGTGGCTGTTCGTCCTGGTTGCTCTGTGCAGGGTTGAGCTGTGTTGAGGTACTGAGGGTTTTGTCATAAAAGGAATAGCATGACAGAAGCTGCCTTGCTTTGACCATTGTGCACCCAAAGCCACATTACCTGCAGTGTGCATGGAGCTGGAAATTGCTCCAGCCAGGCTCACAGGAGGGGACTTCCTGCCTCCGTGGGCTGTCACAGAATTGAAGGGATAAAGGGAACCATAGAACAAGACTGCTTTAGGTTGGAATGGACCTTCAAGACCATCTAGGTCCAAACCCCTTCCACTACACCAGGTTGCTCCAAGCCTTGTCCCACTTTGCCTTGATCACTTCCCCGAGATGGAGCATCCACAGCTTCTCTGGGCAACCTGTGCCAGTGCCTCATCAACCCCACAGAAGGAAATTTTTTCCCCCATATCTCATTCTCTGGACTTGCTCCTCCTTGCACATCCTTCCTGTGCTGGGAGGCCCAGCATGGAGGCAGCACGGCAGGTGGAGTCTCAGCAGAGCAGAGGGGCAGAATTTCTCCCATCACGTGCTGCCCACAGTGCTGGCGATGACCCCAGCACAGCATTGGCTTTCTGGGCTCCCAGTGCACATAGCTGGGTCATATTGAGCTTCTTGTCAACCCACACCCCCAAGTCCTTCTCTTCTGGGCCTGTTTGTGCTTGGGGTTGCCTGGATGCAGGTTCAGCACCTGCCCTTGGCCTCACTGAACCTCCTGGGGTTGTCACAGACCCACCTGCCCACAACCGCCCCCCTCCACCATGGGCATTAAACACACAGAGCCTGAAACAACGTGTTTATTTTGGGGCAAGGAGGAGAAGTTCTGGTCTGGAACCCTCACCCCCGGAGCAGTGTCCCCCAGTGCAGAGACACCAACAGCAACAGACCTTTCCCCATGTCCAGGCTTTTCTCCATCCCTCCCAGACTTCAGACAAACTTTCCCCAGCTCAGCCTCGGCACTGGGTCACTGCACTGAGCTCATCCCTGTGTCAAGGTCAAGGCAGATGGTTTTCCGTGGTGGAGACTCAACCCGTCACTCCTGGGCTGCCTCGGGCACCGCGGGCTGCTTGCTTTGGTTGTCACCCTTCTTTTTGTGCCCCGACACGATGTCATCAATACGGAGGAGGAGAACTGCAGTCTGCAGAGAAACCCCACACCCAGGGCTCGTCAGGAGCTCAGCACAAAAAATAAAACCCAGCCAGCCCAGCTCCCATGCCATGCAACCACCAGCCTATGATTCTTTCAGTACGGGAGAAGGGACACCATGCCTTGCAGGAACGAGGGAGCAGCAAGGGGCTACTTTACCCCCACCATGGAAACAAAGACACCCATCTTTTCTCATTGACTGACAGAGAACAGACAGTGTCCCTTCGAAAACAGCCTTTGATCCAACACTAGTGAGAGAATGGCAGGATCTGTAATGAGGGGGGCAACAGACACACGGCAGCCCCAGCCAGCATAAAGCTCCCAAAGCACTGACAATTCCAGCATGCTGCTGGCATGGGATTGCTCAGGTGCAGCTCTGTCTGGCCCTGGGAGCAGCCTGTCCATGTGAGAACCATTTGGAGGAAAAGGTGGAATATGCTGAATTTTATCCACAGGATCAAAAACCAAGCTTTGGGAAAGCCTGAGACTGGGCTCCCACATCCCTCATCACCTCACGTTTGACAGCAGCAAGCTCAGAGACCTGCACAGCCCGTGCTGGGTATGTGACACCCACCTAAACACCCCAGTGCACAGGGAGGGATGTCCTCATCTCCCAAGGGATATGCCACAGAGGCTCTGGAGTTCCCACCTCTCCTTACCTCCACGGCTGTTTTGTAGGTCTGCAGTTTGACAGCCAAGGGCTCCCAGATCCCAAGCTCCTTCATGTCAACCAGGGCTCCAGTCTCCCCATTCACCCCCCATGTCTGGCTGCCTTCCTGGGTGTGCTTAGCCTGGAAGCAGAAGGACAAGTGTGAGGTGAGAAGACAAATTCCCCTCTAGAAACTCACACTGACCATGGGCTCATGAAACAGTAACGGGCCATTAGAATATTCTCAGTTTTGGAATTTATACAAGAACGTTACTGGCAGCCTGACAAGGGCACTGCGGTGAAGGGTGACTGATCCCTGGGGCTGGGCAGAGTGGGAAGGGGCTGACTCCCTCCTGGTGCCCCACACCTTACCCTGAGTGAGGTCAGAACACGGATGGTACTGGCGCCACAGTTCTGGATCAGCGTCCGGGGAATGACCTCCAGGGCCTGGGCCACTGCGCGGTACGGCCACTGCTCCACACCTGTCATGCCCTTGGACCTCTCGGTCAGTGCATGGGACACAGCCATTTCGGTGGCTCCCCCGCCTGGCACCAGCTGCGGGTCCATGAGGACATTCCGGCACACCTGCATGGCATCCTGCAGGTTGCGCTCCACCTCCTGCAACAGGCACAGATCACAGGATTGCTGAGGTTAGAAAAGCCCTCTGAGATCAGAGTCCAACCATTCCGTCAGCACTGCCAAGGCCACCACTAACCCATGTCCCCAGGTGCCACATCCACATGGCCATTAAAACCCTCCAGGAATGGGGACTCCACCACTGCCCTGGGCAGCCTGTGCCAGTGCCTGACACTTTCCATGAAGAAATTTTCCCTAATATCCAATCTAACCCCCCCCTGGTGCAACCTGAGGCCATTTCCTCTTGTTCTGTCACTTGTTACCAGGGTGAAGAGCCTGACTCCCACCTGGCTACAACCTCCTGTCAGGTAGCAGTAGAGAGACTCAGAGGTCCCTGTTGGGACCCCCCAGCTCCCTCAGCTGTTCCTTGTGCTCCCAAGCTCTTCCCCAGCTCTGCTGCCCCTCTCATTATTCACTGGAGCACCCCACCAGCTGAAAGCTCAACCCCCAGTCTGCTGGCCATGACTCACTGACACCATGAAGGTGGCTGGGACAGGAGGTGAAACAGCCCATGCTTACCCTGCTCACACTTACCGCTAAGATTTCCTTGCTTGCTCCCCGCAGGATGATAGTACAAGCCTTGGGGTCTTTGCAATCAGTGATGAAGGCAAAATACTCATCTCCTATTTTTTTCACTTCAAAGAGCCTGGCACCAGTTCCCACATCCTCCTCCCGGAGCTCATCTGTGCGACTGACAATGCGAGCTCCGCAGGCCCTGGCACACCAAAACATCACATCAGTCACTCACAGATCAGAACTGGGGAGGAGTGAGCTCAGAACACCCCCATGCCAGGCACAGCAGGAACAGGCTCCAGCCAGGAGCCAGCACTTACCTGGCGATCCGGTTGTTGTCAGTCTTCCGCACCCTGCGGATGGCAGTAATGTTGGCTCTCATCAGGTAATGCTGGGCCAGGTCTGAAACAAATTTAGTGATGAATCAGTGGTGTCATGACAAATTTTATGTGTTTATCAGTGATCAATTCAGCTATTCTAGTTCCAGTCTTTAAAGCAAGAAGGATTATGGAAAAAACCCTAAATGTAGCTCCTTAAACCAGGCTGCAAGGCAAAATGGCAGCACAGCTCTCAAGTTTAAGACTCAGCCTCACTTATAATTGGTATCTTTCCCAAATCCTAGAAAAGCAAAATATTATCGTAAATGTCCGAGTTCACCTGGCAACATCAAGGACCAACTTCAGTGCCCACAATGTACAACTATGTGCTAGAAAGCGAAAATACAAACCAAAACCAGGTTCCACACCAGGTTTGGGGGGGGGGGACTTGTGAGTTGTATTCGTTTGCTATTGGGGTTTTTCTTGGTTTCTTTTCAAGTTTCTGAACTGTGAATTTAACACCATGAACCTCACTGAGATGAATTCAACACAAAGAAGGATCATGTGTGCTATTACCAGAAACTCCTTTTTCCGTGATGACCAGATCTGGCTTGACTCTTATCAGATCCTCACACATCTGCTGAATGTACTCCTCCTCCATCTGCAGAATGCGGGCAAAGTCTTCCTCCCGTGTAATTTCAATGTCAGTCTGCAAAAAAGACATGTAAACAGCTCAGTGTGTTTGTCCCAACCCTTCACCATGTTAGACACACATCCCCCAGGTCAAGCAACCAAACTCCTCCAGTATCACAAGGGAAAGAGTCAGGGATGAACACCACGGATCAAATAAACTGTGACATCATGTCAGCTGAGCCTTAGCATTAATTCAAGCTCAAAAATATTTCTTTGGCTCTTTACCAGCACGTAGATACACAAACTGCTATAGCAGCTTCAATGAGTCAAAGCACGGTGGCCTCACTCCTGTTTTTCTGGACTCCAGGGCAGAATTAGCCCACACGTGCAGAAGGCCTTTGAGAGGCACAACACAGAAAGCCTTTCACCACTTGTGTTTTTAACAAGCCATCTGCATTTGCTCACTTTACATGTCCTAAATCAAGAATGGTGGATGTCTCCAACAGGACCCACTTTACCTGGCTCTCTCCTTTCTTGTACTCTAGAGAACAATCCAGAAGGACAATGCGTGGATTTTTAATAAGACGACGCATTCTGGGATGGGTCACGTCTTTATTCACCATGATTCCACGCAAAACACACGAGTCTTCACTAAAACCACCTGGAATCTGACAGACACAAGGAAGGGGGGAAATGAGACAAGCCAGTTTAGTCTACAAAAACCTGTGTATCTTAAGGTTTCTCCTGAAACTGTCTGTTC
The DNA here is from genome assembly GCA_035041135.1 of Platyrinchus mystaceus. Classification (NCBI taxonomy): domain Eukaryota; kingdom Metazoa; phylum Chordata; class Aves; order Passeriformes; family Tyrannidae; genus Platyrinchus; species Platyrinchus mystaceus. The sequence continues at coordinate 294,459 of JAWWLV010000078.1, forward strand.
CATGTACAGAAAAGGGAAAACCTCTCCCAAGTAATCATAGTGCATCCAGGTCATGAGACAAAGTTTAATTTTAAGCGCATGTTGACTTAGATTTCAAGTGGGAAGCAGTGGAAGAGCTTAAGAAACTTTTCACATCCTACTGCCTGGAAACACGTTTTCTATCTTCCAAATGCAACTGAATTTATCTTTTTGACAAATATTCCAAAAGGGTTGAAATAACAGCCCGTTTGCAGTGTAAACCAGTGAGGCCAACAGCACTGACTGAAATATCTTTGAGCGTGGTTATGTCTACAGATTGCAGAGAGGTAACACAAAATTCTTCCCCCTTGCACCCTACAAGAAAGGGGCACACAGGGATAAGAAACAGTTCAGGACACACTCACCTTTTCTACTTTTGCATATTTTTTAATATCAATTTCCCTTCTGCCATTTTCTTCAAACTCCACGGTCTTAACAGCATCAAGAGCGATGCTACAGGCCAAGTCAGACCAGCGGTTTATTGCCTTGGTGTTTATCGCACTCTTTATTATTTTAAGCATCATCTCTTTGTTGTTCACATCCACTGGAGTGCTGGGACAAAGAAAAACCAAAGAGCAAACTGAGCAAAACTCCAAGCTATTTGTCCCTTTGAGTCCCTCTCCAATTATGTTAAGTTATATTCTAGCATAACTGTCTGAAGCAGCAGCTTGAAGCAGTATAGAAAGCCCACATCCCTCGTTTCTAACTCCCACCAGCCCATACTTACCCAATTTTCTTCAGAATACTGATCATGTCATCTAGAGCCTTACGATAAGCCCAGATGATCACAGTTGGGTGCATCTGCTGTTCAAGAAAGTGTTCAGCAACAGAGAGCATCTCTCCAGCTAAAAAAAAAATTAAAAATAACTCAAAATCCCCCAAATAAATTAGGAGGATAATCACCACTCAAGACAGAAGAGCAGCATACCAAACAAAATGTATCTTCTGTCCATGCAAGGAGCTCTAACATGACCTATACCTTTCTTTACCCTTAATGGTGCTTATCCCAGGGAAAGGTGACCAGCTCCAAAGCATGGAGCTGATCACATAAGGGTCTCATGCTCTTGCACAGTAAAAAAAAAATCCTGTCCATTTTAAGGTTGGTAAATAACTCATTATGGGCCCTGATGAGCGAAGAGGGCCAACTCCAGCCTTTATACAAACTGCGTCTGAGTCAGCCTCCTTACCCAGGATAATGACAGATGTGGTCCCATCTCCAACTTCTTCATCCTGCGTGCGGCTGATCTCGATCATTGATTTTGCAGCTGGATGCTGGACTTGGATCTGTGCAGGAGCAAGGGGTACAGATTTGTTCCAGAATACTAAAGCAGAAACATCTTGCATTGCTCAATTGAACAAATATCACACCTTTCATACAGTTAAAGGTATTCTGCAAAACCACAGCAAAGCTCTTCCTTCTTTTCTGACCAAAACCAAGCCCTTGTATTTGACAATGTTGTGTCTCTCACAGTTTTTCAGGCATTAGAGTTTTTTGGATGTTCTTTTAACAGCACTTGCACCAGAGAGACAATAATAATTTCTTGGTATCATTATGTGGCATTGTGAACATCACTGTCTACTCAGAAGGTCTTGATGCAAGTGCTTATAGCTACAATTACCAAAGCATTTACATGAGCCTTATAAAAACTCCATGAAAACTTCCCATCCTAGGATCAAACCTACATTTCTGCGGAACAAGAGCATTTCCTGGAAATGTTTCATTCCTCCCCAGTGAGCACCTTTCTTAGTGGAGCTCGTTAGTACTTGCTGGCTCTCAGGACAGATGAGATCATACAGCTCTCTTGGCACCCAAGACTCCAGAATATTCCGACTCACGTGTTAAGCAAGACAATCCTTCAGGAGAAACTTACTTCTCTAAGAATAGCATTGCCATCGTTGGTCATCACTATGCCACCCATGGGGTCCAAAAGCATCTGCAACCACAAGAAAACACACACTTGTGCTGCAACATCAGTGATGCAGCTGCCTAGAAACACCCCACATGGGACAGAACAGTGCAAGTTCTCACCTTCATCATAGCTCTTGGTCCTAAACATGTTCGGATAATGTCAGCAATGGTCTAGGGAAAACCAAAGAAATGAAGTAATACAGGTAAGTACCAAAAAGTCTAAAAAAAACCTCAGAGTGGGTCTGAAACCAGCAGTCCCTGTGAAATTTAAGTGACCCAGCAACTCTGCCATGGCTGAGATGCTGCCAAGGTTAAGAACTGTCTGGAAATGAGAACACATCATGGCACTGGCACTACACTGTATTATTATCTCAGTCAGATGTCAAAACTGAGGTGCTTTCAGATGTTGCAGAGAAAGGGGGTTTGGTGGGTTAAACCCCTCCATGTGCAGTTTTAGGGCACCCCTTACATGAGCAGTGCAGATGTTTTATTTTTTATACAGAATTCTTACATAACAGTATAAAAATATCTTCTGTTAACACAGAAAATTATTTTCTATGTTGCTTCTTCTATTCTGGATTCATACAGACTAGAGAAAATATGCTTCAGATCCAGCTTTGCCTCAGAAATATACACACACGGAGGAAAAAAAGAATAACCAATAGAGCCTGATATGAGAATTCGGTACCTTTGCAGCAGTGATGTTTCCTGTCTGGACTTTTCTTCCAGACTCACGTTTTGTGTTCTGACCTAAAGCACACAGAAAAAATGAATTTAATCAAGTACAATCAAGTACAATACAGCAAGGATACAGCCACACCTCTCAGCCACACGCATTTGACATATGACCAGTTCTAAATTCAGAGTTTACATTATAAATACTGCAGTCATGATGAGAAACACACTGACAGAAGAGTGTCAGTGAAAAACACTCCCTATTATAACAGAACTTCTTGTGAGCATCCTAACTGAGACAAAGCTTTGCAACCCTGAAACAGAAACCTATTGCCCCAGAAAAATCAAACTGCAGGGACTCACTAGGATCTGCCCGATCCCACATGACTGAGGAGGTGCTATTGCACAACACTGTTCAGCCACAAAAAGTTACAGAAGCTTAGGCACAGTTCAAAGAACTGGGTGAACATGAAGTTAATCCGTCTGCGTGTCCTTTGGCACATGAGGGTGAGCAGCCCCTGGGGTGCCACAGGCTCACAGTCACAGCTGGGCACCAGCTGTCAACAGGCTCTGCCCTAGAGCAGCTTTAGGCTCAAGGCTGCTCTTCTGCTACTACAAGCCTGGCCCAGGTACGCACAGATTTACTCAGGAGTAGGTGTATCCACATGTAGAGGTGTAAGAGAACAAAAGGGGCCCTGGGCTCCAACAGGCTGCCTACTAGGTTAATAGGGAATGGAATGGATGGGGAGATGGGAATGCAATACCCAAGGAGAAAGAAATCCTTGTGTTGGAGACTGGTGAGAGAATCATAAAATGGTTTGGGTTGGAAGGGACCTAAAGACCATCTAGTTCCAAATCCCTTCCACGGGCAGGGACATCTTCCACTATCCCAGGTTGCTCCAAGCCTCATCCAACTTTCAGGGAGGGGGCAGCCACAGTTTCCATGGGCAACCTGTGCCAGTGACTCACTTCCCTCAAGGGGAAGAATTTCTTCCCAATATCCCATCTAACCCTGCCCTCTGGCAGCGGGAAGCCATTCTCCCTTATCCCAAGTCCCTCTCCAGCTCTCCTGGAGCTCCCCTAGGCACTGGAAGGAGCTCTAAGGTCTTCCCGGAGCCTTCTCCTTTCCAGGTTAACACCCCCAGCTCGACTCCAGAGCAGGCGGGCTCCAGCACTCGGAACATCTCCGTGGCCTCCTCTGGACTCGCTCGAGCAGCTTCATGAGCTTCCAATGCTGGGGGCCTGAGAGCTAGGGTTCACAGGGGGTTCAAACGGGGTAGCACAAAGAAACGTGCTGAAAGGGCCCGAGAAGAAACGGAAAAGATAATCGGAGAGCTGTTGGGAAAGGCCTGACAGCAGCGGGGGCCCGAGATCTCCCGCGCAGGGCGCACAGAGCGGCCAGCCGAAGCTGTGGGTAGGGGGCTACCAGAGGCAGCTCTGACGCGCCAGTGGCGGCAGCGGTGCCCGGCGGACCCCCGGAAGCAGAGTGGGCCCGGATGGGCCGCGCTCCGTGAGGGAGCGCCCGGCCATGAGGGGACCCAATATGGCGGCGGGGCGGCCGACTAGCAAAGCGGGGCGGGGGCGCGGTGCTGCCCTCCCCTCACCCTCCACCCCGGGACCCCGTTGTGGGGGGCCGGGCCAGGAAGGCGGCACTCACTGAGGACGAGGACGGGGCGCGGGCCCATCATCGCGGCGGGTGGAGAGCGACGGAAGCTTCTGGAGCCCCGGACCCGCCGCCTCACGGGGCCGCCACGGCGCGCCCCGCCCCGCGCTCTCGCCGACCAATCGCGACGCGGGCGCCCGTCCAAAGGCCAATCAGAAGCGGCACCGCCTCACCCCGGGAACGCCCACCGACCTGTAGCCCGTGAGTGACACCCAGGGGGCGGGACGGGGCCGCGGGCTGCGCATGCGCACTGTGCGCACCGGGGGCGCGGCGCGGCGTAGCGCGGGGAGCTCCCCCACACCGAAGGGCGGTGGGGCCGAGATGCGACGGCCGAGCTCGGCCTGAGAGCCTTAGTCCTCACAACTCCCTGCCCCCCGCACAGTGGTCCCGGGGGAGCGGCGGGTCCTGATGCGGCCCCGCCCGTGGCTCCGGTATCCCCTCACGGCCAGGGGATGCCCCCCCGCAACCCCCGGCAGCCATTTTGTGTCCCGGCCGGTCCTTTAGCGTCGCCCCCAGGAACCGAGGGTCGGAGGGGGCGTGAGGGGGGTGCGAGGACAGCTGTTGGCAACGGCTCAGAATTCGGAGCTCTAGGATGAAAAGGTATTGGGGCGGCACATGGAGCCAGCGAGGGGGCCCTGGGGAGGTGCCCACGGGCTGTTCGTGGAGGAGTGTGTGCACAGAGACAGGCCCGCGGGCCTTTCTGCCACCAGAGGCAGCTGTCTGAAAACACGGGCACAGGAGAGCTCTCGAAGCTTCCTGGAAGTGCTGGCAGTTGTCCTGATCTCTGGGCACCCAGACGCTGGAGACTCTCTGAGGCCGGGTGAGTTAAGCAGAGCATCCCCAGTGCAGGAAGGGAGAGTCTGGGGATCCCTGCGCCTCATTCTTGAGGAATTTTAAATCCTCCTCCTTGCTCTCCTCCCACATCTCTTTCCAGAGCCTCCCCATGCCCTGGGCAAACTGGTGGGACAGAGAACAGCATTGACAGGGTCCTCCAGTACTACCCCTTCGGGTAGAGCAGCAGCTCTGACATCCTCTATCAAAACAGGTCTGTGGTGCACCAGAGCAAGCTCCTTCCCATAGGGCATACAGCGACAGAGGGGCCCCAAGACAGGACACTCTGGAGAAGATGCAGCAGGGCAAATGGGGGCTGGGAGGTAGCACAGGGGGCAGAGCCCCACAAACAGACCCTCCGGGCACTTAACACACTTGTATAGCTGTGGCTGTAGAGGAGCAGAGGGGGATTCCTGCTTGAAAGGGGCTGACAAAGCATTTTGGGACTTTTGGTTGGGTTTTTTACTGTTTTGTTTCTTTTTTAAAAACCCAGAAGACACGCAATCACAGTGATCAAGTCCCTTTGCCAAGAGGGTTGAAGCACAGCCCAGGCAATGCCTGGCGGGGAACGGTGCAACCCAAAAGCACCCACTGCTCTGGTGGGGTCATGACTGTCCTTTCCCGAGCTTTGGGGTGCTGGTGGCATTTTTCTCCACTCAGTTCTTTTTGGTCTTGGGGGTGTCGTACTTCCTCTTGCTCGAGTACCACAGCAGCAGGGGGATCCCGATGGAGGGCAGGGTCATCACACCAAATGCCGCCCAATCCAACTGGAGGGAGAAATGGTTGGAGAAAAGTCAAAACAAGTCAAGTCCAGAGGAGTCTTAGAGCAGTGAGGCCAGAGGATGAGACTGAGGGGAGACCTCACCACAGCCTGCAGCTTCCTCACATGGGGCAGCACTAATCTCTGCTCTGTGTGACAGGACCTGAGGGAACAGCATGGAGCTGTGTCAGGGCAGGGTAAGGCTGGATATTAGAAAAAGTTCTTCCCCCAGAGGGTGGTTAGGCACTGGAATAGGCTCCCCAGGGAAGTAGGTACAGCACCAAGCCTGACAGAGCTCAAGGAGTTTGGATAACGCTCTCAGGCACTTGGTGGGATTGTTGGGTTGTCCTGTGCAGGGCCAGGAGTTGGACTCCAGGATCCTTGTAGGTCCCTTCCAACCGAGGAGGTTCTAAGATTCTACTCTCCAATTTTCTGGCTCAAATCCCACAGTGCAGCTCCTCCACAGAGGGAGCTGGGA
>JAWWLV010000078.1:331374-349946 GCA_035041135.1 Platyrinchus mystaceus
TTGGTTTGGGGTGGGGGGGGAACTTCTTGTGGTGGGGTTTGGGGACTTGGCAGGGAGCCAGCTCCAAACCATATCAGCATTCCAGTTTCCAAACCTAATTTCTTACGCTGATTCAACATTGTGTAGAAGCAATTGTACTAATGTTTTGGTTTTCTACATGAATTATTTTGTAAATGACAATCCACTTGTTTTCTGTTTATTTTAGTTATTTCTATCAGTTATAAATTTCCACCCTTAGGGAATTTAATGATATTTACTGAAGTCTTAGAAAAATAACTTGCTTTGGCTGCAATGTTCATAACCTTGAACATTCACAAATATTTAAAAACTCTTGGTATCATTGCAAAGTGAATAAGGGATTAGTTTTACAGTTTGTAAACAGTATCTGGGATGTCTTTTTAGGAAGGGAAAGAACAGAGAACATAAAAATCTAAAAAAAAAGAAGCTACATTTATTTTTTATAACATCTGTATGCACAGTTTTCCTCTTGGTTTTGGTCCAAAAGTAATTATTAAAATGGAATTCTATTCCAACCTTTAAAATGTGTTTAAAGGGAGGATAGGGTCTCTAAAACAAATTTGCAAATGTGAAAATTTAGTGAGTTTCTAGGGGACAAAGTACTTTGATTTTGTATATTTGTTGCTAATCCACATGTTTGTGATGGCAAGGGAAAACTGAAAATACTCAAAGCTATAAAAGATATTCTACTGCATTAGCTTTAAAGAATAACAAATGCTCTGGATTTAGACAGTGTCCCATATAGTGAGTAATATTTGCTGATGTAGAGAAGAGAGTTTTACCTATGGAAACAGATTTCTAGTATGTAATGAATAGTCAGTTAGAAAACCCTGATGTAATGCATTTTATTTTCACTAATTTCCTATCTTCAAACATTTTGTTGCTTCAAGTGAGAGAGAAGGATGTAGCATATACTATTCTGCTGCGTACCTGATACTGACTACTTTTTTGGCTGAGAGAGCTTTCACAAAGCAATGCGCTAGTCCACCTAAAACTATGTGTTTCACTGTAAACATAATTGGGAATAGCACATACATCAGCATGAGATACTTCTAGGTGTTTTATCATGCTTACACTGGAATTATTTTCACAGCAAGAGGTACAAATTTACACATAAAGAAGTGTCTGCTAAGGAGTGCAAGTTATGAGGAAGACCAAGCTCCTCTCTCTAAGGAATTGTAAATCCAAAATTAAGAAGCTCCAGTCAAGGAGGTGTGGAGAAAAAAAAAAAAATAACAGCTCTTTGTTAAAAGATGTATGTGTATAGGTAGCACAAACAAAACCAACAATCCTGCACCCAAATTTCCACCAAAACCGGTACTTCTCGGTTTTTGGAACAATTCTAACCGTGGCCGGCAGGGGGCGGTGTTGCCGAGCCCCGCATGGACACCGGCAGGATCTCAGCTGTGCGATGTGGTTCAAGACCCCAAGGTGGGCCCTCACCCCTCGGTCCCGAAAGTGGCAGCTAGCAAGGGACCGGGGTGTCAGTCCATCCAACCAACAGCAGGGAGACACAGGAAGAAAGGGAAAAACTCACAAGATGCTGGCAGTCTCCATCACAGCAGAGGTGGGGTGTGGTCCTGCAGGGGGGCTCTAGGGAAGCATCCAACCGAGATGGCACTTATTTCTCCAATGAAAATCCGAGGCAAACCGGGCAGTGGGCAGGACAGGAAGTGAGGGAAAAATGAGGAAAGACGGGGCCAAAAAGTAGCCAGATGACCTCTCCAAGAGTGGAGCTTTTTTCTTTTTTTCCTTCCCCCCAGACTCACCCCACAAGTTCTGCCCCAAAACCCTGTCTCTCCCCTCCCCTTGAGGGAGAGAAAAAAAAGAATACCAAAACCTAATTTCTCTCTACCCCACCCCTGGCCTCGACTAGAGAGGAGTCATTTAGCATATCAACAAGACAGTCATTAAGGTCTAAGGTGAGCAATCAACAAAATCTGAAAAACTCATCTCCACCCTCAGCCAAGCAGTTGGTGTGGAAAAATGACCAGAAGCTAAAGGAAAAAAATGAAAAAAAAAAAGAAAGAAACAAACAAAGAAAACGTATGACATTATCCACCATGATTTTTTTCATACCAATGCACTACCAATACATACATTACCCCAGCTACACACATACTACAAATATTTACATACATATACAAGCACAGAGTTATGGACAGTTCACCCAAAGATAAGATCACCTTGAGGTATACATGGAGTTTCTCCATCTTCCTGCATTATCCACCAAGTGTGGCCCGGTCCTTGAGCAAAAACAATGCCATGAATGGGTTTGCCTTTGCTTGAGACAGGGTTAATCCAAACTGTTTTACCTAACATACCTCTCAGGTATATTATGGGAACTTTGTCTCCATCTACTATGTGAAGGGACTCTGATTGCACAGGGCCAGCTCGATTGACAGATCCTCTGGTGTTGACTAACCACACAGCCTTTGCTAGGTGCTGATCCCAGTGCTTGAAAGGCCCCTCACCCAATGCTTTCAGAGTGCTCTTAAACAGTCCATTACACTGTTCAACCTTCCTGGCGGCTGCTGCATGGTATGGGATGTGATACACCCACTCAATGCCGTGCTGTTTTGCCCAGGTGGTAACTAAGCTGTTCTTGAAATGGGTCCCATTATTTGACTCAGTTCGTTCTGGGGTGCCATGTTGCCACCAGACTTGTTTTTCAAGACCCAGGATGGTATTTCAGGCAGCGATGTGGGACACCAGATGCATCTCCAGCCATCCAGTGGTGTTTTCCACCATGGTGAGCACATAGCACTTACCTTGATGGGTCTGTGGCAGTGTAATGTAATCAACCTGCCAGGCCTCTCCGTACCTATACTTATTCCAACGTCCACCATACCACAGGGGCTTCATACTCTTAGCCTGTTTAATGGCAGCGCACGTCTCACAATCAGGAATAACCCGGGAAATAGTGTCCATGGTCAAATCCACCCCTTGGTCTCCTGCCCATCTGTAAGTGGCATCTCTGCCCTGATGGCCTGAGGCATCATGGGCCCATCGCGCTAGGAACAACTCTCCCTTGTGCTGCCAATACAGATCTACGTGCGACACTTCAACTTGTGCAGCTTGGTTTGCCTGTTCATTGTTGCAGTGCTCCTCATTAGCTCAATTTTTGGGTACATGGACATCTACGAGGCAGATTCTCACACTCAGCTTCTCTACCCGGGTGGCAATGTCTTGCCACAAATCACCAGCCCAGATGGGTTTCCCTTTGTGTTTCCAATTGGCCTTCTTCTATCTATCCAGCCATCCCCACAGAGCGTGGGCCACCATTCATGAGTCAGTGTAGAGGTAAAACCTTGGCCACTTCTCTCATTCAGCAATGTCCAGGGCCAGCTGGATGTCTTTGAGCTCTGTGAATTGATCCATATTCTCCTTCAGTAGCTTCTGCAACTTGTTGTGTGGGGCTCCATACAGCTGCTTTCCATTTTTGATTCATCCCTATAATGCAACAGGAATCATCAGTGAAAAGAGCATGGTGCATTTCTCCCTCTGCCAGTTGATTGTATGGTGGAGCTTCCTCAGACTGTACCACAGCTCTTCTTCCTCTTCATCTGCTAGACTGAAGTGCTCACCTTCAGGCCAGTTTGTCGTGATTTCTAAGATCCCAGGGCACTTCGGGTTTCCAATTTGGGCATGCTGTGTGATCAAAGCAATCCACTTGCTCCATGCAGTGTCAGTGGCATGATGCATAGAGGGCGCCTTTCCCTTGAACATCCAGCTCAACACTGGTAGTCAGGGTGCTAGGAGGAGTTGTGTGATTCTGTGCCAATCACCTTGGAAGCAGCTTGCACTCCTTCATAAGCTTCTAGGATGTCCTTCTCTGTTAGGGTGTAGTTGGCCTCAGATCCTCTGTAGCTTTGGCTCCAGAATCCAAGTGGGCAGACTCAGATCTCACCAGCCACCTTTTGTCAGAGGCTCCAGGAAGGACCATTATCCATGGCTGCAGAATAGAGCACATTCTTCACATCTGGTCCTGTCCTGACTCCCAAGGGGCTACTGTGTGGGCAATCTCCTGCCTATCTATTCAAATGCTTGCTGCTGTTCAGGGCCCCAGTGGAAGTCATTCTTCTTACGAGTCACCAAGTAGAGAGGCCTTTCTATTTGACTATACTTGGGAATGTGCATTCTCCAGAAACCTGTGGTGCCCAGGAAGGCTTGTGTTTCTTTCTTGCTGGTCAGTAGGGCCATTGCTGTGATCTTGTTGATGAGTTCTGTTGGGATCTGGCAATGCCCATCTTGTCACTTCACCCCCAGGAACTGGATCTATCGGGCAGGTCCCTTGATCTTACTTTTCTTTATGGCAAAACCGGCTCTCAGAAGAATCTGGATAATTTCCTTTCCTTTCTCAAAAACTGCCTTTGCTGTGTCCCACCATATGATAATGTCATCAATTTACTGAAGATATTCTAAAGCCTAACCCTTCTCTAGTGTAGCCTGGATCAGTCCAAGGCAAATGGTGGGACTACGTTTCCACCTCTGGGGTAATCGGTTCCAGAGGTACTGCACACCCCTCCAGGTGAAAGCAAACTGCGGCCTGCACTCTGCTGCCAAGGGGATGGAGAACACATTTGCGATGTCAATAGTGGCGTATCACCTTGCTGCCTTGGACTCCAGCTCGTACTGGAGCTCCAGCATATCTGGCACGGTGGCACTCAACAGTGGGGTGACTTCATTCAGGCCATGATAGTCCACAGTCAATCTCCATTCTCCATCAGGCCAGATGGGGCTGTTGAAGGGTGAATGGGTCTTGCTGACCACCCCTTGGCCCTCCAGCTCACAGGTCATCTTATGGATAGGGATCACAGAGTCTCTTTTCATTTCGTACTGCCAACAATGCACTATTGTGGTGGCAATTGGCACTGCTGTTCCTCAACCTTCAACAGTCCCACAGCAGAAGGGTTCTCCAAGAGGCCAGGTAACGAATTCAACTGCTTAGCTTCTTCTGCCTCCATGACAGCTATCCCAAAAGCCCATCTGTGTCCTTTTGGATCTTTAAAATACCCGTTTCTGAGGTAGTCAGTTCCCAGGATGCATGAGGCGTCTGGGTCAGTCAGAATAGGGTGTGTGTGCCAGTCTTTCTCGGTCAAGCTTACTTTAGTTTCCAGCACTGTCAACTCTTGAGACCCTCCTGTTACACCAGAGATAGAAATAGTTTCTGGCCCCAGAAACGTCCTGAGGGCATTAACGTGCATTGAGCCCCAGTATCACCCAAAGCCTAGTACTCTTGTGGGTCTGATGTGCCAGGCCATCAGATCCACACAGTCCAATAGAGCCGGTTGTCCCGTGCCTCTACCTGGCTAGAGGCAGGGCCCCTCTAACACTGGTCTTGGTTTGGCCAATCACAGTTGTCTCCCTGTGAATACATATGGGAGGTACCTTCTAGCGAGTCAGATTCCTGCCCTTAGGATACCGGTACTGCACTTACTCTCATTGACTTCTCCTTTTCTCCCTCCTTCAGCTCTTGTACTCAGGCTGCTGGAACACGGGTGGGTTTGCTGTCCCAATGTCTCATATCTTCTCCATGGTCAGCTAGGATCCAACTTGGTTTGTGAAGTCTGTCTGGCCCTCTCTGGCTGGGGGATGTCTGGTGCCATACGGAAGTGGTTTCCCTCAATCTTCTTTCTCAGTTTCTCCTGTTTATCTTTCACCTCTGTAGTCAGTGTCTTGAGGTCATTAATCAATTTCTCTAGAGTGGAGATGCGGGCCTGCAACGGGCCCTCAATCATAGTGTCATACATCCAAAGTTTATTTATTACAGGCATCACTGGCTCTCTCTTCTCCCCAGCCTGCAACGATGTCAGGTAACTGGCATGTATGGATAGCCCCATGAGTGTGAGGCTCCACCACATCTGTGGTATACATCTAATCCTGTCAAGATTGTTGGTGCCTTCCAAAAAGTACCTCAAACAGTGCCAGTTCCCTCAGGCATAGGATGCCCTCCTCTATGATCTTCCAGCCCTTTGCATAATGGTGTTCCTGCAAGGAATCTCTGTAAATGAACCTCTCCCTCACGCCATCCAGAAGTCGTGCCCAGAGAGACAGGGGCTTTAATTCTCTCATGGACATCTCCTCGATACCTACATCCTGGGCAATGGATCTCAGGAACCTTTCTTCACTGCCATCAGGGTTTATGGCCTCACCGGTAGAGTTCCAAACTTGGATCATCCAATTCAGAATGACTTCATTCAAGTGACAAGTAATGTCTCCCCGTAAACTGCGGAGCTTGTTATATGAAAAGGACTCAGTCATGATCTCTGGCTTTGGGCCTGCCACCTGTGAGGGTGCTGCATCCCCATCACTGTCAACTGGATGAACTGATTTGGTCTTATAGCAAAGTAGACAGTCCTTGATGGACCTTTCCAACATGAATCCACCCCTCAGGCAGCAGTTTTCTCAATCTGCTGTCCCGTGGGTCTCTCCTTCATGGGGATGCAGTCCTTCATGGATGAGCTGCACTGACGTGGGTCTCCCACAGGGCCACAAGCCCTACCTGGGAAAAACTTCCTCCAGCTTGGATTTCCCTCTCCATGGGCCACAGGTCTCCTGCAGGACCCTGCTCCATCCTGGGCCTCCCACAGGGTAGCACCCTCCTTCATGGATCCACCTACTCCAGCATGGGCTCCTCCATGGGCTGCAGGGGGGTCTCTGCACCCTGATGGTTCTCCATGGGCTGCAGGGGCCTCAGCTCTGAGTCATTCCCCTGCTCCCGTGGGGACCCTCCTCCCCCTCCTTCCTAACTGACCTTGGTGTCTACATTGTTATCCCATGTTCTCCCTCTGCTCTTCCCTGGCTGGAATTTTTTCTGCGCAACGTTCCTCTATTCTTAAATATGTTATCACAGAGGCATTACTATTATTCCCAAGGCCAGCAGCCTTGGCCGGGAAGTCTGTCCTGGAGCCAGCTATCATTGGCTCCATAGGATGGGGAAAGCTTTTAGCAGCTCCTAACAGAAGCCACCCCCACAGCCCCTCTGATACCAAAATCCAGCCACAGAAACAACAGACATCCATGACAATTTTGCTTAGGTGTGCAGAGATCTCTCACTTCTAAGAACTGCCATAAAATCCATGGCTGTTTACATACAAATAGCTCAATTCAGGGTTTAAAACTTTTGTTGAGTAAGGCCATATTTTACCTTCCTTTCCCTCCCTCCCCTCCTGTTAAATTAAGCTGCTCTGGAGAGGCATTGTTATTCTGCCCGACAGAATACTTCTGTTTTTTACTTATATGTTTCACATGTCTTCCCTAGAACACATGTGTTCAGCTCCACAGTTCCAGTCTGGGGCAGCATTTTTAAATAGAGATAGGGTGGAAGGTCACACAATAGTGTAATTTTCTTTGCTGATGAAGCTGGTTCCCAGCTGACATGTGTTGACAGATGGCTGTCTTGTTGCACTCAGTCAGAAAGAAACCTGTGCCAAACAGATATGTGGGAGAAGTTTAGCCTTTCCACTATTTCAAGGAAATTACCAGATATTATTTTTTTTCAATGTTCAGGCATTGGCTGAAATATGAAAAAGCTACTTTGCATCTGGTTTAATTTGAAATGTATCAGAAGCATCTCTTAAAATTCTAAAAACCTTTTAAACCCATTATATATTTTCAATTAATTTCTTATTCACTATATATATTCATTTTAGTGCCACCGTAATAAGACTCTCCTAAAAAGCCATTCAGAGGACCATGAAGCACAAACATACAAACTTCACTGTGCAGCTTTTAGGATGAACAAAGCCTGCCACTGCTAGGAAGAAGTGACTTTTTAGGTGCTTATCTAGATACTGTAATGTTAAAAGGTTCAAAAATTTGGTCTCCACTTTATCCATATCGCTCACATTTGGCCCCTTTAGCTGTTGTTCACTGATTGCTAGGTCAGGGGCTTCCAGACTTTGGGTGGGAGGATTCACATGAGGACTTTGGCAATGTACTACCCTAAGAAAAGTGAAGTTGCCCTTCCTCAGCCTTGCTGCCTTCTTTTGCTCACTTGTGGTTCAGAGCTGCCTCATTGCTCCTGTGGCCTCCCCTTTGCTTCAGCTTCCCATTGACTGCTCTTCCATCTCCATCCAATTTGTGAAGTCTTATGGATTTTGCAACAGCAAACTGATTTTGCATGCTGTTGGTCTATATACCTGAGTACCACAATATATTTCAGTTTCAGGTAAGCACTGTTTAGATAACTCCATTTACACCTCTTCTCTTTGGGAAATTTACATTTTTTGTGTGAAACTTTTGAGTAAATGTGTTGCTTTCTAATCCACAGTATAGACCATATTTTCATCTTTTTCACTACATTCCTTCAGTGAAGGTTTTATATGTAATACATGTGCAAAATGCAATTCACACTGGGAACTCAGAAAAGATCATCTACTCAGAGTTTGCCAAGACTACTTGAACTATATTACTTTTCAAGTACTGAACACAAATGGTTTTGGAAAACTTTGCCCACAAATGTTCATATAAAGGCATAATGATATTGAAAAAGACATGCATTTACTTCTTTTTAAAAATAATCTTAATTTTAAACTAATTGAAGAATGAATATGAAAGATGATTCCTGGACTTGTTTGTCGTACTGCTCATTACGAGTTCATTGCCCCAGTGCTGATTGCAGCGTACCAGTGATGAAATTCAACAGAGCTCTGTACTCTCAAGAATGTAGCAACTGGACGCAAAGTACCAACCTCTGCCCTGATACATCAACTCACCTCAGCAGCCCTGTTGTGCCTGCCCATTACACGTTTGACTGTTGCACTCCATGCTATTCTCAAGGCAATGTACCCTTCTTTCACTCAGATTAGCTGGTTCCTCAATGGGGAAGCTCCTGCAAGGGAATGGGGGGAAGGCAGCTTGGCACCTTGGTGACTTGCTTGTATCCTTAAAGGCAGCCCATGTGGGTCTGAGAAGAAATTACTGTGTGGGCTACATTCAATATGTAGGGATATATTGCATCTTTTTTTCTGAAAACATGCTTTAGTTTCATGACTTCATTTTGAGAAAACTGTCTTAGTCTATGAGGTTGACCAACAGCTGAGACACAATATCAGTAGACCACAGAAACTGGAGACAAGAAAATCAAGAGACCATAAAAAGCCTATGTTACCTTCAAGAGGTTCAGAGTTATAATGGACTAAACAAATATGAGGAAAAAAAAGAAACTTTGATCTACAGCTAGAGAATCCTGGCTTTACTAGGGATGGGGCAAGCTAGTGCCTGTAATCTTTATTTCCATTAATGACTCATGCATTCTAGTGCAAAGCAGCTGTAATAAATTACTAATTTCATTGTACAAACACAAGTGTCTAGAATCACTTAACATTAGCAAGGGCATCTGAGTCTTCCTCGTGGTGCTCACAAGTATGACAGATACACGGTAGTTTTGCACCCTGCCAGAGAGACAGTCAGAGGCTAGGCAGTATATCCTGAAGATCCTAAAAAGCTGTTGTGTGCAATGAATACAAATCTGGCTGACAGTTGTGGAAACAAGTCTTATGAAGAGTGTCTGGGGGAGCTGGGGTTTTTAAGTCTGAAGAAGAGGAGGCTCAGGGAGACCTCATCACTTTCTACAAGCACTTGAAAGGAGGTGGCAGTAAGGTGGGAGTTGGTCTCTGCTGCCATGTCTTAAGGGAAAGAACAAGTGGAAATGGCCTTACTTTGCACCAGCTGAGGTTCAGGTTAGATATTAGAAAAAAAAAAATCACTGTAAGAGTAGTTAGGCATTGAAATAAATTCCCAGGGAGGTGGTGGAGTCTTTGGAAGTGTTGAAGAGGCATCTGGATGTGGCACATGGGGACATAGTTTGGGTGTGATTATGGTGGTGCTGGGTTGACAGTTGGACTAGGCGATTTTGCAAGTCTCTTCTAGCCTTGATGATTCTGTGGCTATGTGATGCAGCACGTAAAACCATGATTTCTTAGGTGGCTGGAGGCCAGGTGACTTATCTGAGAACAACTCAAATGCTTTTTTGTGTGTCTAACATTTAATTTGAGTATCTTAGAGGATTTTGCACACAGCTTGTGCATCTACTGAAAATGCAGGTGGCAGCCTCAAACTGGGTACCAACCTATGATGAAACTGGGGTGAGACAAGACAACCTTCAGAGGTTCCTTCCAACCTTTACCACTCTGTGAATCCAGCTGCTCGATGTCACTATTTGTTTGCTCTCACTCCAAAGAATAAGATGTAGACAATTCTTAAGAGCACTGTAAGAACAAGCAATATTTTCAAACAATGTAAATAGAATAGATCTCTGAATGAATCAGGCTTTTTACTGCAAGCCAGTCTATAAAAAATATCTATAAGCTCCATGGTCATGTCATGATGCATTTTTACATGTACTGCAGACTATTCACGATTAGGAAGCATAAGAGATAATGAATTATACTTTTTATTGATATGGATGCCCATGATTTTGAACCATTTAAATGAGACATAAAGGCATTTGGATTTTCTGTTAGACATTATAAACAGCAGATATGTATACTAAGCTTTAACTGTTTCCTTGCTTTTGCCAGTCAGGACAGCGTTTCTCAAAGTCTTCTCTAAGATTGTCAAGACCATGCTACTTCCTTTTTCTTACGTTTTAGTTAAGCTCTTACAGTCTGTAAGAATGGGATTCACAGCCTCTGCTGGAATGAGGCTTGTCCAAATGTCTATGGTCTTCTGGCTGGTTTCTTTTTTGTATCCACTACTAACTCCAAAGCTGGTTTGACTTCTCTCACAACCAGCATTGTTTCAATGGAGCTGCAATCATTGGAGCTGTTCCACTGATTTACTGGTATAGAAAATTGTAGAGTTTTACTGGTATGAAAATTCAGAGGATGTTAATCTGGAAGGGATGCAAAGGTAAAGAATACAAAGTATGTTCAGACATCACTAAAATCCCCACTCACCAGATTAAACAAACCTCAAAAATGTCATTCATTTTCCTCCTCTTTTCATCCCATTGGGAACAAGATGAGTACAAATTAGACACCTTTTCCTATGAACAGTCCTCCCATATTAGGAATTTTTTTTACAGCACAGCTCCCTAAATGAATACAGCCTCCTGAGTCATTATGTCTAGTCACTATCTTTCAGAAGCATCACATAACATAAAGAGGGGACACAGCTAGGGCAGCTGACCCCAACTGTCCACAGGGATGTCCCAGACCATATGCCACTGTGCTCAATACATAAACCTGGGGGGTGCAGAAGGAAGTGGGAGACGTTCTGAATGATGACATTTATCTCCCCAAGACACCATCACATGTGTTGGAGCCCTGTTTTCCTGGGAATGGATGAACATCTACATGATAATGGAAAGTGGTGAATGAATTCCTTGTTTCATTTTGCTTTTGTGTGTAGCTTTTGCTTTACCTGTTAAACTGTCTATATCTCAATCCAGAGTTTTTTCACTTCTACTCTTACTCTTCAGATCTCTACCCATCCCACCAGGGAGTGAGTGAGAGGCTGTGTGTGGCTTAGTTGCCTGCTGGGGTTAAACCATGACAGCAGACTAGCCCCTGAAATGACTATAGTAGTTGCCATATGCTGGAGGCGTTTTCCAGCTTACTGACAATCAATTTATGAAGCGCAGGTAAAATGGAGAGGTTCTATACTCTCAGTTTGAGAGCAGAATAAATTTAAGAACAAAACAGCTAGGCTGACCAATCATATAGTGGAATAATAGTTTAAACTGAAGAACCAGACTCAATACAGTTTCTAGAGTTCAAGCTTCTTTGAGTTTTAAACGAACAAATTTTCCTTAGACCTCTGAAAATCAGCCCACTAGGAGCTCAGGGTTTACAGTGATCTCTCCAGCAGACAGAAAACCTTTCTGTCTATTATTCTTCTCTTCCTTGGTTTCTGTAGCCCTTCTAAATCAAAGAAGGTCTTGCTTTACTTGGAATCATTTGGGCCTCCGTGCAGTGTCTCCTTGTATGTGCTCTCCCAGTCGCAGAGGTAGATTTCACTAGGAGTAACTGCACTGGAACATGTAACTCCAATAAAATCCCATTAGCGGAAAGCTGGTTTAAGAAGACAACTGGGCTCTATCTGTAAAATTTGAAAACGTAGGCTTGAGAAATGAAGCCTGGACTTTTGCTGTCATCATCCACTCGTGGATTGCTTTAAACACTATATTTATCTGTAGCAGTCACACCATAGGAGCAGAGGCTTTTCTCAGCTTATGTAGAGTCAAGAACACAGTGGGAAAGAGTTTATTCACTGCAAAACTGATTTATTGATGAGATTTGTGTGCTTTCCTTATGAACCAGGGTTGCACTTGGCAGCAGATATGGAGTAAGAAACTTTTTTCCTGAAGGCATGTTGCCCTTTTGCTCCCTGGTGTGTTCTGCTTCTCCCTTCTGATCTCTGGTAGAGGTCATACTAAGAAATTATTTGCTGCTGCAGACTCCTGTAACAAAAGCAAGATGTACAATTCCTTCTGTGATACATGGCTATGATTCTGGCTTTTTCTGTTTGACTTTAGGCCTTTAGGCTGCTATGAAGTGCTGGGAATTTTTGTAGCCTGTGAGGCACAGGATCATATATATTGTTTGTCCAGAAGTAAATATCTCTTCCATCGTTGCTCCAGTCACAGGATATGGAGCTTATTAAACAATATAAATCCTTCCAGTTTCATATACTAGTTGTTAGCAATCACCTTATACACAGCTATGCCCTGCAGCCCAACTTGAAATGGGAACTTAGAGGCCTTGATCTTGCAGTAAAGTTTTAACAGCCATGATCCTTCACATTCTTTAGCACATGCCCCGAAGGCAAGTCCTGCTTCCACTAAGAGTCAGAGTATTGTTCCAACAGCAGCACACTTCTGCATGAAAAATCCAGGACAAATTCATTAATCAAAGCCTACAAGAGAAACAGATTGTACCTGGATAAGTGCAGCCTCCCTGTGCTATTGTTATTCTAAATTAGTCATTTCTCCCGTCATAAGGGGAGGCATAACTCTTACCCGAAATAACCTTTATAGTAGTATTAATCTTACTTAAAGCTGAACTGTGAGTAATTCCCACTGTTATAGCCAGCCACAAGTGACCAAGCAAAACCATTCACTATAATGTGACCAGCTGCTTCTTTGGGACTGATGCTATCTGATGGTATATTCTGGACTCACCTTCCAAGTCAGTCATTCCACCTAGATAAGACTGCTTCTACCTCTCCAATGAATAGAGAGAAATATTCTCCCTCCAGGAGGAGGAAGAGTAAAATTAAAAAGAGACTTTAAGTCAAAGAAATTGCAAGAATTCCCAAAGAAAATGTTTAAATGTGACTTTTCTGTACTGTGGTATATTTCAGAAGACCATAAAGTATAACTTTTTAATAATAGATCGTATACCATTTCAGAAGCTGTGTATCATGACCTTACATGCTCATTGCCAGAATATAGTATATTAGTCACTGTAAACTGAGCAGTTTTGCTGATGGAGGTTTTTTTCCTTATTACAAAGCTTTTAGTTTAAGTACATTACTTTGTCCTACTGGTTAAAACACTATCCTGGCAGTCACCTTTGATGCATGTGCTAGGGGCATGCACCCTTAGAAATTTGATCTGTGCAGTACCCATTGCAGAGAAACTTTTGAAAAGGTTTGAAAACTTCAGAAGCTGCTATTGAAAGATCTTATTTGATCCAATATCATATGTCCAGACCTAAAAGCATGTAGATAAGTTCATAATGTAAGACTTGACCTATCTGTAATAATCATCAAAGGCATTGGAAGGGGGAGGACTGATCTCAGGAAAATGGGCTGGCCAGGAAGAAGAAGCTCTGTGCAACAGATTGTAATGTATCACAGTGAGGTATGTAAGTTTTGTAGCTGGGCAAACCTAAGCTGCTTCTGGTCACTAAAGACTTTGTTATCAGGTGCCACTGGCAGATATCTGGGTACTCATTACTCTAACCTTCATGAGATCATTCTATGCAGAAGTTTATATGCAATAAGAGTCTGTAAGAACAGGTACAGTTCGAACCATTAGTTAGCACTCATGCTGCTGTGGAAAGCTCAATCCTGGTCCAGTCCCAGGCTGTGTAAATGGATGATTGGCTCCTTTGTTAACAGCCAGCTCCTGTTGGCTCCTTTTTGGCTCCCTTACCCATATTTGCAGAGGAGATAAGGGAAGGATATACCAGTTCTATCAGCATTGATGACTGACACCCTGTTCATACCTGGAACATGCAACACTGTCTCTTTCCTATTCAAGGTTTGGTGCCATCGCTACCCAGTAAATTGGCTGGCCTTTTGGCAAAGGAGAGAGCTGGATAAGTAATTTTTTGTGAAGTCACTATAATACAGTTGACCTCCCAAAAAAAGACAAATACCCTGAAAGCCAATCTCAACTGCAGACTGAGATTGGAGAGTAGGATCATCTGAGCCTACAAGGTCTTGTGTTCACTTGAATCCCAATAATCTCCATTGCCAAAACTTAGTTAACCCGATGCTCTAAACAATTATGTATCTTCATAACCATTCCAAATAATCTCCATTGCCAAAACTTAGTTAACCCGATGCTCTAAACAATTATGTATCTTCATAACCATTCCCTTTGTGATACTCACATTCTGAGACCTGAATAATTTTTCTGCCTTGTAATTTTGAGAAGATTAAAACTTCAGCATTGCAGCTGTTTTCTTCAAGAGAAACTATGGCTGCGAAATTGTAATACATATGGTAATGCTACATTAGTGTAGTATTATTCACATCACTATAGTTAAACTTGGGTCAGCACTTCCTTTTAGACTCTGTAAAGTTACGGTTTGTCCATGCATATTTTCTTTTAGCTGACTTGGAACATGATGCCTCAGCCTTACTATGATATTTGCTTATTTTCTTTCCCAAAGCTGTTTGAAAAAGCTCTGATAAAGAGCTCCTTATCTTATGGCTAAATGTTACTATCTCTCATTTCAAAATGTGTGACATGTTTAATTGTCACTGAAACCCTTTCCTGGTTTGTATCTTTAGAGATAATATATTACTGGAATTAAAATCATAACGTAAGGATTTTTTAAGTTACTCTCCACTGGCTTAGCTGCCTATACAAATGCTGGAGGAAGGTGAGGTACTCTGCTTTTTCTCTTAATCAGCGTTTTTTATATTTAGCAGCCTTCAAATCTAAACCCCTTTGAACAGGGAAAATACAAATATTAAGTTATTGAATCCTTTAATTCAAATTTATCTATTGAAGTCTATCATACTTATTGTGGTTTAACCCCAGCCAGCAACCAAGTACCATGCAGCCACTCACTCCGCCACCAGCAGGACTGGGGAGAAGGGTAAGAGCCAGAAAACTCATGGGTTGAGATAAAGAGAGTTTAACAGGGAAAGCGAAAGCCATACACACACAAGCAAAGCAAACCCAAGGAATTAATTCACTGCTTCCCACGGACAGGCAGGTGTTCAGTTATCCCTAGGAGAGCAGGGCCACATCCCACATATAGTTGGTTTGATCTGGCCAGACGCCAGCACTCACTGAAAGCCACTTCCCCCCCCCCCGTCCCTCCCTGTTTCTGGGTAGAGGAGAGAGAGAGAAAAACAAAACAGCCAGGATTCTTGAGTAGAGCTCAAGGGCTAGGAGAAAGCAGTGTTATTAGCAGGCAAAGCAAAACTGGTTGAGGATAAAACTTAGATTTATTACTAATAAACTAAAAGCTAAATTCATTGCTAACAGAATAAGAGCTGAAGAGTAAAAACAGTCTTAAAACACACCACCTTCCCCCCACTCCTCTTTCTTCACAGATCTCCTCTCCTTCTCCCAGTGGTGCAGGGAAATGGGAAAAAGGGGTTCGTTGTTGTTTCCACTGCTGCTAATGTGAGTCCACCCCTCAAACAGCAATTCTTCCCAATCTGCTGTCCTTTGAGTTACTCCTCCATCAGGTGCATGGGTAATCTTTGCACCCCGATGGTCTTCTATGGGCTGCAGGGGGACCTGTTCCACCACAGTCTTCAGCACGGGCTACAGGGGGGTCATGGCTCTGAGTTCTTCCCCTGCTTGCATGGGGTCCCTTCCCACGGGAGACAGTCCTTGATGGACCTCTCCCTGTAGGTCTATCCACTCCTAGGGCAATAGTTCTCTTTAATTTGCTGCCCCATGGGTCATTCTTTCATGAATGAGCTGTATTGGCGTGGGTCTCCCACAGGGTCACAAGTCCTACCTGCAAAAACTTGTTTCAGTGTGGGTTTTCCTCTCCACGGGCCACAGGTCTCCTGCAGGATGTTGCTCCATCCTTGGGTCTCTCACGGGGTCACAGCCTCCTTCATGGAACCACCAGTTTCAGCATGGGCTCTTCCATGAGCTGCAGTGGGGGGAAAAAATCTCCAAACCCCAACGGTGTTCCAACAGCAGCAGGGACCTCAGCTCTCAGTCGAGATGACTTCCTGCCACTTAATCCACGCCTCATCCTCCACCTGCCCCCAGGGGACGCCTCTTGGCTACAAACCAGCCCCCGACAGTGTTTGAGGGCCAGTGAAATGGCCCCCTCTTTAAAAAGTTTGGGGGCCCCTGGTGTAAGCCCTGCTCAGCAATAACAAAAGCATCCTGTATTATCA
Organism: Platyrinchus mystaceus; assembly: GCA_035041135.1. Taxonomy (NCBI): domain Eukaryota; kingdom Metazoa; phylum Chordata; class Aves; order Passeriformes; family Tyrannidae; genus Platyrinchus; species Platyrinchus mystaceus. Next base: position 347,950 of record JAWWLV010000078.1, read on the forward strand.
ACCCTGTGTTCAGCAGAAATCCAAAACATAGCCCCCATACTAGCCACTGTAGAAAATTAATTCCATTCCAGCCAAACCCAGCACAATAGTTTGTGACATTTCTGAAACTCCGGAGAGTGGAAACATAAGATAGTGTTTATAAAAATTCTCCTCTTCAGACACTTCTGGCTTCATTTAGTAAAAATAATTATTTGTTTAAATAGCACTCCCGTTTCATACCTTTCTACTTTTGAACTCACTGACTTACTTTTCTATCATAATAAGGTGTTGATACTTTCCTAAGCATCACCTCAGGGTTCAGGAAGTGGAGCCAGAGAAAGATGAGCAGTGCATGACTAAATGGAGAAAACATGCCTTTCACAAGCTGTGGTCTATTTGGGCCCCACAGTCATTGTCTATGCTTCCTCCTCAGCAGCAAATTTCTGTTCTTCTTCATTTGTCACTCCTAGCTGGAGCAACTTTAATAGCATGGTTTAGAAATGCACTATATCCCCATGACCCCAAAGTATGCCCTATGGTTAGGGCTAATAGAAAAGTACCTTGCAGATGAGATCTAAAGACTTTTCTATAATAGTTTTCTTGAGAAATGTGATTCATTTGTCCTGTTTCTTAGATTTGGATAATTTTAATCTAGCTAGAAAAAAACTAAAGCTGTGGAACAAGCATATGTCCTGATCTTTTTTCTGTAATGTCTAGACTGTAATCCTGCTTCTTTTCCTTCTAATTGCAAAATGGTAAGGGCTTTTCTAAACACCTAAGATGGCAAGTATGATGACTCATATGGTCAGTTTACAGTAATTAACTCCTAGTTTATATTAATGGATGTCATCCTTTGGGCAGTCTGCATCGTCCAGTTGACAAGCCTCCTCTGCTTACCTTTACTTGTTCCAGGTAGTTAAAAAATCAGCTAAAATTTCTCCAGTCACATAAATGTTGTACATAGAGTAGTTCAGGGAGACCCATTTCTACCTGTTAAAGGTACAACATACATACCAGTCATGCAGAAAGATTTAGATTCCTGTGTTTTTGATGAAATGCCTTGTTTTAAAATTCCATTTTACCTAATGTGTAAAGATACTTTACTCCCAGATGTTTTAGCATACCTTTTATCCTAATTAAAATGAACTTGATTTCTCTCTCCTGCCATGTCCCTTAAGAGTAGTGACTGTTGGTTGTGTTTCCACTTCGCAGTCTGCAGTCATTTAGAAGTCCCATTGTTTCTTAGGCTTGGCTGCATCTTACAATTAGTGTAGCTAATACATAAATGGAATAAGGAAACCATGCAGACAGTGCCATAGCTGCAGAGCGGCAGAGTTGGGAGAACTTGGCATAAAAAGTGCATGCCAAGCAAGAATTCTTTGTGCTTTATTTTTTTGAGGGAAGGAACCATGGGTTTTTTTAACAACCTCAGAAGATTCCCATAACTTTTATGTTTCCTCTGACAGATAGCTGTAGCATTGGTTCTGGAGTTTCTTGAGTATAGCTTTAATCTTGTCTACTGTCAAGAGTTCTGTGGATAAATATATTTGTTTTGGTTCAAGCAGAGCTCCAATATTGTCCATATAAGATAAAGACAAACTTTGTGTGTTTCTGTGTGTGTGTAATCCATAATATTTCCTGCTGTCCCTTAAACACTCTTTTTCTCACATTCTTTTCAACTTTTTCAGATTTCTTTTTCAAAATGGGACATCTTTGAAATCACTAATATACTTGAAAAATGGATATATATATGGTAGTAATTCTACATGGCACATAGTAGGATTTTTTTTGTACTCAACACAAGAGTTTAATTTTATACCCAATCTGCACAGTTGCAAAGACTACAGCAAGTCCATCGCAGAGGTTTCAGTATCTGTACTTTTGTCCCTTTATCTTGAACATTAAATTGTCAAACAATATGTTTTTCTTCACATGAAATACTGTGATATTCTGACCAGCCTCCTGCACCAAGTTCTTCTCACTGACTTTCTCGCCTCCTGTTTTTGTTTTGGTTTTGT
>JAWWLV010000078.1:550719-568316 GCA_035041135.1 Platyrinchus mystaceus
AGGTTTGTTTCGAGTGACCTTCTCTTAGATGGATGGCCTTAGGGGCTGACGAGCTCCATCTACCCGGGGGACCCCGGTGGTCTAGCGGTTAAGATGCTGGTCTCTCAGCGCCAAGGCCGCAGGTTTGAATCCCATTCCTGCTTCAAGGGATATAATACAGCTACATTAAAATCTATGTTCACTACACAACTACTTCTAAAATCTACAAAAATTAAAAAATCAAAAACTCCAAGGCAACACCCTGAACAGGACGTACTGGACTTGGATGAGAAGCAAATCCACCCCACCACCAGGGACCCCCAGGTGTGACACAGGCTCCCATCTGCACCTGCAGGTTCCAGCTGGACCCCTCGCAGCAACGTGGAGCCTGTCGGATGATCAGGAGGAATAAAATAATTTCTGAGAGGTGCAGCATGGAGTTTCAGTGGATCTGCCAGATAGAACCAGCTGCCCAGCTCTGAACCTCCGTAACACCTAAAAAACACCTTTAAAGGAGGAAACCCCCCAATTCCTGTGGCTCTGAGACCCACTGCTAGCTCCTGCAGGGTTGCTGGGATGGGCAGAGCTGCAGCCGCTGAAAGCTGCCCCTAGGGGTGATGATGGGGCAGGGGAAGAGAAATCGACCTAAAAAAGAATAAAAAATAAAAAAACTTTTAAAAAAACTTACATTTTTTGGGAATGGAGGGAGGAGGGAGGAAGAAATGCTACCTTTTAGTGGCTGTTTTGATACTGGGATGAAACAAGCTTCAGCTAGAGAGGGGAAACCTGAAACAGATACATGTGTCTCTCCTCCATGTCTCCTCTGTGCCCCTCCATGTTCCCCTTGTGTCCCACCCGCATCCTCTTGTGTCCTCCCCGGGTCGCCCCCATGCTCCCTTGTGTCTCCCTGTGCCCCTTGTGTCCCTGCTGTGTTCTCCCCAAGTCCACCAGACCCTGCCCACATCCCTCCCATGTGCATCCTGTGCCCCCTAGCTCCTCCCCATCTCTCCTGTGTGCCACCCCAGGTCCCCCAGGACCCCCCAGTGTCCCCCTGTTTCCTCCCTGTGCCCCTGATGATGTCCAGGTTTCAAAGGTAACTCACCTGTCGGCAGCGTTGCCTTGTTAAGGTTTAGGGCTCCAAGTGCTTCAAAGGTCTCAGCCCCAGGGGAAGTTCCCAAAGTCTGGGCAGAAGGAGGTTCCCAGATGGTGGGCACAGAGATGCCAGATTTCCGGGCCATGAGTGTCGTTGTTGAGGCGGACAGACGCGACATAGAGTTCACACAGCAGTCAAGGTGCAACACACACACACTTTATTGCTCGAAAGCGTTTCTTATATACTGTTTGTATGCCATCGTGGTACAACACAATTGGTCAAAGTCTCAAGCACAGGACACTACACATATTTTCATTGGTAACACTATACACACTTTCATTGGTGACCTCTGATCCCGGCTGCGTTACATCTATTCTGTCCGACATTGCAGAAAATCCCTCTCCAAAGTTGTCCACATTCCTCTGCGGCCTGAAGGCCGTCCCTCCCCCAGGGGCAGACTGCGACCTGGTCAACATCAATTGCCTCACTGATAAGTGTTAGATTACCAGCAGACTCGCTGCTTCCTCTGACACATGAGGACATCAGGCAGAACTCCCAAGATAAGGAAGAAACTAACAAAGCACCTGGGCTGGAATCAACTCTGACTGTGGAACAGGTAATTCCAGAGGGGCAGATCACAACCACCAACCCACAGCCACTGACCCAAGAAACCCATCAGCCCAATAGAAGAGAAAGACTGAGCATGGGATTAATTAGCATGAAAAGTGTTATTAACTGATAGAAGGTAGAACACCAATTAATAAGAGAACCAGGTAATAACTTGTAGCCAATGAACATTGATGCCTTTGTTTGCTAAAATGTAGAAATTGTGACCAGTTTTGCCAGTTGTATGCCAGTTTGGGGGATTGGCCCCCAACCCCCCCCCGTGCAGAACTGAAATAAATCCAGTCCCTCGGCTCTGGAGGGGATCAGCCTCCTGCGCACCGGGGAAAAGAACGTTTTGGGACAACCCTGAGGGCGCCTGGGGGGCTCTTGTGGGGCTGGGGGTTTCTGGAGGGTCTCTCTTCCCTGAGCCTCGATGTGTCTGAGTAGCTCCACCCTCCCCGTGTCCCCAGACCCAGTACCCCACGTGTCCCACCCAGGACCTTCAGGATCCGGGGCTACAGCTACCCCAACAGCCCTCAGCCAATCAGAGCGTGCTCTGCTGATGACTCATCAGTTGCCAGGCAGGCTTGGAACACCCCCAAGAAATCTCAGCCAATTAGAATATGCTTTGCTATTGACTCATCAGTTGCCAGGCAGACCCGCAGGGCCTAGCACTCCCCACCTGCGCCCCTCCTCGTCCCCAGAGCCCCCCCGGGACGGGAATTTGGGAAGGGGGGTGGGGGAGTGGGGGGCGCCTAGGCCGGCACCCCCCACATTGTCCTGGCTGTGGCGGCTGCAGTGGGGGACAAGTGTGGACAGATTCATGGGGTGTTCCCAGCCCCATCCAACCTGGCCTGGAACACCTCCAGGGACGGAGCAGCCACAACCTCTCCGGACAACCTGTTCCCACCTGTCTTGTCGGTATCAGGGACAGGGCTTGGGATACTTCACCATGTTGATGACAAAATCCTTGCTGGCCAACTCTGCCCCACCTTCAGCTGCTGCAAACACAGCACCGACCCTTGGGATCTGCTCCATCAGCACCAAGGACCAACCATGGGCTCATGTCATGGGGCCTCTCTGGGAAAAATGAATGGCGATGACAATCAGTTTGACATGACCACGTGACCTTGAGATCACTGTGGCAAAGAGATGATCATGACCAAGAAGTGACCATGAGATGTTTGTGGCCATGAGATGACCACGACACGGCCATGACCATAGGGTGATCAAGACCATGAGATGACTGTGAGAAATAAATAAGGCGATTTTATTACAAGCAGGAGTTTACTCATGTCAAGGTGCCTGGAGGCTGCATTGGTTGGGGGTTTAGAGAATCGTTTGGTGATCTGCTTGTAACTTCTTGCTGCTGCTTGCAGCTGTTTGCTGCTGTTCTGTTTACAGTTACTTGTTGACTTGTTACTGTTGCCTATAGAATACAGAGGCGAGCTGGGAAACCTGTGAGACAATTGAGACTGGGCAGAGCTCATTGTCAGGGAACACGCGGCTGGGACAGGGAAACAACCTGATGGGTCAGTTAAAACAACCAATGGACTGGCAAAGGGAAATGCGAACCGGCCCTGAGAGACCCAATCAAACCCAAAAAGAGGGGCTATATCACCTTGTAGGGAAGAAAAGGAGGGGAGTTCCCCATGGGAGGAGCGAGGGAGTGGTTATGTAAATCAAGAAACCTTAAAACGACTCGTCTCTCCCATTCTCAGGATGCTCGGCCTCGGCCATGAGGTCGGTGCATCCAGCGCACTGTTAATAAATTCTTTGTTTCACCTTATTTGGCTGTCTTCTAAGTTTTAATTAGAGATATTTCTCACAAGTCCTCTTTGAGCTGCAGCTGCTGCTGTACCCTTGAGAGGGGCAGGAGATGCAGTGCCACTTCCCAGACCACCCTGCCCTGGGCAAGGCTGTGGGACCAGACTCGCCTGGGCTGTGCTGGGGAGAGGCCCTTAGTGGTGGAAGAGAGCTTAGGGGATGTGGGAGAGCTTGGAGGGAGCTGGGCTGGGATGGAAAGGACCTGGAAGAGAAAAGCAGCAGTGTGTATCTCACACTGTGTGACTGTGCAGGGGGAGGACTTACACCAGGGGCATTGTGCTGCAGAGCCAGGGCCTGTGGAAGGTACAAAATATTTGAAACTTCCAGAGAGAGAAGGCTGATCTGTGCCCTTGGTGGCACGAACAGAGCAGGATGGGGGCCCCAGGACAGTTGTGTCCCCCCAGCCTCTCTCCCCAGCCATTCCCAGCACTGGCTGCTCAGGCCAGGCTTACTGGTGAGTTTTGCTGTGCCTGCCTCCATCCTCCCGCTGGGCTCAGGACCTGTTCCAGGGCCATGGTCAGCCCTACCTGGCCTCTCTCCTGGCCCAGAGCCTGGCAGACCTTGGAGCAGGACTCTCTGTGAAGCCCCACAGGTGACAGGGACTCTCCAGGATCTTGTGGAGGTGCTGAACAGGAAAGCTCTGGGGTGACCAAGTCCAAGGACTGCCCTGGGCATCCCATCAGAGGGGGGCCGTTCCCCACCCTGAGTGCTCTTGTCCTGGGCTGGGCCTGCACAGTTGGGGTTGTAGGGCCATGTGATGGGAGTAGGCCTGGGATGTCTCAGGACAGGTTACAAACAGGAGTCATGAAGCTGCTGCCAGGGGGTGACAGCAAGGCCAGGGACAGACAAGGGATTGCTGGGCATGGTCTGGGCTGTGCAGGTGGGACTGTGGGAAAGGCAAAGCTCACCTGGAGTTGGTGGCTGCAAGAAAAGCCAAGAGCAAGAAGAGCTTCACTCTCTCTGCTAGAGACCAAAGATCAGAAAGGGAAATGCAGGGCTGCTGTGGAATGGGGAGCGGGATTTAATTCCAGCAGACACTGATGTAGTGCTGAGGGACTCCATGGCTTCTTTGCCTGAGTCTTTACTGGAAAGGTCTTTCAGGCCTCTGTGGTCAATTAGGGGCTTCAAGGAGGGGAACACACGTTGGTAGGAGCCTCATGAAATCCCAGAACGACAAGTGCCAGTGTCTGCTCCTGCAAGGGACTCACACTGGCCATGGCACAGGCTGGGAGCTGCCTGGCTGGGAGCAGCCCTGTAAGAAAACTCTGGTGGGCAGGGAGCTGGGCAGGAGACAGCAAGGGAGGCCAGGAGCACCCTGGACTCTGTGACCCCTATCAAAGTGGTGGATTATCCAGGTTACTCTGCCTTGTTTTTGGTTCCCCAACACAGGAAAGACGTCTGTAAGCTTGAGCAGGTTTAGTGAAGGGCCTCCAAGATGGAGCTGGAGCACTTTGCCTGTGAGGAGAGGCCGAGGGAGCTGAGCTTAGATTGGATCCAGCCACACTAACATTCAACCTTAAAGAAGGAGTTTAGAAACCCAGGGGGCCTGGGTAGGTTTTGGGGTGTTAAGGATCCTTTCTGTACTTTGTAACTAAAAAGTATCTTCTTTAGTAAACTTTGTCTGAAGTTCCCTGTCTAACCTGTAACAGGGGGAGCACTGGGAGCACTAAGGAGGACACTGGGAGCGCTGCAGAGACTGGCAAGCACTGCCGGGGGGGACACTGAGGTCACTGGGAACAGTGGGCATCATGTCTCAGTTGCCTCAATCCAGCTCCCACTTTGAGTGGTGGCTGTGGGGAGGGACCGGGGGGTCCCCTGTAGTATTAGAATGCCCCCCTAAAGCAGTGAGGGTTTGATTGACAGCTAGCATTTATTGGGGGGAAAGAAACAGGGCAGGGGGTGCTGAGGGTGCTGAGGAGGTGGGTGCTGAGGGTGTCCAAGTGTGGGGTTCTGGGGATGCCGAGGTTATCCAAGTGCAGGATGCTGGGTGACAAGAGCATTGGGCGTGGCCATGTGTGGGGTGCTGGTGGAGCTGGGAACAGGGGGTGCTTGGGTGCACTGGGTGTCTAAGTGCTGGGGTTGCTGGGAGTGCTGGGGATGCTGCATGGGTGCAGCCACTGCACTCAGATGGAGATGCTGTTCTCAGTCTCCAGTGGGTTCAGGTAGTTGTATCTCAGCTCAGCCAAGTAGTTCCTCTCCTCGATCCGATCCCGGATCTCCTCCAGCCGCCTTTGGAAGGCCCGGATAAGCCGCCGAGGTTCTGCCTCTGTGAACAGCTCCTCAGGGTACTGTCCCAGGAGCCTCTGTGGGGACAGGGATGGGGATCCTTCAGCTTCAACCCCTTAGTGCTACTGGGGGGTTCTCTGGCACTCTGGTAGCTATGGAGCAGTGGTGGCCACCCCCCAGGCTTGCGGACACCAAAGGTGGTGACATCAAGCTTTGTGGACACCTTTTGGGATTTCCAGCCCCACAGACCCATTTGGGGGGGGCATGGGGACTACGAGACCAGACTCACCCTGTCCTTGAGTTGGGAGCTGAGGAGGATCAGGGTCACTAGGATGTTGGCAGTGGTGGCCACCTCAGGGACGGTGTCGAGGAAGTGCTGGAGAAAGGTCCGTCCCTTCTCGCGGGGTGGTGGGTGGCGCATGGAGGATGGGGCATTGGGGACGAAGGCGCCAAAGTCATACTGCAGGGGGACACATCACTGGAGAGGACACCTCTAAAAACATCCCCCAAAGGGGACGGGTGGGAACATCCCCTGGCACAGAGAGGGGAGAGATGGGAATATATCCCCAGCATGGCAAGGGGATGGATAGGAACAACAGGGGACTGATGGGGAAATTCTCTCCAGCATGGAGAGACAATGGGACAGATGGGGTCATTCCTTCCTGCATGAAGAGGGGATGGGTGGGGACATACTTCTGGCATAGGCACACATTGGATGGGGACATTCTTCTGAAGTAGGGTGGGGACGTCCTTACAATATGGGGACAGGAGGGACGGGGACATCCCTCTGGCATGTAGAGTCGTGTGACATGGACATTGATTCAGGATGGGGACACCCCTCCTGCACATAAAAGGCTGGGAGGGGGACATGATCCCAGCACAGCTGGAGAGATCCTTTAGGTCTCTGGCCCCTGTCCCACCTGCCCATTGTTGACAGCCGCGTGCTGAGCCGAGCAGGTGAACATCACCATGCTGAGGAACTTGATGAGCTCTGCCACTGTCTGCAGTGAGGAGGGGACACCTGGTTCAGAGGAGGACAGCCAAGAGACTCAGGGACCTGTCCCTGTCTCCTGCCACCCCTGGGGACATGCAGTGGCAGCTGCAGGTGTGCTACCTGAGGAGGTCCTGCCCAGGAAGCCATTGGTGAAGATGTCCATCACCCAGGCCTGCAGCTCCGTATCTCCGCTCACTGCAGCATCCCCGCCATAGTAGAACGTCACAATGCCGGTGACAAAGCTGCCACAGGGATGAGGTTTGTGAGGTCTTGGGGCACACCCAAGACCACTCCCAACCCCCAAAATTTGTCCCACCTCTCAATGGCTTCCCAGAGGCTCATCCCATCATCCCGGTAGTGGTAGCTGGGAACGTGGGACATGCCACGGTGGCGGATGTCATCAGGGAGGCACAGGGACGTGTAGGTCACCTGCTCCAGGCCCCGCTGCACCACCAGCTTCAGCCCCTCATAGGTTGCCCCTGAGCCCTGGGAGAGGGGAGGCACCCATGGATGGGCAGAGCAGGAGGTGCCAGGCTTCAGTGTCCCCCAGTGTTCCCAGCATACCCCAGTGTCCCCCAGTGCTCCCAGGGCACCTGTCCTCCAGGTACACACCCCAGTGCTCTCCAATGTCCTCCACTCCAGGTTCTCTAGTGTCTCCCAGGGCTCCCATATTTCCCAGGGTCCCCCAGTTTCCCCAGTATACTACAGTGTTCCCCAGCAATTTCAGTACACCCAAGTGCTCCCAGTACACCCCAGCCCTCCACATTGCTTCCAGTAGCCCCTCAGTACCCCCCAGAGCTCCCAGTAGACCTCAGTGGCTCCTAGTGCCCCAAGTAGACCCCAACATCGTCAGTAGACCCCAGCACCCCCAATACCCCTCAGTGCACCCAATGCCCACTGTTCTCTCAGTAGCCCCCAGTGCCCCCAGTGGACTCCAGCAGACCGATCCCCAGTGACCCCAGTACACCCCAGAGCCTCCCAGCACTCCCACCAGGTCCCAATGGCCCCAGCAGAGCCCAGTGCTCCCAGGCCCCAGGGCTTACCTTATCGATGAGGCCGCCGGGGTTAATGAGGACAGAGCGGGCCAAGGTATTGATGTGCAGTGTGTAGCGGAAGTGGGGCATGAGGAGCTGAGGGAGGAACCAACACCCGGCAGGTGACCAGGGACCCCCCCCTATGAAGCTGGGGAGGCTGTCGCACAGATCATTACCACTGTCAAATGGGTGGGAGGGCAGCAGGTGGCTCTCAGGGGGGACCTTACCTTGAAGAGGGGGTGGCATGTGGGCAGGTGGCGCAGGGTGGCAATGGTGAAGACCTCCCCAAACAGGTGGGTCCTCAGCAGATGGGTGAGGAGCTGGTGGCTGTAGAAGTCAGCATTGCGCACCCAGGTCTTGGCCAATAGCCAGTCCCACTCATCATCGCTTGGCAGGAAGATGGGGCTGGAGGGTCCTGGTGTTTGGCTGAGCTGTGGGACACCACCCCATGGTCTGGGACCATCCTCACCCTCCCCACGGCACACTTTGATGTGGGGCATCCCTACCTGGATGGCAATGGGGCGCAGGAGCCCATCAGTGCCCTGGTGAAGGAGGCAGAGTGGGGCTGCCACGTACTGTTGGCGCCCATTGATGGTGTCGGCTGGGATGTTGTCCAACACCTCATAGTCCACGATGAAGATCCGACCATCTTGCAGCTCCTTGCCCAGGTCAGTGCTACTCCCCAGTGAGCCAGCCACCATCTCAGACGTCACTGGGAATTTGGGCGGCAATGCGGTGCAGCACCGAATGATGATGGGGTTGTTGCCATTGAGGAACTGGTAACCGAAGAACTCATCTTCTTGCCAGTGCTTGGCCACATACTCAGGGACTAGCAGGGTGGTCAGATATCAGCACCCACTTACCCACCCTCCAGGGAAAGGGAAGCCCTGAGTGGTAGGGAGGGGAATACATGGGGCACTCACCAATATCCCTTCCCTGTGTCCGGGAGAAGATGGTGCGCATCTCATCCAGGCTGTCCCAGGAGGTGTGTCTCAGCAGGAACCCTGAGAGAAAGTGGGAGGCCCCTCTACAGTGCAGAGGGGAACCTCAGCACATCCTGTCTCTTTGGCCCCTCTTCCCACCACCACCCAGGTGCTACCCGGCCTCAGGGCAGTGCTTACTGTAAGATGAGGAAACCAGTGAAGTCAGTGGCCCTGACAGAGGAGAACTGGATACTGGAGTCCAACTCGAGTATGGAGTCCACGCTGAGGCAACGGGGCCAGCCCTGGGCAAAGTTCTTCCAGCTGGGGCGATACACAGGGGCAGATATCAGCATCACCACTGACCAGCCACCTGGCCAAGGTGGGCCTTGTCCCCATGTCCCTGCTGTCACCGGAAAGCCTCCTGTCGCTCTGCCAGCTCTCGACGCCGATGTTCCTTGAGGATCTGCAGCTCATCATCCACCAGCTTCTTCCCTGGAAAAGAGGAGGTGGAATCAAGGTTGGACCTCCAATCATCAGAGGAGGATTGGGGGTTGGGCGTGTCTTACCTGAGCCCTCTCGCACCTCCACCGTGGTGACCCCCTCCAGCCATTGGTAGCAGGGGAAGCGGTACAGGGTGCCGTTGGGGGCTGTCACCCGGATGTCCTTGCAGAACCAGGCATCTTCCAAGAAGAGCCGCCACTTGTGCAGGCGAACGAGGACAATAGGGCCCAGGTCCTGCCCACAGTCCACAGACAGGCTCTTCTCCTGGAGGGGAGGGAATGGCTTCTGAATAGTGGGCAGATGCCCCAGGGTGGCACCAGGGGACACCAGCAGAGAAGAGGCTCAGAGCATCCCCTTGCTTCCAACCCTCCAGGATCCTTATCCTCCACCATCCCCCCCAAATCCTTTTCTTTTACACCCCTGGAACCCCTTTCCTCCATCCCCCCAAGGCTCCTTCCCACCGTCTCCCAAGGCTCCTTCCCACCCATCCCCTCAAGATCCCTTTCACACCATCCCCCCTCACATCCCTTCCCACCATCTCCTTGTATCCCCAGAAGAGTGTGCAGCCCCTCATATCCCCAGGGCAGCTTGTGCCACCCCTCATGTCCCTGGGACAGCTTTTGCCACCCTTCATGTCCCCAGGACAGCTCAGCCACCCCTTGTGTCCCCATCCCCATCTGCACCTGCCCCGGCAGGAACAAGAGGGAGACGGTCTTCTTGCGGCTCTCGCCTAGGCTGCCCACCAAGGTGATGGAGATGGAGTTGTTTGTCCCAGCTCCTGCCACATCACCTGTGGCCACTGTCACCTTGTAGCTGGCCATGGACGAGGTGAGGTGATGTCCGGGAGATGCCTTCAGAGAGGAGTGAGGGGCTCTGGGGTGCAAACTCCTGTTTTGGGTGTTTTGGGTGTCGCAACCCCTGTGGCTGTTGAGCAAGTGGGTGACAGGTCCTTCCTCCTCAGGAAGGTGTTATCAGATCACTGCTAACGGCCAGCATCCGGTACATCTGATCTTAAGAGATGTGGCCATGGGGACATTACCCAAGTTGCAGCCCTGGGCGTGGCTGTGGGGACATTTACCCGAGTGATGGCCCTGGAGGTGGCCATGGGGACGTTACTCAAGAGACAGGTGGCATTGGGGACATTACCCAAGTGACAGTCCTGGGGTGGCTGTTGGGACATTGCTCAAGCAACGGCCCCAGGGCTGGCCATGGGGACATTACCCAAGCAATGACCCCAGGGATGGCCATGGGCCAAGGGAGGGGCATTAACCATGGGCCAGAAGCTCCACCTGCCCCCCCCAGGGTCTCCTCACCTGTGTGACCCAGGAAGAGCACTTCCCAGTCCTGGGAAGACATGGCCATACTGGAGAGAGTCCAAGGATGTTGTCATCACCAGTAAGGTGGCCAGACGCCTCAGGGAGCTTTAAACTGGACGTAGGGAGGGGCCACTAGTATGATGAGTAGGACCAAAGGAGGCTGAGGGTGCTGGAATGGAAAGACACTGTGAGGTCTCATGAATTCCATAAATACCTGTAGAGAGGATGTGGAGTGGACGGAGGTTTGGGCATGTATCTCCTTCTCCAGGAAGATGGACAGGAAGAGATCAACATACAGGTCAAATTCTTGAGGGCATTGAGGTTTTCTGGGAGCACTGGGGGCAGCTGTGGTTTTTCAAGCCCGTGGTCTCCATCTCCTCCACTGCTCTGGAGGCACCCAGAGCCCCACAGTGGCCCTCGTTCCATCTGTGACATTGTCCCCTGTGTCCCCCCCACCTGTTTTGGGAACAACATGAAGCCAAGCTGGGGGATCCTTTCATGTTTAATCATGGACAAGGCTGGTCAGTCTCATCTCTGTGCTGGGCAAGATCATGGAGCAGATCCTCCTGGAATCCATGCTAAGGTACATGGAAAATAAGGAGGTAGCTGGTGACAGCCAACATGGCTTCACTGAGGGCAAATCAGGCCTGAGAGCTTTGGCGTCTTTCATGACAGGGTTACAGCAGTGGTGGAGGGGGAAGAGCAACTGATGTCACCCATCTGGACTTGTGAGAGCCGTTTAACACTGTCGTGCACAACACCCTGGTTTCTAAACTGGAAAGATATGGATATGAGGGATGGACCACTCGGTGGATAAGGAATTGGCTGGATGGTCACACTCAAAAGGTTACAGTCAACAGCTCGATAGAAAAGTGGAGCCCAGTGACAATGGGCATCCTCAGGGGAGGGAGATGGGACCGGCGCTGTTTGACATCTTTGTCAGTAACAGGACAGTGGGATTGATGATACTGGGAGTAAGTGGCACTGCCTAAGACCGTAGAAGGGGTGACAGGGATCATACTGGAATCATACTGGGGGTGAGTGAAACGTATATGAACCTTAGTGGGAGTGACTGGAACTGAGTGAGACCACAGAGGAAGAGACTGGGATGATATTGGGAGTGGCTGGGATCATATTGGAATCATTCTGAGACTGACAGGAATTGACTGGGATCATACTGGGCATGACTGATACCATATTGGGGTAAATGAAGAAACTTTGACCAAGCTGGGGGCGATTGCCATAGTACTGAGAGCAACTGGCAGTGACTAGGATCATAGTGGAAGTGACTAGAACAATACCCAAACCTCACTGGGGGTGACTGGAAGCAACTTGGACTAAGGGGAGGGGGCAATTGGGATCCTACTAGAAGTGATTGGAAGCAATTGGGTTCACACTGGGTGTGTCTGGAACCACACTGGGAGCAAATGGCATCATATTGAAGGTGACTGGGATCATATTGGGAGTGACTGCAACTGACTGGGACCATAGCAGAAGTGACTGGAATCATACTGGAGATTATTAGAACCATACTGGGAGTGACTGGAAGCAATTAGGACCACACAGGGGGCAAGTGTGATCTGATTGGGAGTGAGTGGGAGTGAGTGGGAGTGACTGGAATCATATTAGGATTATTCTAGGAGTGACAGAGTACATACTGGGGTCATACGAGAACATACTGGGGTCATACAGGCAGTGACTGGAATCAAACGTGACCCTAGTGGGAGTGCCTGAGCTGATATTGGAGGTGACTGGAAGCAAGCGGGACCATGCTGGGGGTGACTGGGATCATACTGGGAGTGACTGGGGGAAAGTAGGATCAAACTGGGAGCAACTGGTACCATGCTGGGGGCAACTGGGATCTGATAGTGACTGAGAGTGAGTGGGATTATATCGGAATCATACTGAGATCATACTGAGAGTGACTGGGACCATACTGGGAGTGACTGGAATTGACTGGACTCCTATTGGGAGTGACTGGAAGCAACCTGGTTCATATTGGGAGTGACTGGAACCACACTGGGAGCAACAGGAACCACACTGGGGACATCTGAGATCATACTGGGAGTGACTAGGAGTGACAGGCATCATATTGGGATTGTACTAGGAGACACTGGAACTAAATGGGATCACAGTGGGATTGACTGGAATCATACTGGGAGTGCCTAGACCATACTCGAATCATACTGGAAGAAATTGGAACCATACTGGGGGAAACTGGGAGGAACTAGGACCATGCTAGAGGTCACTGGGATCATTCTGGGAGTGACTGAGACTGACTGGGTTCATACAAGTATCATAGTGGGAGTGACTGGAAGCATGTCGGAGACAACTGGGATCAAACTGGACATGACAGGGAACATACTGCGAGTGACTGGGAACATACTGCAAGTGACTGGAAGTGACTGGAAGCATATCTGAGGTGACTGGGAGCAACCTGGACCAAGCTGGGGGCTATTGGTATTCTACTAGAAGTGACTGGAAGCAACTGGGTTCATGCCAGGAGTGTCTGGAACCACACTCAGGGCAAATGGGACCATATTGGGAGTGACTGCAACTGACACTATAGTGGGAGTGACTGGAGTCATACCAGGAGTGGCTGGGAGGATACTGGAATCATTCTGGGACTGACTGGAACTGACTGGGACCATAGTTGGAGTGACTGGGCTCATACGGGGGGTGACTGGAACTATATTGGGGCTGAATGAGAGCAACTTGGCCCAAGCTGGAGGCAATTGGCATAATAATGGGAGTGCCTGGGAGCAACTGGAATCAGGCTCTCCTGATCCTTACATTCCAGCCAACTCGGGTCTCTCCACCCCATGACCCCCCTTTCCTCAGTGTTGGGACCCCTGGACCACCCTTTCCTGGGCACTGGGACACCTTGGACTCCTCATCCCTGGCTTCTTTACCCCAAGCCCCACTTTCCTTGACTCCATGACTTCCCTGAATCTCCTTCAAGCTCTCCCAGTTCTTCCAGTTCTCCCTTTCCTTCACCCTTGGCCCCCCTCAGACTCTCCAAGCCTCCACATTCTCATAGTTCTCAACTCAGCACTTCCTGCCTGTGGCACTGTCAGAGCCCAGGCTGCAGGTCCCCCAGTATTTGTCCATGGATGGTTACCAGGGAGTTCCAGGCAGATCCCTGGGTGTTCCCAGGGGGATACAGGGGAATCAACCAAAATTTCCTGTGTTTTCGTCATGCTTGCCCTCCAGCACTCCCACCTCATCCCATCCCATCCCATCCCATACCATCCCCCACTACACTGCTTTGGACCCCTGCAGCCGCAATTCTTGGGCACCAGGACCCCCCTGAACTTCCATTACCAGGCACAGGGATCCCTCCAAAATATTACCTGGCATTGGGACCCCACTGAACTTTCTAATCCAACACAGACACACCCCAGACTTTCATTCTTGGGCATAAGGACCCCCCTGAACCTGCATTTCTGGTCCCCCCTTTCCAGCATTGGGACCCACTGAATTCACATTTCTGGGCACCTGGACACCCCTGAACCCCTTTCCCCGGTGCCAGGACTCCCCCTGCACCCCCTTATCAGACACCGGGACCCTTCTGCACCCCCTTATCATGCACAAATACCCCTCTTCACCCCTCCCCTTCTCCCCCAGCCCTTGGACTGCCCTTTTCCCTGATGCTGGATTCCCCTGGAACCTCATTCCTGTACCCAGATCCATCTTTCTTCAAAACTGCGAAGCCCAGCAAACCCGACTTACCAGCCATCCCAGGTCTCCCACCCTGTGACTCCCATTTACTCGACACTGGGGGTTTTAGAGAGTGTCCTGGAGAATTTAAGTGCTTTTCCTAGTGTACAGTGCTATCAGTCAGAGCTGTTGAACCTCTAGAGTGGGAATGTAAAAGTCAAGCTGTTGAGTTTTTGTCTTGGATACCCTTAGTATGTGAGAAGTTAGTGGTGGGCTTCAGTTTTAGATCCTGACTCTGTGAGACTGAAGAATTATGATATAGAGAGTTGGGAAGGAAAGTGTGTGGTGCAGTTCAGTGGGTACAGTGGAAAGTGGAGCCAGCAACAGCTTTCTCACCTGGCCCTTTTGTGGGCCGGATGTTTTCAATTGTGTAGCTGGATTCTGTGAGAGTGACAGAATTTATTAGTACATATAATTGGGAAGGAGTTTGGATCGTCTCTCGTGTAGAGTGCAAAAAGGAGTTTGCACATGAAAGGGGAAGGTCAGCCAAACCTTTCTTTGAGGGTAGTGATGTTTTCAACCTGGATTTGTTCTTTGTCTGCTTTAGCTGGTTCAGTCCTGGGACCTTGCCTTCCTTTGTAGGTTTTTAAAAAGTCTTAAATAAAAAATGCAAACCCTCTGGGCAATTTATAGCTTAATCCAGAGTGCAACATCCTCTTTGGAGGTGCCATCCTGGTAACCTTCTGTAAATAGATGAGTGTTCCAGGTGAGTTGTGGAGGCAGCGAGGAGGAACAGGGGTCCAGGGAACTTTCAGAAATGCCACAGAATATTTCCTTTCCCTATCCAAGGTATGCCATGCAGTGAGAGCCGCAGGCTGCAACTCTGGCAGCAGCCAGGGACTCGAGGACCTCAGTGCATTCGGAGACAGTGAGTGGCGGAATTGTTGGGGTTTGGCCCATGTGCTGCTAAAGTCGTGCACTGCTTTTTGTTTCCCTTCTTGGAGCTGATGAAGAGAATAAGCCAGTGGCTGCAGGAACCTCTGAGCTAGCTGAAGGGACCTGCTTTTGGAAGTGGAATGACATGCCCAGCTCTCTGAAACATAAGTCAAGGGCTCTGAGCCAGAGAGTGCATGAGAGCTGGGTACAGGCTTGGGAATTGCCGGGAGGGCTTTTAAAATGTGTGTAGGGGAAAGGGATGTCTATGAACATTCCTGTCAGAGAGGGAAGCAGAGAGGCTGAGTTTTCACCTCAGCACAAGGGTGTGCAAGGCAGAGCAGAAAACCTTTCCCAAGGAGGAATCTTGTGCATCTCTCTTTGCAGTTCTGACAGGCACTTCTTGTCAGAGGTCATTCTTTGAGTGTCTTTTTGTTCTTTCTTTGGAGGTGGGATGGAAGCGGTTGTTTGGGCTATCGGCACCGGAGGGCAGACGAGCAAAGTGAGAATCACATGTTACTTCTGGCAGGCTGTGTTTTTGGTAAATCTAAGCACATGCCTTGTCATTTGTCTTTTTTCCTGGTGATACACAACCTTACAAGTATGGGTGGAATGTGAAGGAGGCCCTTGCAGTAAGAGGTCAGTGTAAAGGAACTTCAGATGGAAAATTAGGTTAGAATGTTGAACTCTGAGGAGATCCATCAGTATGTGCCTTTGCCTCCGTGATTTTTTTTGCAGTGGTAATCTGTATTCCCAGAGGAGCAGAGCCACAAAATGTCATGGTGCAGTCCCTCCCATGTGCCATGGGCCCCTTTGTGATGTCACAGCCTATTCCCTCCATTTCAGAACGGCCCTTGGAAAGCAAAGATCCAGTGCCGCATACCCCCACATGTCAGTCCCACCCGTGTGCCATGGACCCCTTTGTGATACCACAGCCTATCCTCTCCATTCCGGAATGGCCCCTGGAAACCAAAGAACCAACGCCTCACAGTGTCAGAGTGCAGCCCAACCCATGTGCCATGGACCCATTTGTTATGTCACAGTCTATCCCAGGGGTCCTCAAACTTTTGAAACTGGGGGCCGGATTCCTATCCTCAGACGCTGTCAGGGGCCGCCGCGGCGGCGGGGGGGGGCGCGGCATCGGCGGCGGCACTTTCGGGGGCGGGGGTGGGGGGGAGGCACTTGCGGCAGTGGCCTCGGCGGCGGCAGGGGGGGGGTGTCGCGGCCGGGGCCGTGCCGAGCAGGGCCGGGGCCGCGCCGAGCGGGGCCAGGGAGAGCGGGGCCGGGGCCGCGGCGGTGGCGGGAGGGGTCTCACGGGCCAGACTGGGGAGCCTCACAGGCCGTATCCGGCACGCGGGCTGTAGTTTGACGACCCCTGGTCTATCCTATCCATTTGACTGTCAACACTGATAACCAAAGATCCGACTCCCCACACCCCCAGAGTTCATATTTATCTGTGTGCCATGGGCCCTTTTCTGATATCAGGGCCTATCCTCTCAATTCTGGGATAGCCTCTGGCAACCAAAGAACATGTGCCCCACACTGCCCCATATTGCAGCTTTCCTCTGTGCCATGGGCCCCTTTGTGGTATCAAGGCCTATCCTCTCCATTACGGAATGGTCGCTGGAAACCAGAGGACCAACGCCTGTGACGGAATGACACACGGACCTCTGGTCTGATGGACAGAAATCGCTTTATTGCTAATGATCCAGGGGTTTTAAACCATTCGCTTTCAACTGGCAGTGGTTAAGCAAATCAAGGCAGAACACAGCTGCAAGCCACACGTCAACCACACTCACAGGCCGGTCAGCCACACAGACACCCCACACACAGACCTTGGGGTTTCAAGTTACCCTTATTCTTACCCCCGCCTGGCAAATTGCAAACCGAGAGCTCAGCTCCGTCCCTGGATAGTGAATCAAGGTTTTAGACAAAACAGTACAAGGTCATCTAGACATTTCCCAGGCCTTTCTGGTTTTCTTCCTTCTTGTTCTGACGCTGGTTTGCTAAAAACGCCCCACACCCCCACAGTGCAGGCCCACCCATGTGCCATGGGCCCCTTTGTGATGTCAAGGCCTATCCATCGCAGAATGGCCCCTGGAAGCCAAAGAACACATGCCACACTCCCCTACACTGATGCCCCACCTGTCTGCCATGGGAATGTTTGTGATGTAGCGACCTATCCTGTCCATTCCTGAATAGTCCCTGGCAACCAAAGAACCAAGGACTTTCACCCTCACACAGCAGACCCATCCATGTGCCATGGGCCCCTTTGTAATATCACAGCCTATCCGCTCCATTCCAGAATGGCCCCAGGCAACCAAAGAACTAATGCAACCCACCCCTAGAATGCAGTTCCACATGTCTGCTGTGGGACTCTTTGTGATGTCATGGCCTATTGTCTCCATTCCAGAATGGCCCCTGGAAACCAAAGAACACACGCCCCACAGTGGCACAGTGCAGCCCCACCCGTGAGCCATGGGCCCCTCTCTGATATCACGGCCT
>JAWWLV010000078.1:713771-734646 GCA_035041135.1 Platyrinchus mystaceus
TGTGGGTTATAGTGTGTTTTGATTTTTTGTACTGGGTTAGACTGGGAGGAGAATCTCTGTACTGGGTTAGACTGGGAGGAGAAGCTCTGCACTGGGTTAGACTGGGAGGAGAAGCTCTGCACTGGGTCATACTGGGTTTGTGGCCGTAACAGCCCAGTTTGGGGTTGGGGTTCGTGGGGTGGGGACGTGCGTGGCTGAACTGTGGGATTTTGGGACGGTTTCCTCCTGGCCTCTCCTGCGCCATCCAGACCTCCCCATCCCTGGAGAGACGCAACAAACGGCCTAAAGCTCCTTTTCTTTTCCCCCTCAAACTGTGGGATAGAAGGTGGAAGTGGCTGTGGAAATGGCTGTGGAAGTGGCTGTGGAAGTGGAAGTGGTTGTGGAAGTGGCCGTGGAAGTGGTTGTGGAAGAGGCTGTGGAAGTGGAAGTGGAAGTGGCCGTGGGAATGGTTGTGGAAGTGGCTGTGGCTGTGGAAGTGGCTGTGGAAGTGGCTGTGGAAGTGGCTGTGGAAGAGGCTGTGGGAGTGGAAGTGGCTGTGGAAGTGGCTGTGGAAGAGGCTGTGAAAGAGGCTGTGGAAGTGGCTGTGGAAGTGGCTGTGGAAGTGGAAGTGGCTGTGGAAGAGGCTGTGGAAGTGGCTGTGGAAGTGGCTGTGGAAGAGGCTGTGGAAGTGGCTGTGGAAGTGGCTGTGGAAGTGGCTGTGGAAGAGGCTGTGGAAGAGGCTGTGGAAGAGGCTGTGGAAGAGGCTGTGGAAGAGGCTGTGGAAGTAGCTGTGGAAGTGGCTGTGGAAGTGGCTGTGGAAGTGGCTGGGGACGGATTTACCGTCACCTTCTCCCAGCCCCAGGAATGCGCTCATGTGTCGGAACGAGGCCACGTTAATCCTGCCCGGGAATTCCCGGGGATGAGAAAAGGAAACTCATGTTGCCACTGGGGCTCCTGGTTTGGTCAGGTCTGTGGTGGATACCAGAAAAAAAGGGGGGTTTTATTTGTATTTGTAGCAAAATCAGGACTAAAGAAAATCCTGGTGGGATCCTCAGTCGCTCCTAATCAGGGCTGAAGGTAAACCCGAGGGATTTTGTGCTGCTTTCACCCCAAATCCAGCACCCCACGGGCCCTGGGAGGGAAGATCTCCCAGGCTTTGAGCTCGTGCGGGATTTGCCGCAGGAATGGCGCACTCAGGTCCGAGTGTCCCGTGGGATTCACCCCGCGGTGCCGGGACACTTGGACACGGCGATGGTGGATGGTGGGACCCTTCTGTGGTTCCTCCGGGCTCTGGAGGGGGTCCCAGGGAAGTAGGAATCGTTGTTCCAGTTTCCAAGGAGGTCAGGAAAGGTGACCCAGGTAATTACAGACCTGTCGGTCTCGCTGTGGTGGCCGGTGAATTCCGGGGAGGTGATTCTGGGAGCTGCTGGAAAAACACTCGGAGGGCGACGCAGGGGTTGATCAAAGAGGCAAAGCCATTTCTCCTGGCTGGAAACTCCTTTGGGATGAGGTCACTCACCCTCAGGGGGGAAGGGAAGGGGCGGGATGTGGGTTTTGGGGGGGTTTCAGCAAAGCCTTTGGTGCCGTTCCCGAGGATCCTCCCGGATGAACGTCCGGCTGAGCGCGGACACACCGCGTTGGTGAAGGGTTGGGGTCGGCGAGTCAAGGGGGCAGCCTGTGGCTGGTGGGCAGTCCCTGGTGGGGCTCTGCAGGGGGTGTTGTCACCTCTGTGGTTTTAGGGGTGGCCTGGATGTGGGAGCTGGGGGAGCTCTGTGGTGACACCAAATTCGGAGAGGCTGCCGATGCCCTCGAGGGCTGAGAGGCCTCACGGAGAGACCTCGGCAGATCAAGAGCTGTGAGACGTTGAGAAGGGGAAAGGATGGATTCTGCCCCTGGGATGGAGTCCTCTGGGATGGACATGGGGATTTGGGGCTGGAGGGGGTGGAGTGTGGCCCTGCAGGGGGGTCTGGGGGCTTCGGGTGCTGGGAAGGTCAGTGGGAGTCACCCACGAGCCCTCACGGCCAGAAGGATCGAGGACCGGGTTGTCCCACCCCTTGGTGGCACTTTTCCCACTTGGGGTGGGATGTTGTAGAACTGGTGGCACTTTTCCCACTCTGTCCCTGTTGTAGGAGAAGTAGTGGCACTTTTCCCACTTGGGATCGTGTTGTGGGAGAACTGGTGGCACTTTTCCCACTTTGGTCCCTGTTGTAGGAGAACTGGTGTCAATTTTCCCACTTGGGATGGGATGTTGTAGAACTGGTGTCACTTTTCCCACTCTGGTCCCGGCTGTGGGAGAAGTGGTGGCACTTTTCCCACTTGGGATTGCGTTGTGGGATAACTGGTGTCACTTTTCCCACTCTGTCCCTGTTGTGAGAGAACTGGTGGCACTTTTCCCATTCTGATCCCTGTTGTGGGATAACTGGTGTCACTTTTCCTGCTCTGATCCCTGTTGTGGGAGAACTGGAGGAGCTGAGGAAAGGGTTTCTCCCAAATTTGTACTGGAGATCCCTTTGGAGATTCCAAGCCCTGGGCGGTGGCTGAGAATATTCCCAATTTATCTCTAATTCCCAGCAAATGCTGCTGGTGGATGGTTCCTCCTTCTCATCCTGGGACCTGAGTCCTGCTTTTCCACCCTGGGATCTCTCCTGGGGTGCTGAGGATGCCCTCAGCATTTCCCAGTGGAGGGTTGAGTGGAGGAAGGATCTTGGCAGCTCCATCTCCTCCTTCCCTGATCCTGGCACATTCCTGGTGTATCCTGGGAGTGCTGCCAAGGGAAGCCATTGGATATTCTCCAATGGCACTGAGGCTGTGGCTCCAAAGCCTGTGCACGTTCCAAGGACCAATTCCAAGCCCTTTGGGGCAGTGTCTGCTCTTGGATTCCTGTCAGCACTCCATGCACTCCCCGGGGCTCTCCCAGTGGGATTAATGAGCATTCCCAGGTCTTGGCGTGGTGGGTTCCCATAACTGGGAGGGACAGGTCGTTCCAGGCTGCAGGAAGATCCCTCCGGAATCTTCTCAGCATCCAAAAGAGCCTTTGGAGACCTTCCCACCGGCTGAGGGTACAACGAGCTGAGCTTCCCGGGGCTCCTCCATCGTGGCTTTTTAGGGAATTAAATCCCAGTTTTATCCACGGTGAAGCCAAAACCTGCCGGCACATGGAGGGAAACGCTGATGGGGGCGAAAGACCTGGAGCCAAAAAGGGGGAGGAATCAGAAAAGGGGGATGAATCTCCTGGAATTCCCGGCCCATCCCAACACTCCCGCTGACGGGAGCAGCCGGGATCTGCTGGAAACTTTTAAGGGAGATGGATCCAAACAAGCCGAGCTTGCGACAGAGCCTGGACGCCTTTCAAGCCACTCCGGGAGGAGCTGCTCCTCCGTGAGGTGCTGGATGTGCTGACGAGGGAATTTCCCTGCTGCCGGTCCCAGAAACCCCGGGAAAGGCTGGATGGAGCAGGGCAGGATCCCGAGGCTGAGAACTCTTTGAGGGAGATAAAGATTTTCGAGGATCAGCTCGGAATGGCCCGTGAAAAGGGCGATTTGGGCTCTCGGCCGCAGGTAAAAGCCGTGAATGGAGGGGTGGCCCCCCCCAGGGCGGGGCTTTGGACTGGCCTTTGTTCCCAAAAAACGGCCGGGAACGGGAGAAATGCCGATTTGGAAACACCTCCGGTAGCAAATTCCTCCTTGAAAGCGGGATCGCGTCGCGGGGAGGTTCCTGTCCCGGGTGCGGGATGCGCCAGGTCCCCCCGTCCCCCCGGATTTGGGGGGCACAGCCGGAACTCCGGGGGTCTGGAGCGCTGGAGGAACGGCTGCATTTTTGGGAGCCCCCACAGGGGGTCCGTCAGCCCCCGGGAGTGCTTTGGGAGACAGGTTGGTGCTGCACGGAGCGGGGGTGGTTAAGGAGAGCCTGGGAGATGTGCTGGGAGGGGCTGGAGCTCTTTTTTGGGAGGTTGGAGCTCTTTTTCTGGGAGGTTGGAGCTCTTTTTCAGGAGGTTGGAGCTCTTTTTTGGGCGACTGGAGCTCTTTTTCAGGGGGTTGGAGCTCGTTTTTGGGAGGTTGGAGCTCTTTTTCAGGAGGTTGGAGCTCTTTTTCGGGAGGTTGGAGCTCTTTTTCGAGAGGTTGGAGCTCTTTCTCAGGGCTTTAAAGCTTTTTTCGGTGGGTTGGAGCTCTTTTGGGGTGGGCTGGAGCTCTTTTGGGATGTGCTGGAGGTCTTTTGCTGGAGGTTAGAAGTCTTTTAGGAGGGGGTGAAGGTCTGCAGGAGGGGGTCCAGGTCTTTAGGAGGGGGTTGAGTTTTTTTGGAGGGTTTTTTTGGAGGAATTGGAGTTATTTTGTGGAGGTTGGAAGCCTTCTGAGGGGATTGCAAGTTTTTTTGGGGGGGTTGGAAGCCCTGTTTGGGGGTGGCCGTGGAGCAGATCCTTCCCTGCCCTCAGCAATTTGCATTTGGAGCTTTTGGTGCCTCTCGAACCCCTTCAACCTTCAGCGTTTTCTGAAGCCTGGGAAGGTTTTTCTGGGCTCAAAACAACGAGTTTTGGGTCTGGCACGGCCCAAAAGCTGCTGTGGGCTGAGAGTCTTCAGACCAGGTGGGTCCTGGGAGGTGCCAGGACCTGATCCAGGTTTTAGGATCAGCCCCAGGTTTGGGGTCTGGTCTGGTCCGGGGGAGCCTCGGAAACACCAGCAGAGCCCAAAATCACGGGAATGTTTGGAGTATCCTGGGAAGTCTGGCTCACTTTGGAGCCTGGGAGCACATCCTGGAGCACAGGAGCAAACCCTCAACCCCGAGCACTGGGCTCGGACCACAAACCTTTGCCTTTCTCCCGGAGGAAAAACAACCCAAAGCTTTTCCTCGCAGCACCCGGAGCGTTTCGGATGGATTTGGGTCCCACTGGGGATCCAGCTCCGGTGAATCCCGCACAGAGATCCCACGGAGAGCCGGGAAAACCCGAGCAGAGCTGGGTGCTCGGGAGGCCGGGAGTGCGAGCGGAGCTGGAAGTGTCGGGTTCCTCGGGATCGAGCCAAGGCAAACACGCCACGCCGGCCTCTTTTCCCTGTGGAAACCCTTCTCCTCCCACCTGCTCCGCTTTCGGGTCGTCCCCCTCGGGCACGGGCGGTGAAACCCCACGTGGGGGCTCGGCATGAACCCCCCGACCCCTCGTTTTTGGGGCAAACGGGGGCTTTTCCTGCCTCCTCGGACCTGCCGGAGCTTTCCCAGCAGGTTTTCCAGCGGGGAGTAGGAAGGACCCTGCCGGGCAATTCCTGCCTGTCCTCCGCCGCCTCCCCAGCTGCCCGTGAGCTGCAGGTTGCAAACCACAGCCGGGTTGTTATTTTTTCCCTTTTAGTTTTTAGTGTTTGGGGCTTTTTGATGTGTTTTCCTTCTTTTCCCGGTGGGTGACTCACGGCTCCCACGTGATGCCGAGCGGGGCAGCTGTCAGTCACCGGGCTAACCAGCTTCCCACCCCGCATTCCTGGGATTTCCCTGGCTTTTTTTTGGCACCAATCCCCATCTTTTTCCCTCGGGGGCTGCTGCTGCTCAGCTCTTCCCCCTCCAGGCCCTTTGCACTGCCCCCTTTGGGGTCAGGAGCAGGTTTGGGGCTCTCTGGGAGACTCTTCAGTGCAGCCCCTCCATGGTTCCGGCTCCGTGGATTCTTTCCCTCCTCGGATGTGTTTTCCCTGTGACCTTCCTGATCTCCTCTGCCTCGTGGGTCCTGCTGGGGTTGATGCTGCTGAGATGCTTCTCTCCTCCTCCTCCTTCTCCTCCTCCTCCTGGAGCAGATCAGTCCTTCGTGGTCTCCAAACCCTCCCAACCCCACCCAAGCCAGATTGTGGTGGCCCCAAACCACAGCGGGGACCCCCCTGGGCTGTGGCAGGAACATCTCCCAGCTCTGTTGGTCGTGGAGGGGTGTGGCCCTTCCTCCAGCAGCCATCCCAGCCTCTCCTGGCTCCACTGTCCGGCTGCAGACCCGCAGGTTGGGCCTCTTTTCTTGGAAAAGCAACGGCGCAGCCGTTTCTGGGAACGCAGCGGTGCCCAAACGCTCGGGGTTTGGGAGATACAGGTTTAGCCTTGTCTTCTGGGGGGCCCTGCAGGGGCTGGAGGGGTCGGGGTGACCCAGGAGAGCCGAGGGGAAGCATCCAAAGCCGTGGTGTGGTTTCTGTCCGGGTGTTTGCGGCTCCTTTCCACCCCTCTGGGGCTTCTCCGGCCCCTGGTGAGCGGTGGGATGAGGCACCTCATCCCTGGAGTCATTGATTTCCTCCTCCACTGGAGCTCAGCAGTGACACAGGGAGGCTTGGAGGGGCTTTGGTGGGCAGGGAGTCATCCCACGGTGCTCCTCTCTCCCATGGGGATGTGTCTGTGCTCATGTGGGATGGATCCCTGAAGCCACTGTCCCCCCCCATGTCCCTGTCATCCCACAGTGCTCCTGTCCTCAGTGGAGCTGTCCCAGTGCCAGGTGGGACTGGTCCCTGAAGCCACTGTCCCTCCTGTGGGTCCCTGTGATCCCTCTCTCCCATGGGGCTGTCCCAGTGCCATGTGGGATGGGTCTGTCCCTCCCGTGGGTCCCTGTCATCCCTCTCTGCCATGGGTCTGTCCCTCCCCCACATCCCTGTGATCCCTCTCTCCCATGGAGCTGTCCCAGTGCCAGGTGGGACAGGTCTGTCCCTCCCGTGGGTCCCTGTGATCCCTCTCTGCCATGGGGCTGTCCTGTCCCAGTGCCATGTGGGACAGGTCTGTCCCTCTCCCATGTCCCTGTGATCCCTCTCTGCCATGGGGCTGTCCTGTCCCAGTGCCATGTGGGATGGGTCTGTCCCTCTCCCATGTCCCTGTGATCCCTCTCTGCCATGGGGCTGTCCTGTCCCAGTGCCACATGGGACAGGTCTGTCCCTCCCGTGGGTCCCTGTGATCCCTCTCTCCCATGAGTCTGTCCTGTCCCAGTGCCACGTGGGACAGGTCTGTCCCTCCCGTGGGTCCCCGCTGAGGTTCAGCTCCGTCTCGGTTCTGACCCAGCTCTCCCCCGGCCCCAGTTAATCCTCAGTGGATTCCTCCATCCAGATGTTTCTGTGGAACAGTGGTGAGCTCTGGCTGGCCATGAACATCCCGGGGAGCGGAGCCAGCGCCTCGGGACGTGTCATGTTTCCTACGGCTCCTCTTCCAGGAGCGGCTTCCGGAGCCGCGCGGATGGAACGGGAGAGCCTTGCGGGAGCCAGCGGGGCCTGGGCGAGGCACTGCAGCCTTGGGGCTTCTTCTCTTCAGTGTAAGGAGCCTCCTGGCTGGCCCTGGGGGGCCTCTTGGTGTGAAAACGTGGGTGCTGCTTTGAGAATCCTCCACAGCAGTGGGTGGTTCCTCATTTCAGAGCCGGACATGAGGAGCCCTTGGGTGATTCCTTATTTTAGAACCAGAAACGAGGATCTCTTGGGTGATTTCTTGTTTTAGAATCAGAAACAAGGATCTCTTGGGTGATTTCTTGTTTTAGAACCAGAAACAAGGAGCTCTTGGGTGATTCCATATTTTAGAACCAGAAACAAGGAGCTCTTGGGTGATTCCATATTTTTGAACCAGAAACAAGGATCTCTTGGGTGATTTCTTGTTTTAGAACCAGAAACGAGGATCTCTTGGGTGATTCCATATTTTTGAACCAGAAACAAGGATCTCTTGGGTGATTCCATATTTTAGAACTAGAAACAAGGAACTCTTGGATGATTTCTTGTTTTAGAACCAGAAACGAGGAGCTCTTGGGTGATCCCTTGTTTCAGAGGGGGACACAAGAAGGGGGGTGGAGGCAGCCATCAGGTCCTGTGGGTCTGGAGCTGGTCCATGCTCTCCTTGGGTCACCTCCAGCATTCCAGAGCAGCTCCAGGATCCAGAGGGCCCACTGGGGATGGTTCTGCCCGTGCTGGGATTCCTCGTGGGTGAATGGTCTGATGGGATGTTACACCTGTGCCAGTAAAACCATGGAATCCTTCGGCTGGGGAGCACCAAACCACATCCCCCAGGGTGTCCTACCCCTACATTATTTGGCTGGGTGTTGTTCCTTCATCAGCAGAGTCTTCTTCACCCCCTCCCAGCTCCCAGATCCACCTTCTGTACAACGCTGACCCATCCAGCTCCTCCCAGGCTGGGCTGAAGCACCAGCAGCTGCCAAGGGTGGGTTTTCATCCCGCTGGGATGAGCTGGAGAGCCTGGGAATTCACCTCCTGGCAGGTGTTTATCCTCTCAGTGCTCCCCCGAGCCCTTCCCGAGGCTTTTCCTGCCGGAGCAAAGTCCAGCAGCGGGAGCACCTGCTGGGTTTTGCACCAGGAAGGGCCACACGTTGAGCCAAAAGTTCTGGTTTTCCGGGTTACTGAACACCCAGAGTGACAGTGTGAGCCAGAGTCGGATCCAGGCTGTAATTCCAGAGCCCAACTCCCGCCTTGCAACACCTCTCCTGGTCCAGGAGGTGATGCAATGACTCAGCCCTTGCCCAATCCCGGGGCTCAAAGGGCCCCTCGGGGGGCGGCAGGACAGAGAAAATGCCTCTTCCTGCCTCTTCCCTCGGGTTCTTTGGACAGGATGGCAAAAACCCGGAGCCTGGGAGAAGGTCTGGGCTCAGGGGAGGCGCTTTGGGGGAGATGGTTGAGTTTTGAGGGGTCTGGGAGACCTTCGGACCGCTCAGAGAAGTGATGTTGGAAATTCCTGCCCCATTTGCTCCGTTTTTGGGTTTTAAGGTTCTCGGTTGAACTGCCTGGATGAGAGATCCCCTCCCTGTTGGAGGTGATGTGGGGTCTTGGTGCAAACCACCCCCCAAAAGGCCTCTTGGCTTTAGGCTCTTGAGTTTCTTTGGGATTGGAAGGACCCTCCAGAGGTTCCACCCCAGGCAGTGTTGGATGTTGGTCCTGCCAACACCTCCACGACCCTGCTGGTCATCGGGGCTCCCGTTTGGTGCCTTGTGGGTGGCTCTGGTGCAGAATAAACCAGACCCTCTGTGCAGGACACAGGTGGTGACGTGGGGAAGCGCCTCAAGGTGTGCCCTGCTGGTTTTGGGGTGATGGGGAAGGTTTAGGGGAAGATTTTGCACCCAGTTAAGCCACTTAGACGTGGCATCAGCCCCGGCTTATCGACCCTCCCTGTGGTGGCCTCGACAAGTTTGGGCTCTTTGCTCTTCTGGAGTTGTTGCTGTTTCTCAATCCATGACCTTCAAAACCTCTTCTGTAACGAACCATCAGCAGATCTGGGTAGATCCCTCTCCACCCTGTCCAGGAGAGCTCCTGCTCTCCCTGTGGCCGCTCCTGGACTCTGAAATTCACTTTTTTTTCCCCCCTTTATCTCCGTTTTCTCGTGTGTTTTGGCCACGGGCTCGCGTGACGCTCGCTTTGGAAGGGCCTTCTTGTCCCCTCCGAGCTGCTTTAGCCCTCGGGAGTTAAAAGAGGAGAGTTTAAACCACGAGGAGAAGCCCCAGGGCCCCCGGTACGAGGGAGTTGGACCTCGTGGGGGGAGCCCTTGAGCTCAGGGACCGGCCCGGCTGCTCCCGCGGCCGGAGGAGCCGCTTCTCCTGGATTACCATAGAGGGTAAATTTGAGCCTCCTAAGTCCAAGACGTTAAACTCCCTCATCTCCCGCTGTTTCCAAGAAACTGGGATTTGCAGGGAGAGCGGCTCGTGGGGAGGGAGATAAATCACCGCCTGTTTTCCTCGCCAGGAGGCAGGTTCTAAAAATAGGAGTCGCGCTGGAGCTCTGGAGAACAAAGGAGTCCCTGGAAGGCTCTGCCACCGACCCTTCCCGGGGCTGTGGGAGCGCTGGAAGTTTGGGATTTGGGAGGGCCGGGTTTGGCCCCGGCGTTCCGGCCCGGCCGGGCGGTGACTCAGCCTTTCCCCACCTCGACCCCGGATCCTTTTCCAAAGTGGTGTTGGCAGCGGGAATGCTGCCACCTCTCCAGGATGGGCCGTGGTGCCGATGAATCCCGGGGCCATGCACGATCCCGGCTCTGCGTCCATGGAAAAGCTGCGGCGCCGTCGTCTCCAGGGGGGATCCACATGTTGGGGATGCTCAGCCTTCAAAGTGTCCCCTCCAGCAGAGGTGTTGGAATGACAGGAAGCCAACCTGGTGCTCCATGTCCCTGCTCTGCTCCCAGGGCAGGTCCTGCCCTGCCCTTCCCATCTCCATAACCAGTGTGGTGGCCTCAATTCCACAGTTCCTCCCGAATTCCACCTTCCTCCTGAACGCCACGTTCCTCCCGGGTTTACAGCACATAACCAGAGATAATCCATGGAATAAAACCAAACTGTGAGTGGCTGCATCCACCCAGGAGGGCACAGGGATGGGTTTGGGCTGGAGAGCAGCCAACCCACCTCCTCGGCTGTGTATTCCCAAAGCCTTGCCTGTTCCCTTCCCAAGGCCTGCAGCTGGATCCCGCTCTCTCTCCTGTTCCCGTTGGATATTCCGCCTCTCTGGGTCGTCAGTTGATGTGGGGGGGAAGCTGAGCTGCTCTCTGGGTGTTCCTGCTCTCCATGAACTGGGTCTGCTCCCTCCATTGGGCCGTGGTCACATCCTCCTTCCCGTGGTGTCCTTCCCATGGTCACCTCCTTCCCATGGTCACCTCCTTCCCATGGTGTCCTTCCCATGGTCACCTCCTTCCCATGGTGTCCTTCCCATGGTCATCTCCTTCCCATGGTCACCTCCTTCCCATGGTGTCCTTCCCGTGTGCTCCTGGTTATTTCCACCTCACTGCTGACCCCAGGCTGCTCTTGGGCTGCCGAGCATCCCATGACCCTGGATGAGGAGGAGGATGAGGATGGGAGCAGGAATGTGGGACAGTTCCTTGTCCTGGCCTGCTGGGCTGCCTGTGATGCCTCTCTGTGGAGCAGGGACTTTGGGAACGTGGCCACAGCTCCATGCTGGATAACTCTCCATGGATCAGGGACCTCAGGAGCTCAGCCATGGCTCTGGATCCATCCCCCTTGGCTCTGGTTCCCTCTCCATGGCTCTGGATCCCTCCCCATGGCTGTAGATCCCTCTCCATGGCTGTGGATCCCTCTCCATGGCTGTGGATCCCTCCCCATGGCTCTGGATCCCTCTCCATGGCTCTGGATCCCTCTCCATGGCTCTGGATCCCTCCCCATGGCTCTGGATCCCTCTCCATGGCTCTGGATCCCTCTCCATGGATCAGGCCCACAGGATCCCAGCTCCGTGCTGGATCTCTCCCTGGAGCAGGGCCACCTCTGCCTCGGGAGCTCAGCCAGCAGCGGGTGCATCTTCCCGTTAAACTGCTTATTGCAGGAACGGCTCCACATCCAGAGCTGCTCCCGGGATTAAACCCTCTTAAGTGTGGCTCGGAAATCCGCCCGTAATCCGGGCCCGGCTGGGGCGGGGACGGACGGGCAGCGGGAGCAGAGGGGGTTGATGTGCTGGGAGAGCCCCTGTAACCCCCACAGAAATCCCTTTATCCTGGTTTCTGCTGGAAAAGCCCCACCTGGGCCTTGCTGACCTTGGCGCTTTCCTCTCTTGCAGATGAGCCCGACGCCGCCCTCTCCGGAGCCGTCCCGGCCGTGGCTCACAGGACGGAGCTCGGGTGAGTTCCCCAGGGATGGGGCAGCACAGGGAGTGTCCAGGAGCTCGTCTCCCCCCTGCTGACGGTGCTCCAGTTACACAGCATCCCAAAATATCTCCCTGGCTGTGCCCTGGGGGGTTGTCCCACCTCCGAGGACGTCGGCAGATCCCTCTGGAGCCGCAGCACCGGCCCCTTGTTCCAACTGGGGGTGGCTGCTCTAATTCCTCTCATTTGTCCTGCTTCCCAATGAGCCATCCTGCTTCTGCCTGTCCCAAATCACTCCTTGGAGCCATCCCAGTTCCCTTTGGAGCATCCCAGTTCCCCTCAGAGCCATCCCAGTTCCGCTTGAAGCCATCCTGGCTTCCCTCACGCCATCACAGTTCCCCTTGGAGACATACCAGTTCTCCTTGGGGCCATCCCAGTTCCCCTCAGCCCATCCCAGTTCCCCTTGGAGACATCCCACTTCTCCTTGGAGCCATCCCAGTTCCCCTCATCCCATCCCAGTTCCCCTCAGAGCCATCCCAGCTCCCCTTGAAGCCATCCTGGCTCCCTTTGGAGCCATCCCAGTTCCCCTCAGCCCATCCCAGTTCCCCTCAGAGCCATCCCATTCCCCTCAGCGCTCCCAGGGCTGTCCTTGCCAGGAGTCCCAAAGCTGCCCAGGGGTGTCCTGATGGCTCCAAGCGCCCTGGAAAAGGCAGGATTTGGGATTCCAGCCCTGGGCTCGTGCAGGGACAGGATCCTTGTCCCTCCCCGTGGCACCGGGATCGTGCCGGGCCCGGGATCGCTCCGGCTGAGCCGATGCCCGGCGCGTTTTAATGGGCTTATTTTGGTCGCTGCTGTTCCCTGATCCTTCCCGGGCTGGCGCTTCCCTTCCCGAGTTATTTATAATAATGTTCCCAGGGTTTGCAGGACGAGTGGGAATCACGTTTCCCTGATAGCACACCACGGACAACGGCCCGTCCGGCCCCCAAACCGCCCTTATCCCGAGTGAAAGCAGGGAAAGGTTTGGAGCTGGGACCCTCCCACCATGGGGTGGTCGGTTTGCCCCTAAACTCGGTGGTGGGAGGGTCGGTTTGCCCCTAAACTCGGCTTTCCCCAGGAATAAGCTGGAAATAAGTGGGTTTCAAGACAAGGAGGGAGGGAGGCAGCGTGAGATCCGTACGGAGCCGGCGTTCCCGCTGTCCCCAACAAAGGCGCTTTGTTCTCCCGGCAGCACAACTCGAGCCGGGAGATCGTGTTTTGGGGCCCTGGAGCAGCTCCTCGCACGAGGCCTCGGCTCTCCGGGTTCCTCCGGGTGTCCCGCTCCGGGATCCCGCAGGTTCCTCCCCCACGGATGGTTTATCCAGGGGCAGGAGCCGGGAGGTGGTTCCTGTCCCGCTCCTGGCTGTGTGTCCATGCCGTGGGAGGTGTGTGGGAGGAGAACCCAGGCATGGAGCAGAGTCACGGGGTCGTGGGGTGGTTTGGGTCAGAAAGGGTCTTCAAGATGATCCGGTTCCAGCCCAGGAGCTGGGACTGGGATTGGGATGTGGAGGATTCTCCCATCAGGGTTTGCCCCGACTCTGGTCAGCCCCAGAGTTGTCATCCCCCAACCCCTGGGAAGCTGCAGGTCGGGGCTCCTGGATCTCCTGGAGCCCCATTGAGGAACCTGGATTTGGGGATTTGGGGCCATCCAAGGCTCTGCTTCCCCACAAGCCTCCCACGGTTCCGACGGAAGGGCTGGAGGCTCCTTAGATGCTGTCTCACAACTGTTGGTCCTTGAGGTGTCTCCAATCCCATGAGGCACCTTGGAGAACATCAGGAGCCTCTTTTGGACCCTCCCAAGGTTCCTTCTTCCCTGAAAAACACTCCCAACCCAAATTTAGGACTTCCAAGAGCACCAGGCTGGGGCTGCCCGTGGATGTGCTCAGCCCCTCTAACCCCCAGCACATTCTGGTGCCGTGGTGGTGGATCCCCCCATCCTGGTGGTATCAGGCCCCCCAGTCCCACTGCAGGGCTCACTCCATGGATTCTCACCTTCTCCAGTTGCTCAAGAGGGTGTTCCCTCCTTCAGGAAGGGTTTGGAAGCAGCTGGGGAGTTGAGAAGGAATCCCTTGGGTTCTCTGCACATCCTTTGGCCCAGGAGACCTTTGGTGTGGTCCATGTTTGTTTTCATGCCCTTGGAGAAGCTCCTTGGCCTGATGGTGACAAATGTCGCCAAGAACTGGGTGAAAGGTGTCCCGGCATCCCGAGGAGTTGGGAGGGGAAAGGGAAGTTGGGAGGGAGTTGGTGGAGCACAGGGAAAAGCTGCCTCTGGACCAAGGTGGTGATGACGTGGTGATGGGAACCCAACTCTCCCATCACACCCAGCAGCAGCAGGGAGAGTCAGGAAAACGTCCTGGAGCAAGCCTGGAGTGAGAGGCAGGAGCTCTTCCAGCTGCCCGTGGCCATGGCAGGGTGGGGAGGGATGGGCCTGTTTCCATCCCGGCTCTCTAATATTTGGGAGTCACCACAACCCCCCGTGTCACACCACGAGGCTCCCTCTGCCTCCAGGGCGCCGGGAAGGTCGGTGTGACCCCCCTGTCCCCTGCCTAACTCTCCAAACTCCCTTGCAGCCCCGCCAACGAGGAGCACCTGGAGTTCCAGAAGGGCCTGTACAGGACGGACGCCCGGAGCGCTCTGGAGCTGCGGAACATGACGGTGTCGGGCGGCCTGTCCTGGGACGGCTCCGCCCTGGAGAGCAGAGCGGGCGAGGGGAGGCAGGAAAGCACTTTAGAGAGACTGTCCGGCGTGAAGGACTCGAAGGAGGCGGCGTTTGCCGGGGAGCCCCGGGCGGTGGAGGCCGTGCGGGTGGATCCCGAGCAGCTGGAGAGCGACCCGGAGGAGCCGGAGGGCGGGAAGGCGGCGGCGGAGACGTCCGGACCTCGCCCCGCCGAGGAGAAATATCTCAGAAACGAACCAAAGCAACTCGAAGGGCTCGGCAAGGAGCACTTGGAGAAAGGCAGGAGGGGGGTCCAGAGGGTCGAGTGGATCCCCAGGCCCAACAGGAGCCCGAGCCCTCACTACAAAGACATAAACAAGCCGACAGATGTAGCAGCCAACCTGCCCTTCCGGGGCCAGGCCGTGCGTGAAGTGCCTCCTCCGCTGCCCCCCACGGCGTTCAGGAAAACGCTCAACCCCGTCCTGGGCAAACCCAAACCCCCCCTGGAGGGCTCCTCGTCCCACAGGAAGGGGCTGATGGTGGACTCGGACTTGGCCGAGGTCGCCCCGCTCTCAGCGGCCGAGTG
This sequence comes from Platyrinchus mystaceus, assembly GCA_035041135.1. NCBI lineage: Eukaryota > Metazoa > Chordata > Aves > Passeriformes > Tyrannidae > Platyrinchus > Platyrinchus mystaceus. The sequence goes on from JAWWLV010000078.1 coordinate 728,525, forward strand.
GACGATCCAGAAGCCGAGCCTGCAGCTCGGCGCCGACCTGGCCGTGGGCAAACAGTCGTGGACGGTGAACGCCGAGGACTCGGTGGAGCGGGTGCCGCTGATGTCCCTGGATCCCGCTCCCTGCAGCTCCTACGACGTCGAGGTGAGGCCCTACGTGTGCAGCGTCCTGCTGGAGGAGCAGGGCAAGGAGGAGCTGGGCCAGGAGGAGGATCCCTCGGTCTACACCTGCATCGAGTGCAGCATCTACTTCAAGAAGAAGGAGCACCTGATGGATCACATGCTCCAGCACAACCGCGGGCCGGGCAGGGACCAAGACCGGGACGCTCTGGGGGGGCAGTGCCAGTTCTGCTGCAACGAGTGCGGGTGGGCCTTCGGGGACCCCGCGTCGCTGGAGCAGCACAAGAGGCTCCACCAGGAGTCGCGGGAGAAGATCATCGAGGAGATCCAGAAGCTGAACGAGTTCCCGGACGAGGGCCGGGAGGCGCGGCTGCAGTGCCCCAAGTGCGTCTTCGGCACCAACTCCTCCAAGATCTTCGTGCAGCACGCCAAGATGCACGTCAAGGAGAGGAAGGACCAGGGGGCCAAGAGCGCGGGGCTCTTCGGGAGCGGCGGGGAGACGCGGGACGGCCCCGGGCACGGCCTCTACAGACACTTCAAGGCCACCGAGCACCCGGCCCTGCCGGCGCCGGCGCCGCCCCACGGCAGCGCCAAAGGGCTCAGCACCTGCGTCCTCTGCAGCTTCCCGGCCCCCAACGAGAACATCCTCAAGGAGCACATGAGATACGCCCATTCCCACCTCTCCTGGGAGGCGGAGGCGTACGAGGACGACCCCAACCAGCCGGGCACCAGCAGGGACGCCTACAGCCCGGCCCGGCCCGGCCGCTTCCCAGAGGCGGATTATTTCGGCAAAGCCGACCGGCTCTTCCCCCCCGGCCCCCGGGAAGGCGCCTCCCACTACGACCCCCCCCACGGGTTCGCCCTGGCCCAGCCCCGGCTCGACAAGAGCAACGGGGCCACCAAAAAGGACTACCCGGCCTCGGGCTTCCACGCCAGGAAGGCGGCCCCGTTCGCCGCCCCGCACAAAGGCCTGGTGGGGTTGTCCGGCTTTCCCTCCGCCAGAGCGTATTCCCAGCTGGCTCTGCAGCAGCTGAAGAGGAAAGCGGCGGCTCAGCACCTCGAAGGAGACGGCGACGGCCTCCGCAGCCACCCCGTGGGGCTGGAGGAGCTCCGGCAGAAGTGGCTGTCGGGCAGCGACGGCGGCAGCGCGGAGGAGGAGATCTGCGTGGGCACGGAGGGGGAGGTGGGCGAGGGCAGGGCCGCCAGAGCCGTCGCCATCCCTCAGGCTGCCTTGGACCTCAAGAGGACGTTCAGGGACACCCTGAGGGCCACGGACTCGTCGGTAGCGTCGGAGGAGCAGCAGCAGCAGCTGAGGATGATGGTGCCCCTGGTGCTCCTGGAGGAGCTGAACCCGCACCCCAAGGCGACCAAGCGGCCGCGGGGGAAGGCGTTCAAGAGGAAGGCGACGCTCCCGCCCCCGGAGTTCGTGATGGAGGAGCCCCTTCCCTTGGATATGCTCCTGTTGGACGCCCCCCTGGAGGGTCCCCTGGAGCTCGACGACCTGCTGGACTCCGACTCCAGCATGCTGAAGAACGAGGAGAGGAAGTGTCCGTACTGCCCCGACCGCTTCCACAACGGCATCGGGCTGGCGAACCACGTGCGGGGCCACCTCAACCGGGTGGGCGTGAGCTACAACGTCCGGCACTTCATCTCGGCCGAGGAAGTGAAGGCCATTGAGCAAAAGTTTTCCTTCCAAAAGAAGAAGAAAAAAGGTAGTATGTATTCAATTCAGCGTGTTTCTGTTCTCTGGGGTTGCTCTCTGGGGTGTTCTCCTCCCACCGAGGACCGGGTACGTATGGCGTGGCGCTGCACCGATCCGCCGCGGCGTTGGGTGGCCCTGGGGGCAACAAACACCCTCTGTCCCCCCCCTCTTAGAGGCCTGGCCTGGGGGTTTGGTGCCGTCCCTGACTCTCTGTCCCTCTCCGCAGTTGCCAACTTCGACCCCAGCACCTTCAGCCTGATGCGCTGCGAGTTCTGCGGCGCCGGCTTCGACACGCGGGCGGGGCTGTCCAGCCACGCCAGGGCCCACCTGCGGGACTTCGGCATCACCAACTGGGAGCTCACCATCTCGCCCATCAACATCCTCAAGGAGCTGTTGGCCAACTCCTCGGAGCACCCGGTGCTGCAGGCGGCCCTGGGGGCCGAGCCCTCGTCGCCCAGCCGGGACAGGGACGCGCTCGGCGGCTTCGCCCCCCGCAAGAGCGTCACCCCCATGTCCGAGTGCGGCCTCACCCGCTCCCCGCTGTCCCCCTTCCCCCCAGCCTGGGGAGAGGAGCCCCTGCAGCCCTACAGAGACGGTGAGTGGCCCCTGAAAGCCTCGGGATCCCCCCGGACCCGCGGGGGGGGTGGTTGATTGGGGCGAGCTGGCGTCGGTCGCTGCGTCGGTGGCTCTCTGTGCCCTCTGGTGTGGTTTGGGGGTGGTGGTGGAGGTGGTGGCAGATGGATGTGCCACCTCCTGAGGGGTCTCATCCGTCGCCTTGGGTGTTGGGCCTTTGTCCTTCGGCAAGTGTCGCGTTCAGGAGCGAGGTTTCCCTTGGGAGACCCCAAAAGCTTCATCCCCAGTGGGGCAGGGCGTGGGTGGGGAAGGGAGGATGGTGTGATTTTGGGTCCAGGGCACAACCTCTGCCTTGGGGGTCTGTGTTCACCCCCCAGGTGTGTTGATATCGTGGGGGGAAAGCTTGAGAGGTCCTTCCCAAATGGATTCAGGTCTGAGCTGCTCCCTCTCCCTCAGCACTGTTCAGACAGGATCATTCCAGAGCAGAGCCCATCCCAAACAGCCCCCAAGGCTCAAAACCCCGAGCTTGCACCAAAACCTGCAATGGGCTGTCCTGCCAAAGGCTGAAAACTTAAACCCGTTCTCCCAAAGACTAAACACTTCCTCTTGCAAGAGGAGAAACCACCCCCACGTCTGGAGGGCCTTGAAGCAGCTCCTCGTTGGGTTCTGCTCGGCCCAGTCCGGTCTCAGATCCGTCCCTGCCGCTGTGATTGAGATGTCAGGGAGCTGCTAATCCCGGCTCTCCCGCCTGCTCCGTGTGCTGGGACACTCTGGAACGAGTCCTGAGCGTAATGAGCACGAATTAGACCCTGAACAAACCCAAACTCCTCATTTTTAGCACATCAGCCCTTGGCAGACGAGCAGCTGGGGAGGTCGGTGCCAGCGAGAGGATTTTGGAGGCTCTGCCTCATTCCCACTGCCAGGGGTTGGATGTTCCCGCTGGCCAGGACTGTCCTCGGAGAGTTTCAGGTCTCCCAGTGCCCAGAATTCCCCGGCACGAGCTGGTGCTGGTGGTGCTGCTGCTCTGCGAACCAGGGCTTGGGTGTTCCACCGCTGGGAGGGGTGGGAAGGATCTCCCTGAGAACCGTCGGAGCAGAGCTCGGATCTGACTCGGATCCCACATCAAACGGGAGGTTTTTAGGGGAAAAGAAATGGGTCATGTCTCGAAATAGGATCTCACTCGAGGTTTTCTCAGCGTGTGGTGTTGGCCCCGGGTCGGGGACGTCTCCTGCTCCTGCTGTTCCCAGCTCCAGTGGCCTTGAAGTGCTGCTGGAGAAACCAGGTCGGGAATTGTGCCTGTGGGTCAGAGGAGTTGAACTGGAGCTGATTTTGGGTTAATTCAGAGGTTATTTATACCCAGAGGAGGTGAGGATGGACCTGTGGGTGAGCAGGACCTGCACAGGAGCTCAAACCCCCCTTAGGCTGCGCTCCTGGCTTTGAATTCCGTGCTCCCTCTTCCCTCAGGAGTTGTATTCCCTCACGGGTGTCTCTGGGGGACGATTCCAAGAAAAAGGGCAAATTCAGAAAGCTTAAAACCACCCCAGCCCAGCCCAGCAACCTGTGGTGTGACCCGAGCACGGGGATCCCGTGGAATCCCCTGTGTGGAAATCCCAGCCTGGAGTGCCTTAGTTCCACTCCAAACTCATGGAGACTCTCCACGAATCCAAACCCTCCTCGTTTTCCTTCCAACCCCAGCGGGATTCACAGGGTCTGTCGCAACCACCGACCTGAGGACTGGCAATATTTGTTCACCCGGGGCCGTGGGGGGGAGCTGAGCAAACAGGGAAGGGGGTCTGGAGGCGGGAATGCGGAGCTGGAAGCCGGGATTTTGGAGGCTGTGCCCGATCCAATCCCTGGTGGGACTGGGAGAACCCCTCGGGGTCTTCAGGGACGAATCCTCAGCCGCTGGTCCCGAGGGAGAGGGAGCAGCTCCTGGGGGCACCCGCCGGGATTAACGTCCTGGGCTTGGGATTTAGGCTAATTCCCGAATTTATGGAGGGATTTTAGCACCAGTAATGGGATAAAGGCCTTTAGTAGCTTGTCATGGCAAGAGGATCTCCTGGAGCATCCGTGGCTCTGCTCCAGACCCGGTGTCGTCTCCACCAGTGGCTCTGTGCCGTGGTGGCCCTGGGACTGGTGGCCCCAGGACAATGTGTTTTGTGCCAGTTCCTGAATTTATAGAGGGATTTTAGCACCATGGATGAGATAAAGGTCGTTAGCAGGTTGTAGAGGCAGGAGGATCTCCTGGAGCATTGATGGCTCCAGACCCGGTGTCATCTCCACCAGTGGCTCTGTGCTGTGGTGGCCCCAGGACAATGTGTTTTATGCTAAATCCTGAATTTATAGAGGGTTTTTAGTACCATGGATGAGATAAAGGTTGTTAGCAGGTTGTAGAGGCAGGAGGATCTCCTGGAGCATCAGTGGCTCTGCTCCAGACCCTGTGTCATCTCCTCTGGTGTCTCCTTGCCATGGTGGCCCCAGGACAATGTGTTTTATGCCAGTTCCTGAATTTACAGAGGGATTTTAGCACCATGGATGAGATAAAGGTCGTTAGCAGGTTGTAGAGGCAGGAGGATCTCCTGGAGCATCGGTGGTAGCTGGGAGGTGTCTCTGTGCCCCAGGGGCCAATCTGTTTTATGCTAATTCCCGAATTTATAGAGGGATTTAAGCACCATGGCTGAGACAAAGGCCCTCAGCAGGTTCCAGGGGCAGGAGGATCCCCTGGAGCATCCCTGGCTCTGCTCTGGTGGCTCTGGAGGTGTCACAGCTGAGATGTCACAGCTCAGCTCCTGCAGCAGAACCACCTCCTGCCTCTTTCCCCTGCCCCTCCCGAGCTCTGGACCTCCAGGAGGCCCCTGGAAGACACTTGTGGAGCTGCTCGTTGCTCCAAATATCAGCAGAGCCTTCGCCGAAGCCCTGGGGGGGGGGAGGGGCAGGGAGAACCCCTGTTTTGGGGGATTTTGAGCCGTTTCTGGCGGTTTGTGGTTTCTGACGAGGCCGCAGCGGGCGGTGGGAGGGGAGGACTCGGCTCTGGGAGCTGTGATGAGCCCGGTGGGGCTCAGCCCCGAGGCACCACCCGGCCCTGGCGGGTCCTGGGGGACAAACATTCCCTTCCCCTGGTGGGATGGGGGGAACCTGGAGGTGTGGGGAGGGGGTTTCACCCGTCCCAGCCCTTGGGCCGCTCGTTAGGAACGACACAAACCCCTCTTGGAGCGGAACCAGAAGCCCCAAAGGAGGAAGTCGGTGCTGGTGGCTGCGGGGGGAGCGCGAGTGGTTGGTCGGGGCGGCGTGAGCGGCACAACCCGGGGGAAGGGGGGGATTATTTGGGGTATCCAGGGGGCTGCGGTGGGTTGGCCTTGGCTGCGTGTCAGGTGCCCCCCCAGAGCCACTCTGTGCCCGGGCAGGGGAGAGGAAACACCAGGAAAGGGCTCCAGGGTGGAGATGAGGACCGGGAGAGGCCCCTCACCCGTCACCGGCAAGGCAGACTCACCTTGGGGTTGTTAATTAGGTTAATTAGATTTGTTTCCAACCAAACCAGAGCAGGAGAAGGAAAGTAAATGTTGAAAACACCTTTATCTCATCCCTCCCGCCTTCCTGGGCTCTCCCTCCTTCTCAGAGGAGCAGGGAGATGGGAATGGGGGTCAGGGTCAGTTCATCCCATGGGAATGGGGGTCAGGGTCAGTTCATCCCATGGGAATGGGGGTCAGAGTCAGTTCATCCCATGGGAATG
>JAWWLV010000078.1:734746-779777 GCA_035041135.1 Platyrinchus mystaceus
GGTGCTTCCCACCCCAATATCACACACCCAGTGCCCCCCACCTTGTTATCCCACACCCAGTAACCCCCCCCATTGCCCCCCACCATCCTTCCCAGTGCCCAGTCCTATCCCAGTGCCCTTTCCTGCAACCAATCCCACTTCCCAGTGCCCTTTCCTAGTGCCAGTACCACTTCCCACTGCCCCTTCCCAGCTCCATTGTACCTTCCCAGTGTTCCCAGCGCCCCTTGCCAGTCCCAACGATTGTTGGGGGGGGGGAGTCCAGCCCGGGAGTGTCCCCAGTTCCCCAGTTCCCTCCGGGAACGAGGGTCCCCAGGGCGGATCCCGGCTGGATCCCGGGGTGACCCCTCTGGGATGATGGCGATGGAATAGGGGTGAGGCCCCACCCACTATCTGGGAATGCTCCCCCATCCCCATTTCCATTCCCGTTCCCATCCCCATCCCCGTTCCTGTTCCTGTTCCCGTTCCCATCCCCATTCCCATTCCCATCCCGATCAGGGGCTGTGGGGGGGGTCTCCAGCAGCCCCTCGTTCCGGGGGTCCCGGGGTGGGAAGTCCGGGGGGAGGAAAGGAAAAAGGAAAGGTTGGGAATGGGGGAATGGCCGGGGGGGGTTGGAGGGGGTCTCTCTCGCCCCTCCCCTCCTTCCATCCCGCCCCTCCCCACACCCCATTCCCGCCGCCTGGTTCCAATTAAATCCCTTTCCTGGCCCCTCGCCCACGGCCCCTCGGATTGGGGGTGGGGAGGGGTCGGTCCGGAGGGACCCCCACCCCCCTGCCGGCGCTTGGACTGCTCGATATTGAGAGGGGGAGCCCCCCTGGGCCCCCCAGTTTTAACCACATCCTCTCCCCCACACCCGAATTCCCTCCCTGGAAAGTCCGGGAAGTTTTTCCAGGCGGGAAAAATCCCTTTTTCTTCCCCCCCCTCCAAAAAAAACCAGCCCAAAAAGGGGGTTCAAACACGGGGGGGGTGAGGGAGGACACAGGGGGCTCCTGGCCCATTTTTGGGGATCAATGGGGGCTTCTTCCCCCCCCCGCCCCAAAAATGGGGCGGGGGGTTTCAGAAACCCGGGGGGTTCCGGAGAGGGATGGCACAGGGGGCTCCCATTCCCGCCCCGACACATTTTTGGGGGTCACTGGGGGCTCCTGTGGCCCCCCTCCCCATTTTGGGGGTCTCAGCCCTCCCGGGGGGGTGACCCGGGTGGCCTCGCCCATCGGAGGGGGGGGATGGCCCTGGGGAAGCTCCGCCCCCTCCCCCCGCCCCCGTTCCCCCCCTCCCACATGTTGCACCCGGGGCGGGCGCTCAGCGCTGCCGGGACCGGCACCGGTAAGACCCCAAATCCCCTCCCCAAAAATCCCCTTTGCCATGCACCCTAGGGGACCCCTCCGCTCCCGGGACGCCCTCGTGTCCCCCCCCCCGTGTCCCCCTGTCCCCCCCGGCATCGCGGCTTCGTGGAGCGGGGGAGAAAAAATGACCCCACTCGGGTGGGACGGGACCCCCGGAGTGTCCCCAAGGGTGGGAGGGACATTGGGGGGGGGGGGGGCTCAAGACTTGGGGGTGGGACCCTGTTGTGTTCCCAAGGGTGGGGGAACACCCCTGGTGCCCCCCGGGGACACCCTGGGGGGGTCAGGACTTGGAGTGGATGGACCGTGTTGTATCCACAGGGATGGGGGGCGACCCCCAGGGTGTCCCCAAGGGTGGGGGGACCCCTCGTGCCCCCCCCCGAACACAGTGAGGTGCCCCTCGTTGTCACCCCCCCACTGTCCCCCTCCAGGGGGGGGCGGGGCCGTTCCAACTGTTTCGGTCATGCCAACATCTGGCTCACAGCTGGCGGGGGGCGGAGGGGCTCCCCTGGGGGGGACCGGGGGGGCTCGCGCTGTCGGGGGGCTCCTGTGGGACGTGTCCTGTCCCCCCCCTCCCGATTTTGGGGGTCTGGGGGGATTCAGACACTCGGGGGGTGCTGGAGGGGGGGAGACACGGGGGACTTCTGCACACCCCCTCCACATTTTGGGGGTCTCGGCCATCCAGGGGGGGTGACATATGGGAGGGCTCCTGTGCCTCCCTTTCCCAGTTTAGGGGTATGTGTAACGGGGGGGCTGGGATCCACTCCGGGGTGCAACAGGCGACCCCAAAAAGTTCTGGGGGGTCCCCAAAGTCTCAGGGGGTCCCCAAAGTCTCGGAGGGGTCCCATGTTGGTGCTGTGGGGTGATCGTAGCCGGCCGAGGGGTCCCACCCCTCCCTGTCTTCCCCACGTGTCGCTGTCCAACTGCCCCCCCTCCCACGCGTGTCCCCACGTGTGTGTCCGGTTGTGGGCCCCCCCGCCCCGATCTCCCCCTCCACCATCTGGACGACGCCTCCGCGGCTAAACCCGGCACTAAGCCCGGCCCCCGCCCTGATCCAATTTGCTCCAGGCAGAGCGAGGGATATTTTGGGATTGAGAGGCCCCGGGTGACCCCCCCTGGGCCCTCCCCCAGGGCAGAGGGCTCCCAGACCCCCCCCGGAGGGTGAGAGGGGGGGGGCGGGATTCTGAGATCCCCGTGGGAATGTGGTGTGGAATCCAGGGATCCTGTGGAGGGTCCTGGTGTGGGGTCCCGGTGCGGGATCCCAAGGAATGATCCCAGTGCAGGATCCCGGTGCAGGATCACAAGGGATGATCCCAGTGTGGGATCCCAGTGTTATTCCTGGGGCAAGATCCCAGTACAGGACTTTGGTGCGCGATCCCAGTTTGGGATGCCGGGGCAAGATCCCAGCGTGGGTTCCCAGTTTGGGATCCCAGAGTGGTTCCCAGTGCAGGCCCCTGACCCAGCTCCCAGTTCAGGATCCTGGCATAGGATCCCAGAGCCATTTCCAGTTTGGAATTCCAGGGCTGTTCCCCGGGCTGTTCCCGGTTTGGGATCCCAGTTCAGGATCCCAGGGCTGTTCCCTGTTTGGCATCTCGGGGCCATTCCTGGGGCTGTTCCCAGTGCAAGATCTCAGGGTGGATTCCAGTTCAGGATCCCGAGGCTGTTCCCAAGGCCATCCCCAGTTCAGGATCCTGGTACAGGATCCTGGGGCCATTCCTGCAGCTGTTCCCGGTTCGGGATCCTGGGGCTGTTCCTGGCTCAGGATCCTGGTGCAGGATCCCGGCACCGTTGCCAGTCCAGGATTACAGTGCAGGATCCTGGGGCTGTTCTCGGGGCTGTTCCCAGTTTGGGATCCCGGGGCCGTTCCCGGTGTAGGATCCCGGGGCTGTTCACAGTTTGAGATCTCGGAGCTGTTGCCAGTGTCGGATCCCGAGGCCGTTCGCAGTTTGGGATCCCGGTGCAGGATCTCGTGGCCGTTCCCAGTTCGGGACCTCGGGGCCGTTCCTTGTTCCCGATCCCGGGGCCGTACCCGGGGGTCCCACCGCCCCCGGCTCCGCCCGTTCCCGTCCCGGAGGCTCCGCCCGGGGCAGCCCCGGCTCTGGGGGCGGGCGGGGAAGGGGAAGGGGAAGGCGGCAGATGCTCCGCGCCGGCCCCGACCGCGACTGGCGGCTCCCACCGGCACCGGTACGGGCGGCCCGGGGGGGTCCCGAGGGGGCCCGGGGTGGCGGGAGCGAGGGGCGGGGTCCCGGCACCGGGCGCGGCTGCGAGAGGGACCGGGAGGCGGCGGGACGGGACCGGGGGGGGAGCTCCGGGACGGGACTGGGGGGCTGCGGGACCGGGAGGGCTCCGAGGAGAGCTCTGGGACGGGATCAGGACCGGGAGGGCTCCGGGACGGGACCGGGGGGGCTCACCGGGACGGCTCTGGGAAGCTTTGGGTCGGCACCGGGACGGGCCCGAGGGGGCTCCAGTACCAGGACGGCTCTGAGGGGAGCTCCGGGACGGGACAGGGACCGGGGGGGCTCTGCGACCGAGACGGCTCCAAGGGGGGCTCCGGGACGGGACTGAGACCGCGACCGGGTCGGGACCCAGACCGGGAGGCTCTCCGTGCGAGCTCCGGGACGGGACCGGGGGGTGCTCTGGTACCGGGATGGCTCCCGGGGGGGCTCCGGGACAGGATCGGGATGGCTCCAGTACTGGGAGGGCCCCGGGCGGCGGCCGGGGGTGCCGGGGGAACGGGGCTCCTTTTCCGCCCCCCTTCCCCTCCTCCCGCCCCAGTCCCGCCCCCGGAGCCCTCGGGGGCTCCCCGACCCGGGCGGGGAGGGGCCCTGAGCGGGGGTCCCGTCCCGAACTGGGAGTGGAGGGGACATGGATGAACTGAGGGGCCTGTTCATAACCGGGAGGGAGAAGATTGATCTACTGGGTGTTCCATTCCTAACTGGGAGAGGGGACATGGATGTACTGGGGCTCCTGTCTCTAACTGGGGGTGGGAGGACACGATACTGGGGTCCCAGCCCCTAACTGGGGGACTGTGATATGGCACTGGGTGCCCCATCCCAAACTGGGACCCCCTCCCCCAGCCCATCCCCATCAGGACACAGCACTGTGTCCCCAGTGTCCCCAACCCCCCCAGGGGTATCTCTGATGTCCCCAACCCTCACATGGGTGTCCCACCCTCAGCTCTTCCATCCCCCCCAGGAAAGACCCCTGTGGCTTCCCCCCATTTTTGGGGGGGTTGTGGTGATGTCCCCCCTGTGACACCCCAGCAATGTCACCTCAGGCCACCCAGTGGTGTCCCCACGGAGGCCACACTTTGTCACCTCAGACATCCCCTGCCTCAATTTCCTCCTTGAATCACCTCAGCCACAGACATGTGTCCCCTCCCCGGGACAGATATGTGCCTCCCCCAGCCCCATTCCCAGTCCTCCCAGCACAATTCCCACCCTAGCCCAGTCCCCCCAGCACCATTCCCAGCACAATTCCCACCCCATCCCAGTCCTCTCAACCCCATTCCCACCCCATCCCATCCCCATTCCCACGCCATGTATCTCCTCCCGCCACCGCAGGTCTCCGGGCTCGCCGGCGTCATGTCCCGCTGAGCCCCCCAGGGGGACGCACGGCCAGGGGGGCAAGAGTCATGGGGAGCATCTACAAGGAATACTTCAACAGGCACAAGATCTGGGAGCACTACAACTACACCAAGGAGGACGCTGAGGGCTCCTCGACACCGTCACGCCGGGCGCTCTCGGTGCTCATTGTTGCCCTGTGCTGCTTCATCGTGCTGGAGAACCTGCTGGTGCTCGTCTCCATCTGCCGCAACAAGAGGCTGCATTTGGCCATGTACATCTTCATCGGCAACCTGGCCTTCTCTGACCTGCTGGCCGGCTTAGCCTTCATGGCCAACATCCTGCTCTCGGGGGCCACCACCTTCAACCTGACGCCAGTGCAGTGGTTCGTGCGCGAGGGCACAGCCTTCGCCACCTTGGCTGCCTCAGTCTTCAGCCTGCTGGCCATCGCCATCGAGCGCCACGTGGCCATCACCAAGGTGAAGGTGTACAGCAGCGACAAGAACTGCCGCATGGTGCTGCTCATCGGGGCCTGCTGGGTCATTGCCGCTGCCATCGGGAGCCTGCCCATCATGGGCTGGAACTGCATCAGTGACCTGCAGGACTGCTCCACCGTCCTGCCGCTCTACTCCAAGCGCTACGTGCTCTTCGTCACTACCATCTTCACCCTCATCCTGCTGGCCATCGTGGGGCTCTACACACGCATCTACTGCATTGTGCGCTCGAGCCACGCCGAGATCGCCTCAGCACAGACTCTGGCACTGCTCAAGACCGTCACCATCGTGCTGGGGGCCTTCATCGTGTGCTGGCTGCCTGCCTTCATCATCCTCCTTATGGACGCCTCGTGCCCTGTGCGCTCATGCCGCGTCCTCTACAAGGCCAACTACTTCTTCGCCTTCGCCACGCTCAACTCGGCGGCCAACCCCATCATCTACACCCTGCGCAGCAAGGACATGAGGGCCGAGTTCCTGCGTGTGCTCTGCTGCCGCGGGGCAGGGCGCAGGGCCCACTGGGCGCAGCCCCCCGGCCGTGGCGGGGGGGTCCCTCTGCGCTCATCCAGCTCACTGGACAGGGGCCCACCCGCCAAGGGCGAGCTGCCCACCTCACCCCTCACCCGTGAGTGCACCACCTCCGTGTGAGGGGGGGCTGGGGGTGCCAAGAGGGTGCCAAGTGGGTGCTCCAAGGCCACCCCACAGATGCCCTGCGGATGCCCCATGGACAACCCACAACCCTATGGATGGTCCAAGGCCACCCCATGGATGCCCCATGGACGCCTCATGGTCCCTATGGATGCTCCAAGGTCACCCCATGGCTACCCTACGGATGCCCCATGGATGCCCTGTGGACACCCCATGGATAACCTATGGGTGCTCCAAGGCCACCCCATGGATGCCCTACAGATGGCCCATGGACACCCCATGGCCCTATGGCCACCCCCATGGACACCCCATGGATGCTCCAAGGTCATCCCATGGGTGCTGCAAGGTCACCCCATGGATACCCTATGGATGCCCCGTGGACACCCCATGGCCCTGTGGATGCTCCAAGGCCACCCCCTAACCCCGTGGGTGCCCCATGGCTTCCCCATGGACACCCCACAGCCCCACGACTCCGAGGCGGCCCCAGGACCACCCTACGGCTGCCTCATGGCCCTGTGGCCATCCCATGGCCCTGTGCTGCCCCATGGACATGCTCTGGCCCCAGGACCACCCTAGGGTGGCCCCATGGTGGCCCCACAGTGGCCCCACAACCACCCCAAGTGGCCCCATGACCACCCAGGGTGTCCCCACGGTGGCCCTACATTGGCCCCATTATTAGTCCATGGCCCCAAGGCCACCCCAATGTGGCCCCCATGGCCCCCCAAGGCTACCCTGGGGTGGTCCCACGGTACGAAATCAGCGAGACCTTCCCACTTTTCCAGGTACGGATGGACAGACACCTGCACCTTGATCCCACAGGGGGCATCCCAGCCCTCCCACCCCTCACCTCCCCTCTCACCACCGGTATTCCCGGGGCATCATTCCCGGTGCCATTCCCGGGCCATCACTCCCGGTGCAGTTCCCGGTACCGTTCCCAGCCCCTCATGGGGCTCGCGGGGCTCTTCCCACGCCCTGCCCGGGCCCCGGGGCCCCTGCGGGACCTGTCGGACGGGTCCCGGGGCCCCTCCCCGCACCCCCTGGCGCCAGTGGCGAATCCCTGTGGGCGGCTCTGACCGCCGTTCCCGCCGGGAATTGCCGGGAATGGCCGGGGAGGCTTTCCCGGGATTAAACGGGACCTGGGGGTGCTCGTGGTGGGGAGGGGGGCGGGGGTGGCACATTCAAAGACCCCCACGGTCCTGCCGCGCGCTGGCGCGTGGAGGCGTGGGGGGGAGTCAGCCCGGCACGGCTGGTCCCGCTGGGACACACCCCCCCCCCCAAAATTCCTGGGATCACCCCCAGGGGTTTTCCAGGAGCCCCCCCTCTCCCAAAAACCCCCCTTTTTATATTAAACCAGTGGTTTTCCACCTGTCTCCAGCTCCTTCCTGGGCTGGGATGGGCCAGGAGCCCTCTCCCAACTCCCCGGTGGGGAGGGGGCAGATTCGGGGGGGGAGAGGCCTGAGGTTTGGGGGGGACTCCCAAATTTGGGCGGATTTTCCCTGCAGGAGAAGCCGGGCTAGGCATCCCCGGCCCCGACCACAGCGGCTTCCTCCGCGTTTCGGGGAAGCCGACGGGAAGTGAGGGGGTCCCCAGACACCCCCCCCCCGCTCCCCCGAGACCCCTCTCCGCTCCTTAACCACCCCCCCCCAGCCTGGCTCTGTGTCCTCCCGCACCCCCGGGCCGGTACCAACCTCCCCGAAACCCCCAATCGGCCCAGTTTCCTCCCCCGGGGATTGCAGAGGAAATGGGGGGGGGGGGGGGGGGGGTTCGGTGCCCCCCCCCCCCCCCCCCGCTGTCGAGACGTCTCCTGTCCCCGTGGTGACCCGGGGCGGGGGGGGTGGTTCGGTCCACGTGGGTCCCCACGGGTGGCACTGGAGCGTCACCGTGGGCTGGTGGAACCGGGTTTAGGGACCCCTGCCATGGTGACAGGGACCCCCACCATGGTTATAGGGACCCCCACCGGGCACTGGGACCCCCACCTGGGGCACAGGGACCCACCCACCCCTCGTGGCCGGGCTGGGAGTGGATTCTGGGGGGTCCGGAGAATCCGGCGAATAACAGGAAAAGCCCACAGTGGTACAGCCCACTCCCCCCATCCCCACAGTGGTATAGCCCACTCCCCCTATTCTCATACTGGAACAGTCCACTCCCCCTTCCCCACAGTGGTACAGCACATCTCCCCCTCCCCACAGTGGTACAACCCTATGACAGGGCCTGTCCCCCCCCCTCCCCTCAGTGGTACTTTCCAACCGCCCCTCAGTGGAACTTCCCGCCGTTTCCCCCCTTCCGTTTCCTTTCAGTGGTACGTCCCCGACCCCCCTCCGGCCGACCGGTACCGGCCCGGATCCTCCCCCAGGACCCCGCCGGGACCCTCGTGGTCCTCCCGGGACCCCCCCGGTCCTCCTGACACCCCTCGGGCTCCCCCCGCACCGGGGGGAGCCCTCTGCCCCGTGTCTCCCCTCTCCCCCGGAATGGTCGTGTCCAGCTCCCCCCGCGCGCCCCGTGCGATGGTCCGGCCCGGCGCCGCCCCGCCCCCGTCGCCCGTTTCCGCGCGAAGCCGCTGCTCCCGGCCCCGATCCCGGTCCCAAGCCCAGCCCCGATCCCAGTCCCGATCCCCGACCGGGCCCCGATCCCTGTCCCGACCCCGCTCCTGATCCCAAACCCGGCCCCGATCCCAATCCCTGTCTCAAACCAGCTCGCGGTCCTAAACCCGGCCTCAATCCCGATCCCGGCCCCGATCCCTATCCCAAACCCGGTCCCGCTCCCGGTCCTAAACCCGGCCCCAATTCCGATCCCAAACACGATCTCGATCCCAATCCCGGCCCCGCTCCTGGTTCCGATCCCGCTCCCGGCCCCGCCGCTCCCGGTGCTGTTCCCGCTGCCGGTCCCGGTCCCGCCGCCCCGATGCCGGCCCGGGCCGCCCCGCTGCCCCCGGCCCCGCTGCCCGCCGAGCTACGCCGACGGTGAGTCCTGAACTGGCCCCGGCACTGACAGCCCCCATAGCACCGACCCCCTCCCCAAATATCAGTGACAGCCCCCGGTAGTGCCGAACCCCCCCCAGTGACAGTGACAACCCCCGATAGCAATGACCCCTCCCCATATCAATGACAGCCCCCGATAGCGCCGACGCCCCCCAGTGACAGTGACAGCCCCCAGTCCCTGCAATGACCCCCCCCCGCTGACAGTGACAGCCCCCGATAGTGCCAACACTCCCCAATGACAGTGACAGCCCCCAATGGCACTGACTGTCCCCCCCAATAACACTGACACCCCCAAGCCCTGGCAGTTCCCCCCCCGATGGCACTGACACCCTCCCGAGCATGTTACTGCACTGCCTTGCACTGACAGCCGCCCCCCCCAGCACTGCCCTGAGCCCCCCCAACATTACTCTGACCCCCCTCAACATTGCCCTGAACCGCCAGCACTGCCCTGGCAGCCCCCCAACATTGCCCTGATCCCCCTCAACATTGCCCTGACTCCCCCCCAGGGCTGGACTGACCCCCCTTGGCACCCCCAGAACTGCCCACTGTAGTGACCCCCCCCAGTTTCACACCTCCCTTGTAATTTGGGGACCCCCATGCTGCGCCTTCCGGACACCCCCCCCCCCCCAAGCTGAGCCCACCCCAACCCCCCAACACTGCAGGGACCCCCCAGGTCATGGGCTGGACCCCTTCTACGCAGCCCTGACCCCCCACCCCCCTGTCAGTACTGGAGGTCTCCTCGGGGGGTCCACTGGGGGGGTTCCCACCTCATGTGGCACCGGCTGAGCACCCCCCGGGGCATTCCCGGAGGATCCCAAGCCATGTTCAGGTAGATGGGAGTGATCCCAGGGGGTCCCGAGCCACCTTTGGGTACATGGGGACATTCCCAGGGGGGTGCTGGTGGCACTGGAGGGGTCCCCATCCAGATCCCGACCCACATCCCTGTGGATGAGAGCATTCTCGGGGGGTCCTGACCCACATCGCGGTGCAGGGGAAACATTCCTGGGGGATCCCAACCCACATCCCAGTGGGCGGAAGTGATCCCAGGGGGTTCCGGCAGCATTCCTGAGGGATGACGGCAGCACCGGAGGGGTCCCGACCCACATCCTGGTACATGGGGCTGTTCCCGGGGTCCCATCCTGCATCCTGGCGGATGGGAATGTTCCCAGGGGGTGACAGTGACACCAGAGGGGTCCTTTCCTGGGTCCTGGGGCAGCTCCCGGAATTCTGGTGTTGGTGGGAGCACCGGGATTGTGCTGAGCCCCTGCCCAGGAACCGGGATGGTGTCAGGAATGGGATCCCTGGAGCTGGGATGAGGTCAGGGATGGGACAGACACCCCGGAGCCAGGATGGAGTTGGAAATGGGACCCCCCAGAGCCAGGATGGAGGGAATGATGGGATCCCCAGAGCCGGGATGGGGTCAGGAATGGGACCTCCAGGGGCCGGGATGGGATTGGGAATGGGACAGACTCCCCTGGAGCCAGGATGGAGTCGGGAAGGGGGGTTTTCCCCCCTCCCTATCACCCCACTCTCCCTTTGTCCCATGGGAAGGGGACACGTGGCTTCCCAGTGGCTTCTCTGGTGGCTTTTCCTGGATTGGACATGGGGGGTGGCCCAATTCCTCTCCCACATCCCCTCAGGGGGTCCCTTGGTCACTGCTCCCCCCCACCCTGGATTGCCCTTGGGAATAATCCCCCCTCCCGCTCTGCTCTGTGTCCGTGTGTCCTCTCCAGAGCCACCCCAGCCATTTTGGGGTGTCCCTTTGTCCCTCCCCATCGTGTCCCCACCCAAAACCTCGTGGTGACCCCCCACGGTGTTCCCACAGGCTGCAGGATCTGGAGAGGGATGAGGAGACCCTTAGTGAGAAGGTGAGTCCTGGGATCTGACCCCAATTTTGGGGGGTGTCACCCCCCCCCCCCCAGGTTGTCACCGTAAATCCCAGGATGCTCCAGAGGAACACGTGACTCCCATGCTGGGACTGGGATTCCTGGTGCTTCCTGCCCTCGTTCCCTGTGGAACTGGGAGTCCAGTGTGGGGGGGGGGGCTGGCCCAGGGACACTCCTGTGCATCCTGTTCCCAATCCCACACTGTCCCCTCTGTCCCTGTCCCACACTGTTCCCTCCATCCCTATGGAAGGTGTCCCCTCCATGCCCCACAGTGTCCCCACAATGTCCCCTGTGTCCCTCTATCCCCTCCATGCCCCACAGCATCCCCCTGTGTTCCCTCCATCCCCATGGGAGGTGTCCCTGTGCCCCACAGCGTCCCCTGTGTCCCCTGTGTCACTGTGTCCCTCTGTCCCCTCTCATGCTGCATGAGGAGGTGTCCCCATGCCCCACAGCGTCCCCACAGCATCCCCCCCAGCGTCCCCCCAGTGTCCCCCCCAGCATCCCCGTGTCCCCTCCGTGTCCCCCAGGAGAGCGTGCGGGAGAAGCTGAGCCTGATCCACGGCTTCCTGCAGGTGGAGGCGCAGCGGCAGCTCAGCGAGCTGGAGGCCAAGCTGCGCTGCCAGGAGCTGTCTGAGGTCAGTCCCACCTTCCCTCCGCTCCTGTCCCCGATCCAGAGGGGTTATCCCGGCTTTTTCCATCCCCCCCAGGAACGGTACCTGGCCCAGGTGAAGGCGCTGCTGCACCAGGAGCTCTCGGTGGGCAACGGGGCCGCCGTGGCCAACGGCTGCCCCCGAAACGGTGCCTACTGCAGCGATGACGAGGACGGCGCTGTGGACATGGAGGAAGGGGTGGCCTCGTCCTCCTCCTCCTCCCCGTCCCTGCTGGGCCCTGCCCCGAAGGCAAGGAAGGCCCGGAGGAGCCGATCCAACGGCGAGAGCAAAAGTAAAATGGGGGGGATGGGATTTTCCAACCGCTTTTCCCAGGTTTTGGTTGCACGTCAAGTGGCAGGTCCCGGCAGGATGGGGAATGGGAGTCCCCTCAGGGAAGGGTTTTGAGGTCTCCTTGCTTTAGTAGCTGGCAATTCCTGGTGGGATGGAGAGAGGGCATCCCCTCAGGACAGGTTTTGGGGTCTTCCTACTTTAGTAGCTGGAAATTCCTGTTGGGGTGGAGAGTGGGCATCCCCTCAGGAAGGGTTTTGGGTCTTCTTTTGGTTTTTTTGGGGTCTTCTTGCCTTGGTGCCCAATGATTCCTGGTGGAATGGAGAGTGGAAATCCCTTTGGGAAGGGGTGTCCTGGCCTTGGAGTGCAGCAATTTCTTGGTGGGATTGAGAGAAGGGATCCACTTGGGAAGGGTTTTGGGGTCTTCTTGCCTTGGTGCTCAACGAATCCTGGTGGGATTGAGAGGAGGGATTCCCTCAGGAAGGGTTTTAGGGTTTCCCAGTGGGATGATGGCGCTGCAGGGATGGGAAAGGCTGCCCTCCATCTCTCTCTCTGTCCTCTCCCTCGTATTACTGGCAGAGTCTCCCGCCAGTTCCCGGGTGACGCGGAGCTCCGGCCGGCAGCCCACCCTCCTCAGCCTCTTCTCCAAAGGGTCAGTTGGGGCCTCCTCTTCCTCCCTCTGCCCTCCCAAAACTCAGCATTCCCTTGAAGCCGAGCTCCAGGAGAGCCCCCGGCGTGTCCCAATCCCAGCCCTGGGATTGATCCGTCGGGTTCTGATCCCTGCAGATCCAACAAGAGGAAGTCGGAGGAGGTGAATGGGGAGGTGAAGCAGGAGGTAATGAATGTGGAGAAGGAGGAAGAGGAGCTGGAGGACAAGGTGGGTCATGACATCTCCGGCTGATTTTCCCTGTCTGGAATTGAGTTTCCTGGGAGTTTTCCCTGCTCTCCATCCTCCCTCTCCCACTTGTTTGTTTTTTTTTTTTGTTTTTTTTTTTTTTTTGGCTCTTCCTCAAGGAACAAGATGAGAAAAGGATTAAAGTGGAAACCAAAGAAGGGTAAGGGGGAAGGAGAATGTTCCAGGCCAGAGCCTCTCTGGTGACACGGAGCTTTTCCATCTTCATCCCATTTTTCCCACCCAGATTGGAGCTCAGAGACGAAATCCCTCAGGTTAAAATAACAACCCTTGCTAAAGTAAGTCACTTTTCCTGCTTTCCAACCTTTTTTGGGGTTATTTTCATCCCTTGGAACTCCAATATTTCCATTTCCCAAAGCTTTGGGATGAGCTCCCTCTTCCCCAGGGTGGATATGGGGGAAATCAGAGCTGTTCCCAGCTTATAGAGCTTCCCAGAATCATGGTTGGGGGGAGCAGCTGAGGCGGTTTCCGATGTAAAAACATAGAGATTCTGCTAAAATCCCGGGATAATTCCTGGAATAACTCAAATCCTGGTGTGATACCCCTCTTCCCTCTCCCTCAGACCACCCCTCCCAAGTGCGTGGAATGCCGGCAGTACCTGGATGACCCTGACCTCAAGTTCTTCCAAGGGGATCCTGACGACGCCGTAAGGGCCCCAGATCCTCCTTTTCCTGGGGTTGGGAAGCGCTGGCAGGGATGGGAATGTTGGGTAATCCCAATTTTTGTCCCTGACTGGAGTCACTATTTCCAGGGAAAGCTGATAGTCCAACCTTTGACCGGCAGGGGTTTTCCAGCCACCGAAACATTTGGAATGTTAAAAAAAAAAAGCGGAAATCATAAATTATATAAATCATAAACATAACTTAATATCAAGATATAATTGTATATCAAGATATAGTTCATCTCAATATAAAAATAGCTCTACTACCACTGAGCAGCCAAAAACCTGGAAATCATTAATTATACCAATCATAAATATAATTTCACATAAAGATATCATTTAATATCAATATATAATTTCATATAAATATATAAACAATTTTACTACCACTGAACAGCCAAAATAAATCTAATTTTATATAAATATATATTGCATATGTGTATAATTATATATATAATGTATGAAGATACATAAATGTATATTGTTATATGTAATAGCTTATAATAGTTATATTTAATATTATGTTAATATATGCCATTATACATTGTTGCAAATAATTATGTAATCATATAATATGTATAACATATGTATAAAATATGTATTATATACTTCAATATATAAATAGATTTGCTACCATTTAGCAGCCAAAAAATCATAAATCATTAATATAATTTCATAAAGATTCTTATATACAACACATATATAATATATCACAGTTATATATATTATATATAACTATGAAATTATTATTACATTACTATATATAATTATAATATGACATTAATATGGTGTATAGTAATATATAACTATATAAAGTACATAAGTATATACTGTATAAGCTATGTTATATGTAGATAAACATATATTTTATATATATTTCAATATATAAATAGCTTTACTTCCACCGAGCAGCCAAAAAAACCCCCTCCCTGCAGAAGTCCAATCCCCCACCCCTCCCCATGCCAGAAGACCATTCCCAATCCCTCCTTTGGAAGCTCAGTCCATGTCCCCCCCCAGCTGGAGGAGCCGGAGATGCTGACGGACGAGCGCCTGTCCCTCTTCGACGCCAACGAGGACGGCTTCGAGAGCTACGAGGACCTTCCCCAGCACAAAGTTACCTCCTTCAGGTGAGCTCTGGGATGGGGGGAAGAACATCTCCAGGGATCCCTCGGGATCAGGATGTGACCCTTACCTGTGTGTGTCCGTCCCCCCCCCGACAGCGTCTACGACAGGAAGGGCCACCTATGTCCCTTCGACACGGGGCTCATCGAGAGGAACGTCGAGCTCTACTTCAGCGGTGCCGTCAAGCCCATCTATGACGACAACCCCTGTCTGGACGGTGAGGGGGGTTTTGGGGGCGGTTTCGGGGCGTTTTGGGGCCCTGGCAGGAGGTGGAACTCCAGGGGGCGTTTTTCTTGGCTTCCAGGAGGGGTGAGAGCCAAGAAGTTGGGGCCCATCAACGCCTGGTGGATCACGGGCTTCGACGGAGGGGAGAAGGCACTGATCGGCTTCAGCACAGGTGAGGCCTCGCTTGGCTGTTGTGGAGGGGGCGGGGTTGGGGTTTTCTTTTGGCCTTTCTTGGGCTATTTTTTTACTTTCTTGGGCTGTTGTTCGGCCTTTTTTGGGCTATTCTTTGGCCTTTCTTGGGTCTTTGTTTTCTTTTGGGCCTTTTTTTAGGGCCCTTTCCTGGACCTATTTCAGGCCTTTTTTCTTTTTGGGCCTTTTTTGAGGCCTTTTGGTTTTGGGCCTTTTTAGAGGCCTTGCCTCCCCCTTTTCCCTCCTTTCCCACCTATTTTCCCTACCCCATATTCCCACCCCATCGTCGTGTCAGGGTCTGCTTCTGAGGGAGTTTCTCTCCACCCTTGACTTTGTGGCTCAGACCCACCTTGAGCTGTAGCCCCTCCTCCAATACCCCTGATGGATTTTTAACCAAATTCCCCATTTTTCCCCATCCGGAATTCCCTGTTTTCCCACCCAGCCTTTGCGGATTACATCCTGATGGAGCCGAGCGAGGAGTATGCACCCACCTTCGCCCTCATGCAGGAGAAGATCTACATGAGCAAGATCGTGGTGGAGTTCCTGCAAAACAACCGCGACGTCAGCTACGAGGACCTGCTCAACAAGATTGAGGTGGGGACGTTGGGGTCAGTGTTGGGGTCAGTGTCCCCAGGGATGTCCCAAAGGCCAGATGTTGAGGGGCTCGAGCATGTCCAGAGGCAGGAATGGAGCTGGGGAAGGGGCTGGAAAACATGGAAAAGGGTCTGGAGAATACAGAGAAGGGTCTGGAGAGCAGGAGAAGGGGCTGGAGAACATGGGAAAGGCGTTGGAGATGGAAAAGGGGGCTTTTCCAACCTCACCAATCCCATAATTCCAAGATGTGCCCCAAGGGGAGGGTCAAGCTGGACACTAGGAGGAATTTTTCCATGGAAAGGGCTGTTAAACACTGGTATAAGTTGCCCAGGGAGGTGGTGGAGTCACCACCCCTGGAGGCATCCCAGGAGGTCACAGTTTGGACCCATTGACCTCAGAGATCTTTCCTAACCTCCACGATTCCAAGAATGGGTGATTGGGGGAGGTGGGAGGGGCCAACCAGCCCTTCCTGACCCTTCCCTCAAACCCCCCAGACCACCGTTCCCCCCGCGGGGCTCAACTTCAACCGGTTCACGGAGGACTCGCTGCTGCGCCACGCCCAGTTCGTGGTGGAGCAGGTGGAGAGTTACGACGAGGCCGGTGACAGTGACGAGCCCCCCGTGCTCATCACCCCCTGCATGAGGGACCTCATCAAGCTGGCCGGGGTCACCCTGGGCAAGAGGTGGGCCAGGGTCATGGGGGTTTGGGGGCACCACGGGAGGGGCTGCAGGGGCGGGGGCTCGTCAGTGTTTTGTGGGGAGGTTGATCAGGAGAAGGGGTTGTGTTGAGTGGGAGGTTGGGTTGGGAGTTTAGTTGAGGGTTGGGTTGGGGGTTGGGTTGAGGGTTGTGCTTGAAAATTGAGTTGAGGGTTAGGTTGGGGGTTGAGTTCATAGTTGGGTTGGGGGTTGAGTTGGGCGTTTCCTAAAACTGGGAAAACTCTCCTAAAATTGGGATAGTCCTCCCAAAATTGGGAAACCCCCCTATACCTGGCGCTGTTCCAAGGGTGGAAAGTCACCTGGTTGGGTCCCCAAAACCTGGCCTTGCCCTTGGTCCTACCCTGGGGGACCCCCAAAGGTGCCCCAGCGCCCACCTGGGCCCCTCCTGGGGGCTGTTCCCGGTGTGCCCAGTTCCCCAGATGCCCCCGTGCGTGGCCTGAGTGCCGTGCCCATGTCCCAGGCGAGCCGTGCGACGCCAGGCCATCCGTCACCCCACCCGCATCGACAAGGACAAGGGGCCCACCAAGGCCACGACCACCAAGCTGGTGTACCACATCTTCGACACATTCTTCTCGGAGCAGATAGAGAAGGACGAGCGTGAGGAGGACAAGGAGAACTCCATGAAGCGCCGGCGCTGCGGCGTCTGTGAGGTACCAGCAGCAGGGGGGAGTGGTGGTGCTGCCCCCTCCGTCCCACATGGAGGTCACCTCCCTGGGGACATGCTTTTAGGGTGAGGACGGTGGTGGGTTGGACTGGTTGGTCTTGAAAGACTTTTCCAACCTTGATCAACCAACATCGATCAACCAACATCAATCAACCCACATCAACCTTCTGTCATGGGTTGGACTGTTTGGTCGTCTTAGTGGATCAAGATTGGAAGGGACCTTCATTAGCCTCCTGACCTGGGTTGGACTGGTTGGTCTGGTTGGTGGATCAAGGTTGGAAGGGACCTTCATCAGCCTTCTGTCCTGGGTTGGACTGGTTGGTCTTTAAGGTCAATTCCAACCTTGATCAACCAAATTAACCTGTCCTGGGGTGCAATGGTGGATCTTGAAGGTCAATTCCAGCCTTGACCAACCAACCTCCCCCTGCTGTCCCAGTCGCTCCGTGGGGCCATTCCAGAGACCACCCTGGTTCCCAGGGGGTGTGTTCCCAGTGTCACCTGTCCCCTGTCCTGCTCCAGGTGTGCCAACAGCCGGAGTGTGGCAAGTGCAAGGCCTGCCAGAACATGGTGAAGTTTGGGGGCAGTGGGAGGAGCAAACAGGCCTGTCTGCAGAGGAGGTGAGTGTCCCACCCCCCAGTTCCTTGTCCCCAGCTCCAGAGGCTCTGGTGACACCCACCCGTGCCCAGGTGTCCCAACCTGGCCGTGCGGGAGGCGGATGAGGATGAGGAGGTGGACGACAACATCCCGGAGATGCCGTCGCCCAAGAAGATGCTCCAGGGCAGGAAGAAGAAGCAGAACAAGAGTCGGATCTCGTGGGTGGGGGAACCTGTCAAGGTGAGACCAGAGTGGGGTCTTGGGGGGTGGGGGAACCCAACCAGGTGAGACCAGAATGGGGGAACTCGTCCAAGTGACGGAGCCCATCCGGGTGACACCAGAGTTGGATTTCTTGGGTGGGGGAACCCGTCAAGGTGAAGCCAGAATGGGGGAACCCATCAAGGTGAGGGAACCCATCAAAACTGAGGGAACTCGTCAAGGTGAAACCAGAGTAGGGGAACCCCTCAAAGATGAGGGAACCCATCCAGGTAAGGGAGCCCATCCAGGTGACACCAGAATAGAGGAACCATCAAAGGTGAGGGAGCTCACTGAGGTGGGAAAACCCATCCAGGTGACACCAGAGTATGATCTCATGGGTGGGGGAGCCCATCCAGGTGGGAGAACTCATCCAGGCAAGACCGGGCAGGACCCCTCCTCATCCCTGGGTGGGTATAACCACCCCTCGGGCCCTGCAGAGCGATGGGAAGAAGGATTATTACCAACGGGTCTGCATCGACTCCGAGACCCTGGAGGTGGGAGACTGCGTGTCCGTGAGCCCCGATGACCCCACCAAGCCCCTCTACCTTGCCAGGTGGGTGTCCCCGCTCCCCCAGCCCAGGGGCAGGCATGGGTGACATTCCCATTCCTGATGGGAACGCTGCCCTGACGACCTGGAGCTCCACAGGGTGACGGCCATGTGGGAGGACAGCAGCGGGCAGATGTTCCACGCCCACTGGTTCTGCCCCGGCTCTGACACGGTCCTGGGGGCCACCTCGGACCCCCTAGAGCTGTTCCTGGTGGATGAGTGTGAGGACATGCAGCTCTCCTACATTCACGGCAAGGTCAACGTCATCTATAAGGCGCCCTCGGAGAGCTGGTCCATGGAGGTGGGGGATGATCCTGGGGCGGGGCAGGGGGGACACACATGATCCCAAGATCCCGCTGATCCCGGTGATCCCTCCTTCCCAGCAGGGTGGGCTGGACATGGAGATCAAGATGGTGGAGGACGACGGGAGGACCTACTTCTACCAGATGTGGTATGACCAGGAGTACGCCCGCTTCGAGAGCCCGCCCACCACCCAGCCCACCGAGGACAACAAATACAAGTGAGAGCAGCGAGAGGGAATTTTGGGGAGCTCCCCACCCCACCTTGGGGTCCCTGGGACCCTTTTCCACCAATTCTTCCGCAGGTTCTGCATGAGCTGCGCCCGCCTGGACGAGGTGAGGCACAAGGAGATCCCCAAAGTGGCCGAGCCCCTGGAGGAGTTGGATGGGAAGATGTTCTACGCTGTGGCCACCAAGAACGGCGTCCAGTACCGGGTCGGAGATGGTGTCTACCTCCTGCCAGAAGCCTTTTCCTTCAGGTTGGTGTCAGGGGAACTCCCCTCCCAAGAGTCCATGGGATTTTGGGAGGAGAACGTGGAAATTTCGGGTAGTGGCTTCAAGCTGTAAATGGAGCAGCTGAGACCCAAAATTCCCAAAATTTAGCTTAAAAGTTAAGGTGTTCCTATAAAACTGA
This sequence comes from Platyrinchus mystaceus, assembly GCA_035041135.1. Lineage (NCBI taxonomy): Eukaryota > Metazoa > Chordata > Aves > Passeriformes > Tyrannidae > Platyrinchus > Platyrinchus mystaceus. Next base: position 754,004 of record JAWWLV010000078.1, read on the forward strand.
AGATGTTCCTATAAAAATGAGGGTGTTCCTATAAAAACAAAGGTATTCCTATAAAAATGAAGGTGTTCCTGTAAAGATGAAGGTGTTCCTATAAAAACGAGGATGTTCCTATAAAAATGAAGGTGTTTTAACCCAACGTGCACTTTCTGTCTCTCCCATTGGACAATCCCACTTTTCCTTCAGGTTGGTATGGGAACTCCCCTCCCAAGAAGATTTTTTTTTGGGGTGAGATTCTGAACACAGAATGAAGCGCCTGAGACCCAAATTTCCAAAATCTAGCTTAAAAATTGAGCTGTTTTAACCCAACTTTCACCTTCTATTGCTGATCCCAGACACATCTCCGCTGTTGGACATCCCCCCTGCCATGTTCTGGGCAGATAACTTGGAATTCCAGCCCCCCAAACCCAAAGGATCAGGGCTGGCCAAGCCCGCCGAGTCCAACCCTCAACCCAATGCCATGGCGCTGAGGGGGTTTTTTGGCCACTTCCCTTTTTCCCCCTCTTTTCCCAGTGTGAAACTGGCCAGCCCAGCCAAGAGGCCCAAGAAGGAGGCAGTGGATGAGGAGCTGCACCCGGAGCACTACCGGAAATACTCGGAGTACATCAAGGGCAGCAACTTGGACGCGCCCGACCCGTACCGCGTGGGCAGGATCAAGGGCATCTTCTGCAACATCCGCAGCAACGGCAAACCCAACGAGGCCGACATCAAGCTCAACATCTACAAGTTCTACAGGTGCCCTGGGGTGGGAGATTTTGGGGGCTGGGAAAGCTCCTCTTTGTCCTTAAACCCACTCCCCACCTCCACCCCTAAACCACCCCCCTTTCTGGTGTCACCCAACCAGCCCTTTGGGGACAAAAGCCTCCTCCCTCTGGGAAAACACCAGTGGGAGGATCCACCCCAACAATTCTCCTAATCCAAGGAGGGGTTTTTTTGGGATGTCTTTTGGGATTTCTTTGGAACCGTTCATCATTAAACCCCCTCCCCATCTTCCTTAAACCACTTCTTCGAACTCTCTGGGAACCTCCAGGAAAGCCACACAGAGCCGACGTCCATGAGACAGTTCCCCCTAATCCCAGGGGTGGGGGTTTTTTTGGGAATGCTGGTTCCCTGCAGGCCTGAGAACACGCACAAGTCCATGAAGGCCAGCTACCATGCCGACATCAACCTGCTGTACTGGAGCGACGAGGAGGCCACGGTGGAGTTCCGGGCAGTTCAGGGACGCTGCTCGGTGGTCTACGGGGAGGACCTGACCCAGAGCATCCAGGACTACTCCTCGGGGGGCCTGGACCGCTTCTACTTCCTGGAGGTGAGGGAGGGGCCATTCCAGGGGTGTTGGAAGGGGAATAGAGGCCACCAGGGCTTCAGTGGAGCTTCTCCGGGGGTGGTTCCGTGGGTTTGTGATTGGGTTTCAACATCTTGGGGAATATGCTGGATACTAAGTCAGGGGGTCTGGATGTGTTCCTTGATGTACCCCTGGAGATCTGGAGTCTCCCAGGGATTCAGTGGAGGTTCTCCAGGTGGGTTTTCCACGGAGGAGTTGGGCAGATCGAGGACTTGGGTCTGGTTCCAACGTCCTGGGGAATAAGTCTTGGATACTAAGCTGGGCTTCCAGGGGTCTGGATGTGTCCCTGAGGGTCTGATTTCATGGAATCCTGGAACCCCTCTTTGTTTTTGCAGCTCTGAGAGCTGGTTTTTTTTTGCAATCCCACCGTTATTCCCAAGATGGGAATGTCCTGCTGTTCTCCAGACTCCCCTCCCTGTTCTCTGTGTCCATCCCAAATCCTTGGGTTTTTTTCCTTTTCCAAGGCTTACAACGCCAAAACCAAGAGCTTTGAGGATCCCCCCAACCATGCCCGGAGCTCTGGGAACAAAGGGAAGGGGAAGGGGAAGGGGAAAGGTGAGTGATCCCACCCCCATCCCACCCTCATCCTGGCATTCCTGGAATGCCCCTTTTTAGGGCATTCCATCCTTCTTTGGAAATCAACTGATCCTTGAGGGATTTCACACCCCCCCAACCCTCTGCTGTGTAATTTTGGGCTTTGGATCCCATTTCCAACCCAGGGACTTATCCCTGTGTCCATCAGATCCTCAGGAATGTTCTTCTGAGCTGGTGGATGGAAAAAGGGACAACAAGGGGCTTCCCTTCCAAATTCAGGGGGTGGGAAAAGGGGGGTGGGAGGTGCTGGATGGATGGGGGAGGAGGAAAAAAGAAGGAATGGCTTGCCCTGAGATATTGTTTCTCCAGGGAAGGGCAAAGGGAAGCCTGTGAGCTCTGAGCAGAGCGAGGAACCAGCCGAGCTCAAACTTCCCAAATTACGGACCCTGGATGTGTTCTCCGGCTGTGGGGGGTTGTCCGAGGGCTTCCACCAAGCAGGTGAGTCCTGGGATTCCCCCCCTTTGGAATCCCGCAGTTGTAGAATCCTGGAATCACAGGATGGGTGAGGTCAGAAAAGGACCTCAAGGTCCTCAAATCCCACCATTTCCCCTCTCATGCTTTCCTGCCCCTTCTTGTTCTCCAAACCCTTCTCCATGTTCTGCAGCCCCTTCTCCTTTTCTCCAGCCCCTTCTCCTTGTTCTCCAAACCCTACTCCATGTTCTCCAGCCCTTTCCTCATCTTCTCCAGCCCCTCCTCCACATCCCTCACCCCCTTCCCCACCTCCTCTTCACCCCACCCTTCTCCCCCCACCCAAATGCCCCCCATTCCAGCCCCGGGTGACCCCCTCTGGTGTCCCATTCCCCACTCAGGGGTCTCAGAGACGCTGTGGGCCATTGAGATGTGGGAGCCGGCGGCGCAGGCGTTCCGGCTCAACAACCCTGGCACCACCGTTTTCACTGAGGACTGCAATGTGCTGCTCAAGCTGGTCATGGCTGGTGAGAAAACCAACTCCCTGGGCCAGAAGCTGCCCCAGAAGGGGGACGTGGAGATGCTCTGCGGGGGCCCCCCTTGCCAGGGCTTCAGCGGCATGAACCGCTTCAACTCCCGCACCTACTCCAAGTTCAAGAACTCCCTGGTGGTCTCCTTTCTCAGGTGAGCAGGGGGGCTCCCCCAGGGGGTGTTTTGGGGTGGGGGAGACCCCCCCTACCCGCCTCCAATGTCCTGTGCCTGGCAGCTACTGTGATTATTACCGGCCCCGCTTCTTCCTGCTGGAGAACGTCCGGAACTTCGTGTCCTTCAAGCGTTCCATGGTGCTTAAGCTCACCCTGCGGTGCCTCGTCCGCATGGGCTACCAGTGCACCTTTGGGGTGCTGCAGGTGGGGCTGGAGGGGGGGTTTGGGGTTTGGGGATGGGGGAAAAGCCCCCTTTTCTGGCACCTGGGTCTGGCCCAGGTCGTCCCATCCCATGGATGATTTGGGTGTGTGGCTCCTTGGGTGGCTTAGGGGACGTTCCCAATGGAAAGGAAATGGTCACTTGACTCCTTGGGTGGCTTTGGGGACATTCCCAAAGGAGGGGAACTGGTCACTTGACTCCTTAGGTGGCTTTGGGGACATTCCCAAAGGAAAGGAACTGGTCCTTCAAAGGACCACTTGACTCCTTGGGTGACCTGGGGACATTCCCAGCTCTCCAAGGGCTCAGCTTCAGGAATTGTCCCTTTCTTCCCCCTCTGAAGGACTCCTGGGGTGACCTGGGGGCCATTCCCAGCTCAGCATGGAAAGGGACTCTCCAGTTTTCTCAGGAATTGCCCTTTCCCTCTCCAAAGAACCATTTGACCCCTGCACTTCCCCATGGCCCATTCCCAGCTCTCCGAGGTCACCCCCCAGTCCCCCGTCTCTCCCCAGGCTGGGCAGTATGGGGTGGCCCAGACCCGGCGCCGGGCCATCGTCCTGGCGGCAGCTCCTGGCGAGAAGCTGCCGATGTTCCCGGAGCCGCTGCACGTCTTCGCCCCCCGGGCGTGTCAGCTCAGCGTTGTCGTGGACGACAAGAAGTTCGTCAGCAACATCACCAGGTGAAGCTTCCCAGGGGCCACCACGAGACTGGGGACAGGAGGCCCTGGTGGCTCATGACTCCCACCCTCCCTCCCCCAGGACGTATTCCGGGCCATTCCGCACCATCACAGTGCGGGACACGATGTCGGACCTGCCAGAGATCCGGAACGGGGCCTCGGCCCTGGAGATCTCCTACAATGGGGAGCCCCAGTCCTGGTTCCAGCGGCAGATCCGTGGCTCCCAGTACCAGCCCATCCTCAGGGATCACATCTGCAAGGTGGGGCGGGGCAGGGGGCATGGGCTGGGGGCAACTGGGAGAGGGTCGAGGGTGCTCTGGGGGGAGGGATTGTCCCCAAGGCATCCTGAGATGACTGTCCCAAAAATGGGGCCGGGCGAGGTGTTGGGAACTGGTGAGGCTGTTGGGAACTTACGGAGCTGTTGGGAGCCTGGTGGAGCTGTTGGGAAGTGGAGGAGCTCTTGGGAGCTGGTGGGGCCACTGTTGACCCCAGGGCGCATCCCTGGCAGGACATGAGTGCGCTGGTGGCGGCACGGATGAGGCACATCCCGCTGGCACCCGGCTCCGACTGGAGGGACCTGCCCAACATCGAAGTGCGCCTGTCAGACGGGACAACCACACGGAAGCTGCGCTACACCCACCACGAGAGGAAGAATGGCCGCAGCAGCTCTGGGGCCCTGCGTGGCGTCTGCTCCTGCGCCGAGGGTTGGTCTGGGCAGTGGACCCCAAAGAAATGGTCTGGGAGTGGGTTTGTTCCCACCCAAAAAACTCACAGCTGTTACCTCCCCAGGGAAGCCTTGTGACCCGGCCGACCGGCAGTTCAACACCCTCATCCCGTGGTGCCTCCCCCACACCGGCAACAGGCACAACCACTGGGCCGGGCTCTACGGGCGCCTGGAGTGGGACGGGTTCTTCAGCACCACCGTCACCAACCCCGAGCCCATGGGCAAGCAGGTGGGGGGGCCCCAAGGCCATGGGCTCCACTGGGGAGGGCAGGGGGTGCTGGGGAACCGTGCTGGTGACCAGCTGTGGGGTAGGTTGGATTGGTGGTGCCCAATGAGCGTCGTGGTCCCAACCATTGGGTGGGGTTGGGTTGGATTGGGTTGGGTTAGAGGTGCCTGATGGGCATTACCATCCCAACCGTTGGGTTGGTTTGGGTTTGGTCGGAGGTGCCCAGTGACCACCCCAGTCCCAACGGTTGGGTTGGAGGTCCCCAACGACCACCCTGGTCCCCATCCCAACCCTCGGTGTCTGTTGGCGTTGCAGGGCCGGGTGTTGCACCCGGAGCAGCACCGGGTGGTGAGTGTGAGGGAATGTGCCCGTTCCCAAGGATTCCCAGACACCTACCGGCTCTTTGGGAACATCCTGGACAAGCACAGACAGGTCAGTGCAGGCCCTGCCATGGTGGTGTCCCTGTGACTGTGGAATGGCCCCGGTGTCCCTGTTATCCCAGCGTCCTGGTGTCTGATGACCCTGTTGTCCTGTTATCCCAGTGTCTCTATTGTCCCATTATCCTGGTGCCTGGTGTCCTTGGTGGTCCCAGTGTCACCAGTGTCCCTGTTGTCCAGGTGGGCAACGCGGTGCCCCCTCCCCTGGCCAAGGCCATCGGGCTGGAGATCAAGGCCTGTGCTGTGGCCAAACTGCGCCAGGACACAGCCGGTGAGTGACCGGCACCGAAGGGGGTCACCATTGGGGTCAGGGGCGTCACTGTCCCCTCCCAGGGGTCACCATTGGGGTCAGGTGGGTCATTGAGGTCAGGGGGGTCACTGGTGTCACCGTCCATCCCCGGGAGTCCCACTGGGGTCAGTGGGGTCACCATTGGGGTCAGGGGGGTCACTGGTGTCACCATCTCCTCCTTGGGGTCCTGTTGGTATCACTGGTGTCACCATCCCCTCCTGGGGGTCCCAGGTGGGATCATTGGGGTCAGTGGGTGTGGAAGTGACACCATCCCCTCCCAGAAGTCCCCTTTGGGGTCAGGGGGGTCACCAGTGTCACCGTCCCCTCCCAGGGGTCCCTGTTGGTGTCCCTGTTGTCAGGGTGTCCCCAGGTGTCCCTGGTGTCACTGTGTCCCCACTGTCCCCACAGGTTCCAGGGAGGCACCGATGGAGCCATTGGAGCCATTGGAAGTCGCCGGCTGAGGCGGCACCAGAGCCCGGAGAGACCCCCCAGGGGGGTCAGGGGGGCCTGGGGCTGCTTGGGTTGGTTTGGCTGGTTTGGGCTTTTTTGGGGATTTTTGCTTTGCTTTGTTTTTCTTTTTTTCCCCCTTTTTTTTCCCTTTTTTTTCCCCTCTTTTTTCTCGTTTTTCCATTTTTTTCCTCTTTTTCTTATTTTCTCCTTTTTTCTCTTTTTTCTCTTCTCCTCCTTTTCCTGGCTCATTTTTTCCCCCTTTTTTTCATTTTTTCCTCTTCCTTTTCCTTCCCCTTTTTACTGTATTTCTCCTTCTTTCCCCCCTTTTCCCCTTTTTTCCCCTTTTTTCATCTTTTTTCCCTCTTTTTTTCTGCTTTTTCTAATTTTTTTCCTGCTTTTCTTCTGTTTTAATTATTTTTACTTTGCTTTCCATTTGGTTTTTACTGCTTTTTTATTTTACACATCCCCCCAGCCCCTCCCTCCCTCCACTGTCCTGCCCCCCCCAGGCCCGGCTCTGCTCCCGTTTTTATTGCAATTCTCCCGAACCCCCGCGGCCGCTTTGTACAAGTGGGACTCGATACTTTATGTAGTTTTTATATATTGTAATATTTCTTCAAATAAATCGCGCCTATAAATTATAAACCTTTATTTATAACCCTTTATTCCCCTCAATCCCACGAGTAGGCCGCAAGACCTCACGGGGCGTTGCTAAGCAACCGTTTTCCGTCATGCCCCGCGCGGGGCCTGGTTCCGCCGGAAGTGGCTGCGGGTCTTTCCGGTTGGGAGCGTGAGGGTGGTGGAGGCGATGCCGACCGGAGACTTCGAGTGAGGGGAGACAGGGGGGATGCACGCGCTAAACGGGGGTGTTGGGGGTAGTTAGGGGTCGTTGGGGGTGGTTCTGGGTGTTGGGGGTTGGATATGGGAACGGGAGTGGGGTTTGGGGGGCATCGGGCCTGTGAGGGGGGGAAGGGAACCGGTAACGGGGCAGAGGCCTGGAGGGTCCCGGATGGGGGTCCCGGAGGGTCCCGGTCAGCCCCAGTTGGGCCCTGTCGAGGTCCTGGAGGGACGTTGAAGGGGGGGGAACAGGGACCCCGGAGGGGAATGACAGGGGAGTCTGGGGGGGGGGATGACAGCGACAAGGGGGTCTGGGGTGGGGGGGTGACAGTGACCCCCGGGGGTAACAGGGGGGTCTGAGGTGGTTTTTCCCCACGGCAGCTCCAAGCCCAGCTGGGCCGACCAGGTGGAGGAGGAGGGAGGAGAGGATGGTGAGTCACACTTGGGGGGGTCACCTGTCAGAGCTGTCACCTGCTGGGGGTGTCACCTGTGCTCTGGTGAAGGGGGTGTCTCCACCCTGTTGAGGGGGTCACCTGTGCCCAGGTGAGTATTTACCTGTCCCCCCAGACAAGTGCATCACGAGTGAGCTGCTGAAGGACCTCCCCCTGCCCGGGGTCCTGGGGGGCCCCTCCAGCGCCGAGGCCGAGCTGCTCAAGGGAGGTGAGACCTGGGCCACACCTGGGGGGTCTCACCTGGCCCTGGGCCCCCCTAAATCTCCCCACACACACCTGGGGAGGGGTCTCACCTGGCCCTGGACCCCCCTCACCTGTGCCTGCAGGGCCGCTCCCATCCCCCAAGGAGCTGATCAATGGGAACATCAAAACCATCACGGAATATCGGGAGGAGGAGGATGGACGCAAGGTCAAGGTGAGGCCACAGCCCAGGTGGGCTCAGGTGACCCTGAATTTGTCACCAGTGAGGCTCAGGGGCCTCAGGTGGCCCCAAATTGGGCTAATCCCATTTTTTTTCCCCTGTTTTCCCAGATCATCCGGACCTTCCGCATTGAGACCAGAAAGGCCTCCAAGGCTGTGGCCCGTCGGAAGGTGAGAGAATTCCCATGGGAATGGGGGGGGATTCCTTGGGAGTGTGAGTGATTCCCTTGGGAATGTGAAGGGAACTCCACACACAATCTTCCCCTTCCATCCCCCCACTTCCCTCCCTCCCCACACTTTCCTCCCTCAATTTCCCGGGATGTTCTGGTGTCTTTCCTGCTCCCAGAACTGGAAGAAGTTTGGGAACTCGGAGTTCGATGCCCCTGGGCCCAACGTGGCCACGACAACCGTGAGCGATGATGTCTTCATGACTTTCATCACCAGCAAGGAGGTAGGGAGGCTGAGGGCGGCTCAGGTGTGTCTCCTCTGCACAGATAGCGGGGGCTCAGGTGTGTCCCTGTCACCTGGGGGTGTCAGGGAGCCCCAGATGCCCTGTCCCAAGTGTTTGGGGTCCCAGGTGTGTACCTGTCCCAGATGTGTCCCTGTCCCGTTGTTTGGGGTCCCAGGTGCCCCCCTGCCCAGGTGCCCCCTTGCCCAGGCATGCCCCCCCTGTGCCTGCAGGACCTGAACTGCCAGGAGGAGGAGGACCCCATGAACAAGCTGAAGGGGCAGAAGATCGTGTCCTGCCGCATCTGCAAGGGGGACCACTGGACCACGCGCTGCCCCTACAAGGACACGCTGGGCCCCATGCAGAAGGAGCTGGCTGAGCAGCTGGGGCTCTCCACGGGCGAGAAGGAGAAGCTGCCAGGGGGTAGGACATCCCCAGATCCCTGTTCGGGTGTTTGGGTTACTGGGACGGTGTTTGGGGTCACTGAGACGGTGTTTAGAGTCACAGGGACGGTGTTTAGGGTTACTGGGGGTTACTGGGATGGGGTTTAGGGTTACTGGGGGTCACTGGGACAGTGTTTGGGGTCACTGGGAGGGGGTCTCATCCTCACATGTCCCCCCCGTGCGGTGGCAGAGCCGGAGCCAGTGCAGTCCCAGGTGAGCAAGACGGGCAAGTACGTCCCTCCCAGCCTGAGGGACGGCGCCAGCAGGAGAGGGGAGTCCATGCAGCCCAACCGCCGGGGTAAGAGCCGCTCCAGGGGATCCCAGAGGGGGTTTCAGGACCCTCGCAGCCCCCCTGAGCCCCTGAGTGCCCCCCTTAGCTGATGACAATGCCACCATCCGTGTCACCAACCTGTCCGAGGACACGCGTGAGACCGACCTGCAGGAGCTCTTCCGGCCCTTCGGCTCCATCTCTCGCATCTACCTGGCCAAGGACAAGACCACCGGGCAGTCCAAGGTGGGCAGGGGGTCCCTGGAGGGCTGGGGGGGGTCCAGGGTAACCCCCTACCCCCCCGATCCTTCCTCACCATCCTTTTTGCCCCCCAAAAAAGGGCTTTGCCTTCATCAGCTTCCACCGGCGCGAGGATGCCGCGCGGGCCATCGCTGGTGTCTCTGGCTTTGGATACGACCACCTCATCCTCAACGTGGAGTGGGCCAAGTATGGGGGGCTGGGTGCCCCTGGCACTCCTTGGGGGGTCCCTGACACTCTTTGGGGGATTCCTGACACTGTCTGGGGGGTCCTTGTCACTGCTGGGAGGGGCTTGAGGGGGCCCTGGCCCTGTTTGGAGGCATCCCTGACACTCCTGGGGGGTCCCTGTCTGTCCTAGGGGGGTTTTGGGGGGGTCCTTGTCCCCCTTGGGGGGTCCCTGTCTGTCCTGGGGGGGGCGGGGGGGATTGGGGGGTCCCTGTCTGTTTTGAGGGGGGGCTGGGGGGTCCCTGTCCCTCTTGCAGGGTCCCTTTCTGTTCTGGAGGGGTCCCTGTGTGTTCTGGGGGGGCTTTGGGAGGGGTCCCTTTCCTTACCACCCCCTTCCCTTCACCCCCCACAGACCCTCCACCAACTGATCAGGCTCCGCCCCCAGTGGGATCCCAGTGGGACCAGTTGGATCCCAGTGGAACCAGTTGAATCCCAAATAAAACTCCGGTTGTGTGTGCACCAGGTGTGGGCTGAACTGGGGGAAGCGCCCGAGGGGCTTTGTTGCCTTTTGGTGGGGAACAAATCTGGGGGGGGGAAGGAAAAAGGGGTAAAAAAGGGTGAAAAGGGACAATTTGGGGTGAAAAGGGCCAGTTTTGGGGCAGTCCCGCCGCCGCCATCTTGGCTCCACTGCCAGGTACCCCCCCAGCAACGCGCCTCCACATTGCAGGGAATGTGTCGGATGCTGTGATTAGTGCATGGTGAGGGGGGTTTTGTGTCCGAGGTGGTGATTGGGTGAAGTGAGATGAGAGTGAAGGTTGAGGGGTCTGATTGGTTGGTTGAGTGGAGCAGGGAGGGAGGCGCGACTTTTGACATTCCCCCCAGGGACCCCAAATATCCCCAAATACCCTCAAAGGGCCCCAAAATACCCTCAAAGGGCCCCAAAATACTCCCCAAAGGGCCCCAAAATATCCCTAGAGAAATCCCAAAATATTCCAGAAGGATCCCACAATACCCAAGGGAACACCAAAACACCCCAAAGAGACCCTAAAATACTCCCAATAGTGACCCCAAAAATACCCCCCCATTTCCATAGCAGAGAGACTGAGGGGGCTTTTCCATCCTTTATTTGGGAAGGGGGAGGTTAAGGCGGGGACCCTGAACCCCCAAATCCCAGGGGGTTCCCCCAAATCCTGGGGGAGTCCCTCCAGCTCTCCCCCCAAGTCCCATCCCACTACCCCAAATCCTGGGGGTCCCAAGTCCAGGATCCCAAATCCCAGAGAGATCCCCCCAAGTCCCAGGAGCACTCCCCAGGACCCCCAAATCCAGCCCCCTCCCTCCCCAAATCCCAGGGTGATCCCCCCCCAGGACCCCCTAAATCCAGGGAGTCCCAAATCCAGGATCCCAAATCCTGGGGAATCCCCATGGACCCCCAAATGGGGGGGTGGGGAGGGGGGCACAAGAAACAATAAATAACAGGGAATTTGGGGATGGGGGAATTTTGAGGCTCCCCCAAACCCTCCCAAGGCAAAGGGGGGGTCCCGAGACCCCTCCAAATCCTGATAAAGTGCCACATTTTTTTTGCTGAACCCCCATTTTTTGTGAGGAGGCCCCAGATTCCTGGTGGGAAAGAAGGAGATCCAGCCCCCCCATCCCAAAAAATGACCCTCCCTCAAAATTTGAAGTCAGGACCCCCTCCCAAGGAATGAACCGGGCGGGAAATAAGGCCAGAATTCTGTAAATCCATAAATCACACCCATAAATCCACCCCCTTTTCCCAAAAATCTTCGTCCCCACAGTCTCATTCACAGTGTTTGGAATTTTGCGGGGGGGGAGAATATCTGGAATTTTTGGAGGGGGGGGAGGATTCCCCCCCATTGGTGCTGCTCCATCTCCACATCCTGGAATGTCCTCGTCCTGCTGGGAAAACTGGAATCCAGAGTCCATGTGTCCCCTGCCAGGGGTGTTTCCTCCCCTCCATGGATTTTTTTGGGTTCTTTCCCCCAATCATGGAATTTTTAGGGTGTCTCCACCTCTCCATGGAATTTTTTGGGGGGTCCTTCCCCCAGTCCATGGAGTTTTCTGTGGCTTTTTCCCCCACTCCATGGAATTTTGGGGGGTCTCAGCAGAGGTTGAAGACAGAGGGGGCCTGAGCCCGGTATTTTTCCTGGAAGTTCTTGAGGATTGGGATGAGGTTGTGGAAGGAGGGGCGGAAAGAGGCTTCTGCTTCCCAGCAGTTCTTCATCAGCCGGTAAATCTGGGGGGAAAACAGGGGTGGAAAATAGGGAAATATCCTGGAAAAGGGCCTCCAACTTCACCCCTCCCTCCTCTTCCCCAAAGGAATGTGAAGCCCTTCCCAATTTCCCTCTTCCCACTTTCTCCCCTTCCCTACTTTTCCTCCTCTCCTTTTTCACTCTTACCCTTCCCTCCCCATTACCCCTTTCCCTCCCCACTCCCCTTCCCTCCCTTTCCCACCTCACACGGACAATCCTTTGGGATCGGGAGCCTCTTCCCTCTCTCCAAGAGCTCAACCAACCTCAGCACCGTCATCTGCCCTTGGGTGGCTCCGATCAGCTCCAAGAATTTCTGCCAGGAAAAAAAACCACCAAAATCCTTGGAGAGCCCAGTCCTGGGGACCCCCAACCTTGGGAATCCCCAAAAACCTTGGGAACCCCAACCTTGGAAACACACCAAACCTTGGGTGTCCCAACCTTGGAGACCCCAGTCCTGGTGCCCCCCTGACCTTGGAGAGCCCCCAAACCCTGAGCTTCCCATCCGTGGGCTGATCTTGCCCGGGAATTCCCGGAGGACTCACTGTGGGGGGGCTGTTCCCGGGTTCACAGCGGGTCAGGATCTCATAGAGGGTCACCCCGAAGGACCACACATCAGACGCGTAGTAGAACTTGGACTCCTTGAGACATTCCGGGGCGTACCTGGAGCACGGGGCAATTCCAGAGCCTCCAGAGCACCCCCAGGAAGCCCTGGCATCGTTCCCCAGCCCATCCTGGATCCCAGATCTCACCAGAACACGGGGCTGTCCCCGTCCTCCCGCACCCGGTAGTAGTCATGGCCCTCGGGGACGGCCTTGGCCAGCCCGAAGTCCCCGATCTTCACCACGTGCTCGTTCTCCAGCAGCACGTTCCTGGCAGCCAAATCCCGGTGGATGTAGTGCAGGGAATGCAGGTAGGCCATGCCCTGGGGGGGGAAAAAAGGGGGTTAGAGGGTTAGAACCAGCTCTGGGGTTGGTTAGAATCAGTTTGGGGGGGGTTAGAACCAGTTTTGGGAGGATTTAGAGCCATTTCTGGAAGGGTTTAGAGACATTTGGGGGAGGTTAGAACCAGTTTTCGGGTGTTTAAAGCCGTTTTGGGAGAGTTAAAAGCAGTTTTGGGGTGTTAGGACCAGTTTGGGGTGTTCAGAGCCATTTAGGGGAGGTTGGAAGCAGTTGGGGGGGGATTTAGAGCCATTTGGGGGGGTTCAGAGATATTTGGGGGGTTCAGAGATATTTGGGGGGTTAGAACCAGTTTGGGGGGGTTTAGAGCCCCATTTTTTTGGGGAATCACCCCCATTTTGGAATACCCAGCCCCAATATTTGGGAACCAGCCCCATTTTTACCATGTTCACCCTCATTTTTTGGGGGAATCCTCACCCATCCTTGGGAGGGTCTAGCCCCATTTTTTGGGAACCACCCTGATTTTCTGGATTCCCACCTCGCAGATCTGGCGGGCGAAGAGCAGGATGTGGGAAAGGCTCAGGGAGTGCTTGGGAAGGAATTCCCGGAGGCTCCCGAGGGGGACGTATTCCATGATCAGCTGCACCACCTTGTCCCCTGGAACAGAACAGCAGGACCCTTGTGGGGAGAGCAGGACCACCCTGAGACCCCCCCCAAATTCCTGCCAGGATAGAGATTCCTCACCAAAAACCATCTGGAATTGGGTTTTTAACCTTTCCATGGCACCAAATCCACTCTCAATGCCAACGGAAAATTCCATATGGAATGAGCCTCATGTCCCACTCAGACCCATCTGGTGTTTCCCACTCTCATGGGAAGAGGGGGACAACCCTGAGACCCACCTACCCCCTGGATTCCTGCCAGGATGGAGATTCCCCACCAAAAAAAGCCAGGAATTGGGTTCTTAATTTCTCCGCAAACAAACAACGGATCCACTCCCAATTCCAATGAAAAATTCCATGTGGAATGAGCCTCATGTCCCTTTCTTGACCCTCTCATTGTCCCCCCACTCTTGTGGGAAGAGCAGGACAAGATGAGGCTCCCCCAAATCCCTGACAGGCTGGCAATTTCTGACCAAAAAAACGGCAGGAATTGGGGTTTTTAACTTCTCCACGCCTGAACTCTGTATCCAATCCCGGAAAATTCACGCCTGGAATGTCCCCCTCACCCTGTTCACTGCAGCAGCCCTTGTACTTGACGATGTTCTCATGGTAGAGGGTCTTGAGGATCTGGATTTCCCTCTTCCAGCTGCTCAGGAGCTCCGGGCTGCTCCCGGATTTCAGGGATTTCACGGCCACCATCTCCCCAGTGCCATCATTGATGGGGTCGTAGCAGTACAGCCCCACCTTCCCAAAGTGCCCCTGGAACGGGAAAGGCAGGAATTCGGGATTTGGGAAGGAATAAAGGGAGGTTTGAAAAGGGGGGTCCCTGTGCTGGGAGGATCCGGAAGGGTCAGGGAAGGTGGGAGATGGAGTGGGGAGGGATTCAGAGGAAAAGGAGGGTGAGGGATGGAATTAGGGATTGAAGGGTAGAATTAGGGATTGAAGGATGGCATTCTGGATCCAGGCAGGGAAATCTGCAGGGAAACGGGATTAAAGCATGGAATTATGGATTAAAGAGTGGAATTAGGGATTGAAGAAAGGGATCAGGGATTAAGTAATGGAATTCTGGATCCAAGCAGGGTAATCTGCAGGAAAATGAGGTTAAAGTGTGGAATTAAGGATTAAAGACTGGAATTAGGGACTGAAGGTTGGAATTAGGTATTAAACAGTGCAATTAGGGTTTGCACAATGGAATTTTGGATCCAGGCAGGGAAATTCACAGAGAAAAGAGACTGAAACATGGAATTCTGGATCCAGAAAGGGAAAGAAGTTCCAAAATTCCTGGTGGGAATCTCAGGATGCCACTGACCTCCCCCAGCTCCCGGATTTTCTTCAGGTACCGCTTCTGGAAGACAGTGGGATCCGACACTGGGAAGTCGGGATTCACTGATGTCACGTCCACAAGGTCTGGGAGAAAAGGAGGAATTTCTCTTTTTTTCCCTTTTTTCCCCCCTTTTTTTGCCCTCTTTTTCTTTTCCCATCTTTTTCCCCACTTTTCTTTCCCCATTTCTCCCTTTCATCTTTATCCCGTTTTAAAACCTCTTTACCTCCCCCTTTCTCTTCTTTTGCCCCTTTTTCCTTCTTCCCCTCCCTTTCCCTCTCTTCCCCCTTTTCCCTTTTTTCCCCCTTTTTCTTTCTTCCCCCCTTTCACCTTCTTTTTCATTTTCCTTTTCCCCCTTTTCCCTTTTCCTCCCTTTTCCCTCCTTCTCCCCCTTTTCCCTTTTTCCCCCTCTTCCCTCTCTCTCCCCTTTTCCTCTCTCCCATCACCCCCCTGCCCCATCCAGAACCCATATCCACCTTTCCCCAGGCAATCCCAGTCTCCTCCATCCCACTCCCAGCCCTCTTTTCTCAGGCAATCCCTCCGCCATTCCCAGTCCCTCACTGTGAGGCTGGAGCCGGGTGAGATCCCTGAGGATGGTGCGGAAGGACGGCCGTTCCCCGGGGGTGTAATCCAGGCACTGCGAGATGAGTGAGGCCAATTCCCGGCACGACGGCTCCGGGAGCCGCAGCCTCTTCTCATAGAACCGCTCCTTCTGCGGGAAACGTGGAAAACCAGCCCTCAGAGCCAGCCTCGGCCTGGGATACGGCCCAAAATGGGGGGATATGGCCCAAAATGGGGGGATAGAGCCTAAAATGGGGGGATATGGCCCAAAATGGCAGGAGCAGCACCTCAGAAGGAGTTCGTTCCTTCAGTGGGACGTCAGCGTCGAAGCAGATTTCCAGGAGGGTTGTCCCAAAACTCCACTTGTCAGCAGCTGTGCTGAGGTTTCCCACATCCCGGACACATTCTGGGGCGATCCAGGGAATCCGGTCAACACGCTCTGTGGGAAACAGGAGAGATCCTGTGGGGAAAGGTCTCAGAGGAAGGCCGGACACTGAGGTCAGGATCAGCCCTGATGGTGGGTTTGAGCCAAAACAAGGCAGCTTTCCCACAGAATTTCCACATCCAAAATGCCAAATATCAGGAAAATGCAGGTTGGAAAAGTAGGGAAAATTTTGGCAAAACACCTCTGGCAAAATCCATGGGATTTATTAAAGGAAGGGGGTAAAAACCACCCGGATTTTCCACTGGGAATTCATCCCTGTCCAGCTCCAGGCCGGGATGATCCCATACCTTCCCGAGAGAGCACCGTGAAGCTGATCCCGGGATCACTGAGCTTCACAAAGGGAGCAGATCCATCTTCCAGCCCTTTCCTGGCCAGCAGGATGTTCTTGGCACACACATTCCCATGCACCAGGTTTTTATCCTCCTGGGATAAAACAAAGGAATAGGAAACCTTGGGAAAGCTGCCAGTGATGCTGCAGGGCAAGGTCAAGCCCATGGATTCCAGGATAAAATGAAAAATGGGATTCCTGGCTTTAATTCTCTGTGTCATCTTTCTGTCTTGGGATTTTGCTCCAGGATAAACCCAGAACAGGGAATAAAAGGATGGGGAGGATTTTCCAGCACCATTCCTAAGCCCCTGGTTGGAATCCCCTCCTCATCCATGTCTTTTCCAGCTCCAAAATGAGCCTACAGAGCTGGGATTTGGGATTTGAATTCCTACGTGCCCCCCACCCACAGTGCTCCTTCCCAAGGAAGAGGGAGCAAGGATGGGGCAGAATAATCCTAAAAACAGGATTATCTCCTAGGGAAGCAAAGGGAAGCGACTTCTGGAAAGCTCCAAAGGAAGGATACCCATGAGAATTCCCGGCTGGAAAAGCCCCATTCCCATTACCAGGTAGCTCAAGGCACTTCCCAGCTGTTTGGCTACAGTGATTTTCCAGCCCACAGAGATCCGGCCTTTCTCCTTCCGCAGCAGCACGTCCAGGGGTCCATGTTCCACAAACTCCTCCACCATGATATCTACGGGAAACAGGGACATTTTTCCCAGCCCCACTCCGGGGTTTGGCCCAAGGGAAAGCCGGGAATGGCGTCCCGCTCACTCTCGGATCCGCGGACACAGACTCCGTGGACGAAGGCCAGGTGGACGTGGGACACTTGGCTCATCAGGCTGGCGGTCTCAAAGAAGGCCTGTGGGAACAGCACTGGGAATGTCAGCAGGGGCCCTGGAATTCAGGAGCAGCCAGGGAGCATCCCAGAGTCACATTTTAGCCCCCCCCCCCAATTCATATTCCAGCCCCTGGATCCATATTCCAGCCCTTGCAACCATATTCCAATCCCTGGAGCCACGTTCCAGCCTTGGATCTATATTCCATTCCCTAAAGCCACATTCCAGCCCTTGGAGCCACATTCCAGCCTCGGATCCATATTCCATCCCCTCGAACCACGTTCCACCCCCTGGATGTGTATTCCAGCCCCTTGGAGCCACATTCCATGCCTCAGATGCACATTCCACCCTCCGGATGTGTATCACAACCCTCAGACCCCAGTTCTTCCCCCGTATCCCACCCTCCCCAGCCCAGTGTGGGGCTCACCAGGGCGATATCCCTGTGACTGGGATCCAGGACTTTGAGGATCACGTGCATCTCCCGGCTGTTGTTGTTCTGCTCTGTGGAAAAATACTCGGCCTCGTCGTCATTCCCGGAATTCCCACAGACACTCAGGACCCCGTCATAGATGTTGGTCCGGGTGCCCTGGCCCAGGTGGGCTCGCTGGGAAAACAGGGAAAAGGGCAAAGTGTTGGACCCTCTGGAATTATGATGGGGGGGGTGGGAATCCTCATCCGACTCCCCCCTCCGGCTTCCCTCTGTATCCCACTGTGGGAAAAGCTGCTTCCACATAGATATTTCCTCCCTTTTCCTTGAAAATGGAAGGAATGAAAGATTAAAACAATCCCAAAATTAGCCCAGAGGGGTGGGAGGATCCTCCTGCTCTGGATCCTGGGATCTGGGGTGAATCCTAGGAAGGCAGAGAGGATCCCTCCCCAATTCCATGAATCCTGGGAAGGCAGAGCAGCTCCCTCCATCCCCAAGAATCCTGGGAAAGCAGAGCAGGTCCTTCCACCCCCCAGCCCTGAATCCCAGGAAAGCAGAGCAGCCCAAATCCCGGGAAAGCAGCACCTGAGTGATCTCGTTCTTGCGGATCTGGTGGAAGCTGAGCTGGGTGAGGTTCAGGATCTGCTTCCCGTTATCCTTCACCTTCCTCGTGATCAGCAGGTCTGAGATCTCTGGGAGAAGGGAGGGAAGGGCCCCGTGAGTGCTGGATTCCCACCATTCCCAATCCCACGGGCTGATCCATGTCCGTACCTCCTGGTTTGGGGGGGCAGCACCTCTTCACCATGAAGTTTTCCTCCCCGGAGCGGAGAGTGCAGCCCTTGAGCACATCCAGGAGCTCCCGCAGGGAGGGGAATTCCCGATCCCAGCCTTCCAGCACGAAGGAATCTCCCTTCTTCTGGATCCGGAATTGCCTGAACTTGAAGGCTCCCGGCGTTCCAGGAGCCTGGAAAGGCGGAGTCAGGGCGGGGAGCAGCAGCTCTGCAGCTCCCAATTCATCCCAAAGGGAGACCAGGGCTCGCCATTCCTGGGAATTCCATGCTGGGAATTGTCTCCTACCTGCTGGTGGCTCCTTTTGACCACGGAGAGGATCATCCGGTTGAAATCCAGGACGCTCCAGCGGATGATGTAAAGCCCTTCCTCTGGCTCTTCCCGGCGGAGCTTGGCAAAAACAAACTCCTCCCTGGAAGCAGGAGAAAGGGAATGGATTGGGATGAGCCCAAAGGACATGGGATGGCTCCAGGTGAGCCCTGGGGACATGGAATGGCTTGGGATGAACCCTGAGGACACGGGATGGCTCCAGAGGAACCAGAGGCTATGGAATGGTGTTGGATGAGCCCCAAGGAGCTGGAACTCTCTGGGATTGTTCCTGAGGGCAGGAAACAGCTCCAAGTGGGCCCCAAGGACAGGGAATGGCTTGGGATGAACCCAAAGAGAGCCCCAAGGACACCTGGATGAGCCCCAAGGACAGGGAATGGCTTGGGATGAGCCCAGTGGACATGGAATGGGTGAGTCCCAAGGAGACAAAACGCTCCAGGAGAGCTCCGAGGGCAGGAAACGACTCTAGATGAGCCCTGAGGACACGGAGCAGCTCTGGATGAGCCCCGAGGACCGGGCTCATCCCCCCTTTCCCAGCGGGAAGCAGCCACTCACTGCATGGGCCCGTGGATCCCATTCTGGATGCTCATGAGGAGCCGGGGCGGGGCCACATCGTGACACAGGTAATGGCTGGAATCGGCCGTGAGCCGGAAATATCCATCCACCAGCGACACCAGAGAGAGGGCGATCCCGGGGGACGGGAGAACCACTTCCTGAGAAAAGAAACCACCAGGGCTGAGCCCCAAAGCACCCAAAATCCGCTCATCCCGCCCCGGTGGGGACGGCACAAAACCCCTCGGCAAACACCGGGAGAAATCCCTGTTTGGAATTCCTGAAGGGCCCCAAATCCCACTCACCAGGCACTTGTTGTCCTGCCGGTGGATGGTGATCCTGGATTCCTTGACCACCACGTGGGTGATTTCCCGGAAATCGCAGAAATGGCACCATCTGGGCTCGTCCCGCTCCAGCGGCTGCGCCAGGGCCTTGGGATCTGGCTCCTTATTCCTGCTCCTTCTCCCAAAATATCTATGCTGGGAGAAGGTCTCTGTGCTCTGGGGAAGTGCAAAGGGGGAGAATTCCAAGTTTTCCTACAGCTGGAAGGGTTGTGGGGGCTACTGGGGAAACTGGGATGAGGTGGGGCCCCAGGAAAAGCCTGGAGATGGTGTGGGATGGGAATGCTGGGAAAGGTTCTGGGCAAAATGGGATAAGATGGATAGAAACTCTGGATGCCCAGAGAGCCCAAGAAAAATCCTGGGAAGCATCTGGTGTGGGATGGATTGGGATGGGAGTGGACTGGAATGTTAGCACGGGATTGGGATGGGAATTGCATTGGAATGTTGTGTGGGACTGGGATGGGAATGGATTGGAATGTTGTGTGGGATTGGGATGAGAATGGATTGGGATGTAGTGTGGGACTGGGATAGGAATCCCGGCAAAGGCTCTGGGCAAACCGGGATAAGCTCTGGATGTCCAGAGCCCCAGGAAAACCTGGTAAGGATGTGGGACGGACTAGGATGGGATTGGACTGGAATACTGGATGGGATTTGGGTGGGAATGCTGGGAAAGGCTCTGGGCAAACTGGGATAAGCTGGAAAGGAACTCTGGATGTCCAGAGAGCCCCAGGAAAAGCCTGGGAAGCATCCGGTGTGGGATGGATTGGGATGGGAGTGAACTGGAATGTTAGCACGGGATTGGGATGGGAATTGCATTGGAATGTTGTGTGGGACTGGGATGGGAATGGATTGGAATGTTGTGTGGGATTGGGATGAGAATGGATTGGGATGTAGTGTGGGACTGGGATAGGAATCCCGGCAAAGGCTCTGGGCAAACCGGGATAAGCTCCGGGCGCCCACAGGGCCCCTGGGAAGCATCCAGTGTGGGACTGGGCTGGGAACAATCCCGACCCACCTCCGCGGGCAGCGGCCGCCACTGGATCCCGGCGGTGCCAGTGACCAGCACCTGGTGCGTGACGGGACGATCCCTCGGGATCAGGGGCTGTCCCGGCTCCGGCTCCCGTGGGGCCCCGTTGGCGCAGAGCTGCCCCTTGTCTCCCTCGGCCGCCGTTTCCAGGGAATGTGCCGGGAAGAGCTCGCTCCCGAAGCGCGGAGCCAGGAGCTCCAGGGTGGCCAGGTACTTGGACATGACATCCCGCTCCGAGAGCTTCCCGGCGCCCACCGTGTGCCGCTGGAAGCGCCGCAGGAAGCGCCGGAAGACGTTGCGCATCCGGAAGCGCGTCAGGAAGCTGTTCTGCTGGATCTGCTGCTGGAAGGAGCGCGGGATGCAGTCCTTGAAGCTGCCCGAGAAAAAAACAGGGAATAGTGGCTCGGGGAGGGCTCAGGATGCATTTTTCTGCCTCATCCCAGGGTTGCCCAGAAAGTTTCCAGGCATTCCCATCCCAATCCCACGCAGCATCCCAACCCATTCCCATCCCAATCCCACACAGCATTCAAATCCATTCCTGTCCTAATCCCACACAACATTCCAACCTATTCCCGTCCCAATCCCACGCAACATTCCAGTCCATTCCCTTCCCGATCCATTCTCATCCCAGTCCATCCCACACCAGATGCTCCCCAGGCTTTTCCTGGGCCTCTCCGGGCATCCAAAGCTTATCCCAGTTTTCACAGGACCTTTCCCAGCATTCCCATCCCAATCCCATGCAACATTCCAATCTATTCCTATCCTAACCTATCCCACACAGTCTCCTTTTCCTTAACTCATGTTCCCAGGCTTTTCCTTGGGCTCCACCTAATCCCAGTTTCCCCAGTGACCACCACAACCTCTCCCAGCATTCCCATCCCAGAATTCCTATCCCATCCCTAGTTCATGTTCCCAGGTTTTTCCTTGGCCTCCAACTTACCCCACTTTGCCCAGAAGCCACCACAGCCTTTCCCAGAATTCCCATCCCATCCCGAATTTTTGCTTCCAGGCTTTTTCTGGGGCTCTCTGGGCATCCCAAGTTCCAGGGAAACCGACCCCAGAGGTGCTTCCCATGAGGAAAAGGGCGGGAAAAGGAGGGAAAACACCCTTTGGCAAAGCAGGAATTCCCAATTACCTGTATTTCCTGGCCACTTCCTCCAGGGAAATGCCCTTTTTTATAGCAATGTGGGAGAGGTGAAGGACAGCCATTCCCAAACTTTCGTTCTTGAACCTCTGGATTTCGGGCTCACTCTGGAAATCCTTCAGGGAGGCGACGTCATGGATGAATTCAAATTTTCCCTGGTAAAAATGGGATAATTGGGGAGAAAAAACCACATCCCTGAGCTGATTTCCTGCACGGATTTTCCATTAATTCCCTCCTTTAATTAAATTAAATTAGTTTAATTAATTAAGATAATATCCCTTTAGTATCCCTTTAAAATTAAAGGTGGGATAAACACAAGTTAATAAAAATTTAACTTTATATTTCAACAAAACCAACCTGAATTAAAATCTCTTCCAAGGCCAAATTATCCCTAAAAAAATTCTGGAATCCCACCCAGAGAAGCTTCCAGAAGGATAAAACCTTTCCAAAGGGAAAACTAGGGGATGTTTATCCTTTAAATAAACACCTGGAGATGAAAAAAATGAATCCTGGTGACAGAATTGAGACAAATCTGGAGGGATTTAAGGGAATTCATCCCAGTTTTCCCAAATCCCTCTGGATTTAAGGGAATTCATCCTGGTTTTTCCCAGATCCAGCCCAGTTACCTGCTCAAACAGGTACTCAAAGGAGGATTTGTCCAGTAAAGCTCCTCCAGGGGGTTTTTCCTCCAGGGAATCTCCCGGCCGAGGCACATTCCGATAAACCGCCGGCTCCTTGTCGTTCATCCCGTGCCAATTCCGGAAGTAATACCTGGAACGGGAAAGGAGGAGAGGGAGAGGAGCTGGGGCTGAGTCAGGAGTCACATTCCGGGCTCAAACCGGTGGGTTTGGGGTTTTTTTAAGGAATAAAAAGTCTTGAAAGAATGGGATAAGCGGCCACATCCATAAAGGATGTTTAGGGAGGAAATTCTGGGATTGATGGCTCCAGAATTCCCAAGGAATACAAGCATCTACTAAAAGCATCCATTGCTTTCCCAGGGTCACTCCAGACCCTCTTGGATGTTCCCTGTTGGCCCCAAAAACCTTTGGATGGGACACTGTCCCTGAGCTGAGAGGTGGGAGAATGAAGAAGGAGCCAAAGGGAGAAATACTGGGAATAAGGAAATGGATTTTTCCATGCTGGAGGAGAGGCAGGGGCTCTAAATCCACAATATTCCTCATCTGGAGCAGCCCTGCTGGCTTTTCCAAGGCTATTCCTCATTTCATCCACACAATGGGATTTGGACCAGCTCTGCGTGGATTTCCAAGGCTCCAGATCCAGAACATTTCTCATTTGGACCAGCCTTGGACATGGACATAACCCTGGGAGCAAAGAGGCGGGAAAACCCTCATGTTCCTTCCAGCACAACCCCAGGAAAAACCTGGGAATGGTCCCCAGGGCTCAGCTCTGGAAAATCCCTAGGGATGGGAGGCAAGAGGCCTCACCTCATCCTGAAGATCAGGTGGACGTTGGTGTCTTTTCCGATGTGGAATTGGTGGTTTGGGGGGAGCCAGACCCGGATCTGGGGGTCATAGAGGGCGAAGAGGCTGTAACACAACGGGGTGATTCCTGCCAGGAAAGAATTCCAACAGTTTCACTAAAACATCCCTTTTCCACCCCCTTTTTCCCACCCATTCCACCAGCACAAATCCAGTTTTTCCCAGTGACTGGCAGCAAATCCCACCCTTGGAATTCTGGCTCCAACACTCCAGAACGGCTCAATCCCAACATTCAGGCTGGGAGTTATGGGAGTGTGAGGAGTCCCAGAGCGATTCCTGGTTGGAATTCCGTCTATTTCTAATCCCTGGGAGAAGGTTTTAATCCCTCAGGAAAGGTTTAACTGGAGAATCAGGTTTCTCGTGGGAATGGTGAACTTCTCATTCCCTTGACACAGCTGGAGCGGGGATTTATTGGGAATAAACCCACTGAGCTTTGGGTTCTCAGCCTCGGGGTGGAAAACACTGAGATTCAGCATTCCCTGGGAATCAGAACACCTGGAATTCCTCAGCCCTGGGGTAGAATCTGGTTGGGATTTGGTGTTCCCTGAGAATCAGGAAACTGGGAATTCCTCAGCCCTGATTTGGTTGGGATTTGGCGCTTCCCGGGAACTGGGAATTTCTCAGCCTTGGGGTGAAATCCAGTGGGATTCGGGGTCCCCTGGAAATCAGAACACTAGGAATTCCGGGTGGGGATCCATCCTTCCCAGCACTCACCAATCCTGCGGGCGAGGTCGATGCAGATTTCCTCAGCACTAAGGGATCCCTGGGAATAAACCCGGCAGCGTTCCCGCTCCTCCTCCCCATTCCAGTGCAGGAACACCTTGATCCCGGTGCCGGTCGGGAAGGAACAGCCTTCGGCCTCGCCCGGGCTCTGCTTCATCCCCCGCTGACACAGGGACATGGCGGTGCCTTCCCGAGGGGAAAACCCAGGATAACCGATCGGAAGAGGGATACGGAGCAATTCCCAACGCGTGGAGAGCCCACCAGTCCCTCCCAGTCGGCTCACTGGGAGCTGGGATGCGGGGGAAGCCCCCCTCGGAAAGGGGTTGGGATCACCTGGAATGTCGGATCCCACCAGAATTCCCCCTCTTGGCACCTTTTTCTCAATGATGACAGAAAAGGATCAACAATATGAGAAAGGAATGAACCCACGGAGCAAATTCCAGCGGTTTTTGGGGATGGATTTTGGACTCGTTTCAAGGATGGATTTTGGAGCTGCTTCCAGGTGGGTTTTGGCTTATTCCAAGGTGGATTTTGACCCATTTCTGGGTGGATTTTGGACTCATTTCAGGTTGGAATTTTGACCTGTTTCAGGATGTATTTGGAGCCGTTTCGGGATGGATTTTGGACCTGTTTTGAGGTGGATTTTTTACCCTTTTCCAGACAGATTTTGGAGCTGTTTCAGGTTGGAATTTTGATCCATTTCAGGATGGATTTGGGGATTTTCACCCCTTTTAGGGTCTCAGGATGGATTTTTGACCCATTTTGAGATGAATTTGGATTGATTTCGGGGAGGGAATTTTGGACCCATTATAGAATTCTGATCAATTACAGGATGGATTTGGAGTCATTTCAGGACAGATTTTGACCTGTCTTGGGGTGAATTTTGGACCCACTTTGGGATGGATTTTGACCCGTTTCCAGGTGAATTTTGGACCCATTTTAGGCTGAATTTTTTTACCTGTTTTATGGTGGGGTTTGACCCATTTTGGGATGAATTTTCACCCATTCTGGAGGTGGAGTCTGGCCCATCTGAGGCTCTCCGAGGGGTTTTTTTCTCACCCCCCTCCCCCGGATTCCTCTTCACCCCCAGTTGGTACCGACCCTGTCCTCCCTGCGCCCCTCATTGGTACCGGCCTCCCCCCTCGGGCCCCTCAGTTTGGTACCGGCCTCTGTCCCCCCGTCCCTCCCCTGTTCCCCCCGTTCCTCCATGTCCCCCTTGTCCCCCCGTTCCCCTGTCCCCCCCCATGGTACCGAGTGCCCCCCCTTTGCCCCCCCATGGTACCGGGTCCCCCCCTTTGCCCCCCCGTTGGTACCGGCCCCGGCCCGGCCGCCGCTCCGTCCCCCGGTACCCTGCAGAGCCACCGCCTCCCATTGGCCGAGAGAGACGCGCGCTGCCATTGGCCCGCGCCGCCGCTTGGCCACGCCCACAGGCCTTTCTCCCGACCCGGAGGAAAAGAATCCGATTGGCTGCGGGGTGGAGGGGGCGGGGACTTGGAGGGCGGTGGGGAGAGGGCGCCGCCTCAAGGGACGGGACGGTGATGAACGATGGAGGGGACGGGACTGGGGGGGCACAGCTGGATCCGAAATGGGGCGGGGGGTGCACAGCTGGATCCAAACGGGGACGGGGGGGCACAGCTGGATCCAAAATGGGGCGGGGGGGGCACAGCTGGACTGGGAGCACAGCTGGATCCAAAAGGGGGCGGGGGGGGCCAACAGCTGGATCAGAACGGGAGAGGGGGGAAGGCGGGGCACAGCTGGATCCAAACCAGTGAGCACAGCTGGACTGGGGGCACAGCTGCATCTGAACCAGGTGAAATGGGGGCACAGCTGGATCCAAACTGGGGTCAGCACCAGCTGAGGGGCCACATCTGGACGAGCCCAACCTCACCAAAGTGTCCCCCTCTCCGCCAAAATCCCCATGAGGGACTGAACCCTCTAACCCCCCCAGTATCCAGCAGAAAAGGTTGGGGGATCCCTACCCCCTACCCCTCCCAGAGGGGTGCCCATTTGTGATCTCTTCCCCCTCCCCCTCCCCTAATCGCCCCCAAAACCCCCCTGGGATCCCCCCAAATCCAAACTCAGCTTCCCCAATCTCTTTATTCTCCGCTCCAGCACTGCGGCACCAACCCCTCCCAGACTCCTCCAAAATCCACCAGATCCAGGGGGGGTACCGGGGGCTCGGGGAAGGGGTCAGGAGGGGTCCCAACCACGTCCCAAACCTTCCCCAAAAAGTCTCTACGGCGTGAAAAGCACGGGGGTTGGGGGGCGTGA
>JAWWLV010000078.1:817653-828311 GCA_035041135.1 Platyrinchus mystaceus
CCTGCCCCCTCCTCACCCCCTACGTCCCCCCTGCCCCCTCCTCACCCCCTACATCCCCCCTGCTCCCTCCTCACCCCCCAGGCTCCTTCGGGGCCCCGCACACGTGTGGGGTCGGGGATGGGGGACCTGGAGGGGGTTTTGAGTGGGGCCGGTCCTTTCCTGACCCCTTCAGCCATCCCTGAGGGGGTGAGGGCTGTGTGTTGGAGGAGGTGGGATCATCCCACCTCGTCCACCCCGTCACAGGCTGGGAATTGGGGTGGGACCATCCCCTTTGGGGGAATTCGAGTGCCCTCTCCCCCCTCAGCATCAGCATCCTGCTCTCCTCCCCTCAGCTCTTCCCAGCCTCTCCCTCTGCTCCCTCACAATTCCCGCTGTTCCAGCCCGTTCTGCGTGGCTGCTCTGTTTGGGGATGGTTTAGGAACAGAACAATCCCTTCCCAGTGGCCTCGTCCCACCCCTGTGCTCCGGGATTCCCGCTGGAATCCCGGGGTTCCGTCCCGGGCAGGTGCCAAGACACGGATAAAAGCGACCGGTTCTTCCCTAAAACCCAAACACGGCTTCGCTCCTGCCGGACTTCCCCGTACTCGGGGCAGAAATTCCAGCCCTTTCATCTCCTCCATCCTCCCAACCCCACGTTTGTGAGGGTCGGGTCCGTCGGGAGGCTCCATCCAAGCGGGAAGTTTGATGAATTCCAGCCGGGGATGGGAGTGGAGGAGCGGGAGAGCGGGGCCTGCAGGAGGTGCAGGGGGATTTAAGGACAATAATGTGTGTCTGGAGCGCGCGGGGCCTTCGGGGCAGCCCGGGAAACGCCGGGAGGTGCCGTGGGGATCCTTGGGAATGATGGTTCTCCCTGCTTGGCCGGTGCCAGGCTGGGTTTGATTACACTTGAATCCAAGCTGATCCCACTGTTGAACCGTGCTGGGGGTGAACTGGCAGGATTGGGATCCGAGGGCTTCCCTTGGCGTGGAATCCGTGCGGCGGCTCCAGGGAACGGGATTTTATCCTGTTCCTGGCTTTGAGCCCCGGCTTTGGGTGGCCCATCTCCCCACCCGGGGAGATTCCAGTGGGGAAAGGCAAAGGCTCCCGGAGAAGGGGGGACTGTCCCGAGCCGTGGGCACTGGGATAACCCAGGCGGGATCCTCTCCGGGTGGGATGTGGAGTCACCAGGCGATTTTGATGGGGTTTGGTGGTAGAAGGAAGTGGAGCAACTGGTGGAGGCAGAGGAGGATGATCCTCACCGTCCCCAGGTGCCGAGGGCCGGCGTTTTCCAGGGCTTTTCCATGGCATTCCCGATCCCTGGAGTTACCGAGGGCCGGCGGGTGTTGCAGGGTCGGGATTGGACGGGGCAGGGGCCGGTGGGGGGAAACCAGGACTTTAATTCACTTTCTGGGGTCCAGGTAACAGCCCTGGACGGGGCAGGCGCTGATCCTCAGCCTGGCCATGTGGGAACGACGCCGCAGTCGATCCCGGCGGGCATGAGGCGGAGTCCGGGGCAATCCCGGGATCCCGACCTTCCTCTGCTCCGGGGAACAAAGCGCTGGGATCGGAACAAAAGGCTCTGCTGCCCCGGCTGGGGGTGGTTCCCTCCCAAAGCAGCTCCTTGGGCAGGAATTTGGTGTCATTTGGGCCGAATCCGTTGAATTTTGTGACTTTTTAGCGCTGACTTCCCACCTGGATTTGGCGCTCTGAGCTTATCCCGCTTCCTCCGGGGAAACTCAGGGAGGAGCCTCGATGAGGCAGCCTCGGGACTTGTGTTGTTTCTTTAATTAACGGCCAACGAGGCGGTTTTGGGGCTGGGAAATGGATTTGGGGTAAAAGCAGGGATCTGGCAGAGGGAACTGTGCCGGGATCCGTGCTGGGAGCTGCCCGTGGATGTGGCAGAGGGATCTGTGCCGGGATCTGCACGTGGATCTGGCAGGGGGATCTGTACCGGGATCTGCACGTGGATCTGGCAGAGGGATCTGTGCCGGGATCTGCCCGTGGATCTGGCAGAGGGATCTGTGCCGGGATCTGCCCGTGGATCTGGCGGGGGGATCCGTACTGGGATCTGCCCATGGATCTGGCAGAGGGATCCGTGCCGGGATCTGCCCGTGGATCTGGCAGGGGGATCTGTGCTGGGATCCGTGTTGGGATCTGCCCGTGGATCTGGCTGGGATCCTGCCGGGATCCCTGTGTGAGGAGCAGGAGGAGGCACAGCCCGCTCATGTCTCCTCGGGTTCGTTAATTAATTAGTCGTCCTGGGGCAGCAGGGGGTTCTGCCTGGCTTGGAGACGGGAGCAGGAGCTTTAGGGAAAATCCCGTTTCATGGGAAAAGCTCTTGGGAATCCGAGGGAATGAGGGGCTGGACCCTCGGAGGGGTCTCAGTGCCCCGCAGGAGGCGATCCAGGCACACCCTCCGGGTCTCAGGGATGTGAACCCTCGGGAGCAGATCCCTGGGCTTTGCCTGACGGGCTGGCACCCCTGGAATTGCTGCTGCCCTTCCCAGCCCGCCTCACCCGCTCCCTGTGGCTTCCAGCTCCCGGAACGCCGCGGTGCCGCCACCGTCTCCCTGCCAGAAGAGTCCCCATAGAGGCCTCTGGAACGCTCGGGACGGACATTGGGAAGCCAAAATGGTAAGGAGCTGGAGGGGGGACACTCTCCCATCCCTGGGATGGACATCCCCGTGGTCAGGAGCTGGAGGGGGGGACACTCTCCCATCCTTGGGATGGACATCCCCGTGGTCAGGAGCTGGAGGGGGGACACTCTCCCATCCCTGGGATGGACATCCCCATGGTCAGGAGCTGGAGGGGGGGACACTCTCCCATCCCTGGGATGGACATCCCCATGATAAGGAGCTGGAGGGGGGACACTCTCCCATCCTTGGGATGGACATCCCCGTCCCGGGACGCCCCTGAGCCGTCCCGAACTCGTCCCTTGGCAGCGCCCGATGCGGATCTTCGTCAACGACGACCGGCACGTGATGGCCAAGCACTCGGCCGTGTACCCCACGCAGGAGGAGCTGGAGGCCGTGCAGAACATGGTCTCCCACACGGAGCGGGCGCTCAAAGCCGTCTCCGACTGGATCGACGAGCAGGAGAAGGTCGGGGGGGAGCAGCCGGAGACGGAGTCCATGGAGACGGCGGCCGAGGAGGAGAGCAAGGAAGGAGGGTGAGGAGCCCCGAGAATCTCCCTGGCTGTGGAATTAAGGGGAATTGACTGAGGGCTGTTTGGGGCAGGTGTGGTGAATCCCTCCGGGGTGAATCTGGCCCGTGGGGCGGCGGTGCCGGCCCGGCTGCGCGTTCCGTGGGGTCGTGACCGTGTCCCGCGCTGTTTTCAGGGATCAGAAGGCCACGGAGCAGCTGACGAGGACCCTGCGGGGCGTGATGCGCGTGGGGCTCGTGGCCAAAGGGCTCCTGCTCAAGGGGGACCTGGACCTGGAGCTGGTGCTGCTGTGCAAGGACAAACCCACGGCCAAGCTCCTGGAGAAAGTGGCCGACAACCTGGGGGTGCAGCTCGCGGTGAGTGGGGCTGCCGCTGGGATCCCCTCGGGATCGCTCCAGGGCCCTTTCCAGAGGTTCTTTGGGATTGTTAAATGAACCTCTACATTAATTGTGGAGTGGTTTGGGTTGGGAGCGGCCTCGGAGCTCGTCCTGTCCCGCCCCTTCCACTGGCCCAGGTTGCTCCGAGCCCTGTCCTTGGACACTTCCAGGGATGAGACAGCCACAGCTTCTCTGGGAATCTCCATCCCAGCCCCTCACCGCCCTCACGGGGAGCAATTCCTTCCCAATATCCCACCTAACCCCACCCTCTGGCAGTGGGAAGCCATTCCCAGGGAGGCCCTTTCCAAAGTGCCCTTTAGGAGGGGCCTCCAGGCTCCCCCTGGGAAGGCCTCTCAGGTCTCCCTGGAGCCTCCCCTTCTCCAGCTGAACATCCCATCCCTCCCCGTGTGCCTCCGGAGCCGCGGAATCGTGGAATGCTTTGGGTTGGAGTGGATTTAAAGGCCGCGGGGCAGGGGACACCTCCCCTGGCTCCAGCCCGCTCCGAGCCGCTCCGGGCGCTCGGCTGTGGCCGGGAAGGGCCGCAGGGAGCGTCCCTGCCCGGGAGCTGAGCGGGGCCGTGGCCTTGCAGGCCATCACCGAGGACAAGTACGAGGTGATCCAGTCGGTGGGCGACGCCGCCATCGTCATCAAGAACACCAAGGAGCCCCCGCTGAGCCTGACCATCCACCTGACGTCGCCCGTGGTGCGGGAGGAGCTGGAGAAGCAGCAGGCCGGAGGTACGGCCGGCCCGGAGCACCGGGAAAGCTGCTCTTCAGCTTCGGCCCCAGGGAGCCCGGCGGCTCCTCCGGGCCCGATCCCGGCGGGACGATCCCTCGGTTCCGCCGGCCTCGCCACGATCCCGGTCTGCGGCTTTGTCCAGGCCGAGCTCCCGAAGCTGAGGAGCACCTTTCACGTGGGATTTTGCTCTTTTGGTTTCTTATTTTTTTATTTTATTTTGGTTTTTTTCCGAGTATCGTTGTCGTTTTATCCTTTTTTGTTTTTGGTTCCACCGGGGCCTTCAGTTCACTTAATTCACCATCTCGTTGTATCACTCGTGGTTTGTGCCCGGCCATGTCAGTGCAGTGACATGAAAACAGAAAGCAGATTTGGTTAAAAAACCCTCCCCCCCAAAAAAAACAACCAAAACCAGAGCCTCTCGAAGGCTTCTTGTCCGAGGAGTTGCATGTCCATGAACCGGGGTGTTCCGGGATGTCCCCCCGGTGTGTGTTGCAGCAGAACGACGGTGCTCGGGGCCCCTCCCGCGGCTCTTCCAGCGCCTCAGGTTCAGTCCTCCGGAAAGCGATGCAGAGTTTTGGATAAAGTTAGCTCCTCCAAATTCCCTCTGGGACCACGATTCCCACTCCGATTGCCATGGGCTCCGTGGGGCCGGCGGGTCCCCCGCTCTGCACTAGCCTTATCTAAAACCCTGATCTCCAGCACCTTCGGGCGACTTCAGGCCCTCCCTCAGTTTTGCTGCAGCACAGACCGGGGCCCTCTTTGTGCTCTTGACTGTTGATCTCTGGTGTTGACCTCTGACCTCGTCTCCGAGCCTTCTAGTTTGTCGATTTTAGGGACGCTGGACCTTTGACCAACAGGACGTTCTCTGTTGGGGCCGGGGCCGGGGCAGCCATCCTTCCGGGCCAGGGTTCCCTGGATCCCCCCCTCCCGCCCGCACAGCCGGGGGTCACACGCCTTAAACCCCCCCCGTGACCCGCGGCGGCCTCGCTGCCGCCTCTCCACCCGGCAGGGAGCTCTGTCCCCTCCTCCTGCCTCCTCCTTCTCCTCCTCCTCCTCCTCCTCCTCCTCCTCCTCCTCCTCCTCTTCCTCCTCCTCTTCCCAGAGCACATTCCAGCCCATCCATCCCTGGGAATGGAGCTTCCCCCCCTCGCCCCCCACCTCTGCAGCCGCTCGCCCCGGGCGAGGCCGCACAGCCCCCCCCTCCTCCTCCTCCTCCTCCTGCTCCCCTGGCGCTCCCACATCCCAGCAGGATCCCTTGGGAGCCTCAGCTGCCCGGTAGGATGCTGCCTCCTCCCCCTCGGCCCGACAGAAGCCCCTTGGTCAAACCGTGCCTTGTCTTCTTATTCCATCCACGACTAGAAACGCTCTCAGTCACCGACTCCCCGGACGTTCTGGACAGGCAGAAATGCCTTGCTGCCTTGGCGTCTCTGCGCCACGCCAAGTGGTTCCAGGTTTGCATTTTGTTCTTATATTTATCTTTAAGTAGAAAAAAAAAAAAAAAACATTGGTAAAAACTCTTTAAGGGGCTGAGTGAGTGTTTTCGGAGTTGGAGGCGACCGCGGGCGGCCCGGCGGCCACAGAGGCGCTGCGGTGACGTGTAGGAGCCTTTGCGGAGCCGCTGCTTTGCGGGAGGAGCGAGGCCGGCGCGGCGGCTCCGGCCCCCGGCGGGGTCTGCGGGCTCCGGCGTCGCCCCCGGCAAAGCAGCGCCCCGAGGGACGGACCGGCCGGCGCGGGCGGGCGGGCGCTCGGTGAGTGAACCCCCCCCTGTGGTTTTGGTTCCGCTTCCAGGCCAGGGCCAACGGGCTGAAGTCGTGTGTCATCGTGATCCGAGTGCTGCGGGACCTCTGCACCCGCGTGCCCACCTGGGCCCCGCTCCGAGGATGGGTAATTCCCGGGATGGGGCTGGTGGAGGGGGGTTGGCAGCGTTTCTCCAGCTCCAGGTCGGCTCTTCTCTCTCCCGAGTTCCCAAGGAAAGGCCCCTTTCCCACCTCGGGGGTTTCTATGGGATGAGTGTCCGCCCCGGACCTTGTGCGGTGCCAGTCGGCCACCACCGCTGTTAATTGGCTTATCAATGACCCACCACACTGTTAACTGGCTTATCAGTTTCCCATCACATTGGTTATTGCCTTATCAATGACCCATCACACTGTTAATTGGCTTATCAGTTCCCCATCACATTGGTTATTGCCTTATCAATGACCCATCTCACTGTTAATTGGCTTGTCAATGACCACTCAACTTGTTCATTACATTATCAATTACTCTCTCACATTGTTAATTGGTTTATCAGTTATTCACTCAGGTTGGTATCAGATTGCTTTATTAATTACCCACATCATTATCTAATTGATTTATCAATTATTCACTCCCATTATTGTCAAAGTGCTTTATAATTTGTCAGCTCACGTTGTTATCAAATGGCTTTATCAGTTATCAACTCAGGTGATTATTGAGTTGTTTTATCAATTGCTGAATCACGGTATTATCAAAACATTTTATTAATTACCCAGTCACTGTTGGTGGTTTTATCAGTTATCAAATCCCCTGAGCAGCAAATTGTTTTATTGATTATCAAACCACACCACTGTCATTGGCAAAGGGTTTTATCAGCTATCACATTGTCATCAGGTATCAATTATCAAATCACATTGTTGTGAAATAACTTGTGTCGGTTTTCAAGTGACGTTATCAAATGGTTTTATCAATAAGTACCAGTTATCAGATCCCATTATTATAAAATATTCCTGTTAGTTATGAAGTCACATTATCAAAAAGTTTTGTCACTTATCAAATATATTTATCAGTTATCAATCCAGGCTGTTCTCAGATCATGTTAACAGCTCGTTGCATTAATTATCAAATCACATTAACACTCGGGTTTGTCAGTTATCAAACGTTGATTGTCTGATCAGGTTGTTATCAAACTGTTCTTACCAATCCCCGGTTTCACAGCCTGACTCCTGCTCTGGCAACTGGAAGCTGCTCCGTGCTGGGTCCCTTTCCTGGAGTCCCTTTTCCTGGGGTCCCTTTCCCAGGGTCCCTCTTCTGAGGTCCTTTTCCCATGGTCCCTCTCCCAGGATCCCTCTCTGGGGTCCCTCTCCCAGGATCCCTCTCCCAGGATCCCTCTGCGGGGTCCCTCTCTTAGGATCCCTCTCCCAGGATCCCTCTGCGGGGTCCCTCTCCCAGGATTCCTCACCCAGGATCCCTCTGCGGGGTCCCTCTCCCAGGATTCCTCTCCCAGGATCCCTCTCTGGGGTCCCTCTCCCAGGATTCCTCACCCAGGATCCCTCTCCGGGGTCCCTCTCCCAGCATCCCTCTCCCAGGATCCCTCTCCGAGGTTTCTCTCCCAGGATACCTCTCTAGAATCCCTCTCTGGGATCCCTTTCTCAGGTCCCTCTTCCAGGATCCCTTTCCAGGGTCCTTCTCCCAGGATCATTCTCCGAGGTCCCTCTCCCAGGATCCCTCTCTGGGGTCCTTTTCCAGGGTCCCTCTCCCAGGATCCCTTTCCAGGGTCCCTCGAGGTCCCAGGTCCCTCTCCCAGGATCCCTCTCCTGGGGTCCCTCTCCCAGGATCCCTCTCCTGGGGTCCCTCTCTCAGGATCCCTCTCTGGGATCCCTTTCCAGGGTCCCTTGAGGTCCCAGGGTCCCTCTCCAGGTCCCTTTCCCGGGATCCCTCTCAGGGCTCCCTTTCCCAGGGTCCCTTTCCAGGTCCCTTTCCCGGGATCCCTCTCAGGGCTCCCTTTCCCAGGATCCCTCTCTGGGATCCCTTTCCCAGGGTCCCTTTCCCAGGGTCCCTCTCCAGGTCCCTTTCCCGGGCTCCCTTTCTCAGGGTCCCTTTTCCGGGGTCCCTCTCCAGGTCCCTTTCCCGGGCTCCCTTTCTCAGGGCTCCCTTTCTCCCGGGGTGCCTCTCCAGGTCCCTTTCCCGGGCTCCCTTTCCCGGGCTCCCTTTCTCAGGGCTCCCTTTCTCCCGGGCTGCCTGTCCCGCCCTCACGGCCCTCCTTGCCCTTGCAGCCGCTGGAGCTGCTGTGCGAGAAGTCCATCGGGACGGCGAACCGGCCGATGGGCGCGGGGGAGGCGCTGCGGCGGGTGCTGGAGTGCCTGGCCTCGGGCATCGTCATGCCAGGTGAGCTGCCCTTCCTGGCGGGGAGCCCCTCACCTTCCAGGCAGCCCCTCACCTTCCAGACAGCCCCTCACTGTCCAGGGAGCCCCTCGCTGTCCAGGCAGCCCCTCACCATCCACACCCGCCCGGCCCGGGGCCGCGGGCACCGTCCCTGCCCCCCGGGACAGCGGCAGAGCCCCCTCAGCCCTGTAGGGAGAGAGGGACGAGCGCCCGTTGGGCTCCCGGAGAGGTCGGGAGCAGCTTCCCAAAGAGTGTCCCTGGAGAGGAGCCCTCAGGGAGCCCCGGAGCGCCGGATCCACCCGCGCTCCCGGAGCGTCACCGCCGCCCAGGGATTGAGTTTAGCTGCCTTTAGAGACCCCCCGGGATAATTCTCTGCATATCTTCCTTGTTTCCTGCCTTCAGATGGTTCTGGTATTTATGACCCTTGTGAAAAAGAAGCCACTGATGCTATTGGGCATCTAGACAGACAACAAAGGGAAGATATCACACAGAGTGCTCAGGTATAGTGTGACCTCCAGACCTTTCCGGAACTCCCCCGGCCCGCCCGCCGCTCCCGGCCCTGTTGGCCACTGTAGCTGTAGAGCCCCGGCCGAGCCCGCCGGGGCGCCGAGCAGAGGATCAGGTGTTGAGGAGTGACTCCCCCCGCCCCGCCCCTCCATTTTGGGTTAAACCGCCAGCAAACGGCCGATGCAGGGAGCCCCCGCCGAGGGTCGGTGCGCAGGGGGGTCGGGGGGGCTGCGGGCAGGCGGCGGCGGCCCCGGTGACACCCCGTCCCGTCCCCAGCACGCGCTGCGGCTCGCCGCCTTCGGCCAGCTCCACAAGGTGCTGGGCATGGACCCCCTGCCCTCCAAAATGCCCAAGAAACCAAAGAACGAGAACCCCGTGGATTATACTGGTACGTAGCGGGGCGGGGGCGGCCCCGAACGCCCTCCTGGGGTCGGGGTGGGGGCGACCGGAGCGCTGAAGGGGCCGCCTGGGCCGCTCCCCCCACAGTCCAGATCCCGCCCAGCACCACGTACGCCGTGACCCCCATGAAGAGGCCGATGGAGGAGGACGGGGAGGAGAAATCCCCCAGCAAAAAGAAGAAGAAGATCCAGAAAAAAGGTACAGAGTTCACAGGAGGCAGGGCCAGACAGGTGGGAATGGGGGCACAGGGGGGGGCAGGACCAGGGGGGGTGTTTTGGGGCTGTAAATAGGGGGGTGGGGGGGTTGATAAAATAGCTTGAAAGTGGGAGGTTTGTGCCGGGTAAAACTGAGCCCAAGGAGGAGAAGATCAGGAGTTTTGTCTGGAATTAAAAGATACCACCAGGAACGGGGTCAGGGATCAGAAAATGCCCATCAGGGCTGGTCTGAAAGGGGAAAATACTGGTCAGGACTGATCTGGAGTTGGGAAAGACCGATTGGAACTGGTCTGGAAGGGGGAAAGACCGGTGGGAACTGGTCTAAGATAAGAAAATACTGATGAGAGCTGCTCTGGAGTAGGAAAAGACCGATGGGATCTGGTCTAGGATGGGAAAAGACTCATAGGAACTAGTCTGGAGTGGGAAGAGATCAATAAGAATTGATCTGGAATTAGAAAAGACCAATGGGAACTGTCCTGAATTGGAAAAGATTGGCAGGAACTGGTCTGGAATGGGAAAAGACTGATAGGATCTGGTCTGGAATGGGACCAGACCCGTGGGAGCTGGTCTGGAAGTGGCAAAGGCTCGTCAGGACTGCTCTGAAATAAAGAAATCACCAATTTCAACCGGTCCAAAATGGGGGAATCCCAGCCTGGAACCGGCCCTGGTGCCTCGGGAAGGGGAACGTGCCCCGAGTTAAGCGGCGCGTGGGGTTTTTGCCCCCGCAGAGGAGAAGGTGGAGCCTCCCCAGGCCATGAACGCGCTGATGAAGCTGAACCAGCTCAAGCCGGGGCTGCAGTACAAGCTGGTGTCCCAGACCGGCCCCGTGCACGCCCCCATCTTCACCATGTCCGTGGAGATCGACGGCAGCACCTTCGAGGCCTCGGGGCCCTCCAAGAAGACGGCGAAGCTGCACGTGGCTGTGAAGGTGGGGGGGGGGAGCGGGAAAAACCCGGGAATGCCGTGGGAAAGGGCTGGGATGGGGCGGGAGCGGCTCGGCCCCGGCGGGGAGGGATGTAAGTGGGGGCACAGACAGGTGTGGTGATGGAAAGGGGGGCTCAGACAGGTGTGGTGATGGAAAAGGGGGTACAGACAGGTGTGGTGATGGAAAAGGGGGTACAGACAGGTGTGGTGATGGAAAGGGGGCACAGAGAGGTGTGGTG
>JAWWLV010000078.1:867832-879899 GCA_035041135.1 Platyrinchus mystaceus
GGGGGCGGGGGGGCCGGGCTGACCCACCTCTTTTTCTTGGCGGGGGGGGAGGGGGGCGGGCTGAGCCACCTCTTTTTTGGGGAGGGGGAGGGCGGACGGAACCATCTCCGGGGGGGAGTGGGGGGGGCGGTTTTTGGGGGGGCCCCGCCCCGCGCCCGCCCAAGGACGTTTAAAGGACCGTCGGGGCGGCCGCTCACAGCGTCCGCTGCCGCCGCGACCCCCGGAGCCCCCCCGGGCTCCCCCGGGCCCCCCCGAGCCCTCTGGGCCTTGCGGGGCCCCCCTCCCCACTCCAGCGACACGATGGTGACGGTAGGATTGGGGGGGGGGCTGCGGGGACCCCCAGATCTTCCATCCTCTCCTCCCCAAATCCTTCCCGTGCCCCCACCCTCTCCCGCCCCTCGAATTCGCCTCCCCCCCCCCCGTGTGTATGTCCCCCGTGTGACACGCTCGGATGGGGACACGGCGTCACACGCGTGTGGCACCTGCGGAGACACGCGTGTGCACACGCGTGTGCACGGGAGGGGTGGGGACCCACCCCCCCAAAACGGGGCTGGGCCGAGGGGGCACACAGCAAGGGCGGGTGGGGACCCCCACCCAAACCCGGGGCCATTGGGGGGTGGGCACACACGCCACGTGTGTTGCTGTCACCGCGTGTCGCTGTCCCCGCGGGGGCCGTGGCTGGTGGCCCCGGGTGGCCCCATCACCCGGTGACAAAGGGCCATTGTCCCCACCCCACCCCCCGCGCGACTGGAGGGGGGGGAAGGGGCGGGGGCGCTGCTGCACAATGGGGGGATTGTCGTCCCCCCACCCCGCTGTCCCCACGGCCCCACCCGGGGTGTCACTGTCCCCCTGCCGGTGTCCCCGTGATCCAGGTGTCCCTATCCCCTCCCTGACCCCAGTGTCTCCTCACCGTCCCTGTCCCTGCCACTGTCCCCACGACCCAGGTGTCCCTGTGCTCCCTCTGTCCCCTCAGTGTCCCCACGACCCCACTGTCCCCGTCCCTCCACTGTCCCCGTCCTCCCACTGTCCCCATGATCCCACTGCCCCCATGATCCCACTGTCCCTCCATGGTCCCCTTGTCCCCTCACTGTCCCTGTCCACCCGGTGACCCTCCCTATCCCCTCACTGTCCCCATGTCCCCTCGATCCCGCTGTCCCCCCACTGTCCCCACATCTCCTCACTGTCCCTGTCCCCTCAATGTCTCCACGTCCCCTCCCTGTCTCTCTGGTGACCCCCACTGTCCCCGGTGACCCCGCTGTCCCCCCAGCAGATCCTGAGCACGGTGGAGGCCCAGGCTCCGAGCGCTGCGGGGCCGTCGGGCTGCGGCCCCGTCCCCGTGCCGGTGGTGGCCGTGCCAGGCCCGGGGGTGGCGGTGGCGCTGCCCAACGGGGCCCCCCCGGGCCCCCCCCCCGTGGCCGACGACAGCAAAACCAACCTGATCGTGAACTACCTGCCCCAGTCCATGAGCCAGGAGGAGCTGAGGAGCCTCTTCGGCAGCCTCGGGGACATCGAGTCCTGCAAGCTCGTCCGGGACAAGGTCACCGGTATGGCTGGGGACTGGGGACATGGGATGAGGGAGACAGGACAGGGGGACA
Source organism: Platyrinchus mystaceus (assembly GCA_035041135.1). NCBI lineage: Eukaryota > Metazoa > Chordata > Aves > Passeriformes > Tyrannidae > Platyrinchus > Platyrinchus mystaceus. Next base: position 869,428 of record JAWWLV010000078.1, read on the forward strand.
GGGGCAGGTGGGACATGGACACAGGGACACAGGAGAGATGGGACATGGGACACAGAATGGGGGACATGCGATGTGGGGAGCCAGGACATGGACAGGTGGGACATGGGGAGAGGGGACACGGGGCAGGGGACATGGACACAGAATCCCAGGGATGTGGGAGGACAGGACACGGGGACAGGGGAAGGTTGGAAGTGGGCAGGTGGGACAAGGGACATGGGATGTGGGGAGATGGGACACAGGAAGGGAGGACATGGGACAAGGGGCACAGGACTCAGAGATGTGGGGAGATGGGAAACGGGGACACAGGAAAAGGGACATGGGACATAGGGAGATGGGACACAGGGATATGGGTAGATGGGACAGGGGTAAATGGGGACCTGTGGGGACAGGGATAAGGGACTGTGACTGTCGGGACGTGGATCTTGGGGACAGGGGTTGGGGACAGGGCTGGGGACAGGGCTGGGGACACGGGTGGGGCCATGGGGACAGGGCCACGTCCCTGGTGACAGTGGCCCCCCCAGGGCAGAGCCTGGGCTACGGCTTCGTGAACTATGTGGAGGCCGGAGACGCCGACAGGGCCATCGGGGCCCTCAACGGCCTCAAGCTGCAGACCAAGACCATCAAGGTGCCTTGGGGGGCACAGGGGTGGGCACGGGGAGGCACCTGGGGGGGCACCTACGGAGCAATGAGGGCCCTTCAGGGTTGGGGGACACCGGGGGGTCCTTTGGTGGTGAAGCACCTGGGCTTCCTTTAGGGGGACCTTCAGGGTTGGTGGGGGCACCTGGAGGTCCTTTGGGGTGGGTGGGGCACCTGGGGAGCACCTGGGGGTCTATGGGGTCATCCCTGTGGGAAGGGCAGATCCCTGGGTCCCTCAGGGGACACAGCCCTGGGTAGGTGACACCGCTGTCACCTGGGAGAGGGGGTCCCAAGGGCTTACCTGTCCCCCCCAGGTGTCCTATGCCCGGCCCAGCTCCGCCTCCATCCGCGATGCCAACCTGTACGTGAGTGGGCTGCCCAAGGCCATGGGGCAGAAGGAGATGGAGCAGCTCTTCTCCCAGTATGGCCGGATCATCACCTCCAGAATCCTTGTTGACCAGGTCACAGGTGCGCCCAGGTGTGCCCAGGTGTGCCCAGGTGTGCCCAGGTGTGCCCAGCCCACCTGGAAGGGTGTGACGGCCCTGGGAATGGGGGTCCTGAAGGTCTTGGGGGTCCTGGAGGGGCTGAGATATCCCTGGGAACAGGTTTTGGGGGTCTTAGGGATCCTGGAGATGGTTGGATATCCCTGGGAATGGGGGTCCTGGGGGGGTGGGACATCCCTGGGAATGGGGGTCCTGAAGCGGGTGGGACATTTCTGGGAGTGAGGATGTGCGGGTCCTCAAGGGGTGAGACATCCCTGGAAACAGGGACCTTGGTGCTCCTCTGGGGGGGGTCTTGAGGGTCTTGGTGGAGACCCTAGGGGGTAGGACACCCCTGGGAACAGGAGCCTTGGGGGTCCTGGGGGTGTCCTGGGGCCTGGGAACAGGAACCCTGTGATGTCCTGGGGGTCTTGAGGGGTTGGGACACCCCTGGGTGGGGGGTGTTACCCAGTGATCCCAGTTGATTCTCTGGGTGGGCAGGAACGTTCCTGGGTGCCGTGAGGTGGGGAGGGGGGTCCAGAGTGGGGGGTGTGACTCCTTCCCCCCCTCACCTGCTCAGGTGTGTCCCGGGGCGTGGGGTTCATCCGCTTCGACAAGCGCGTGGAGGCCGAGGAGGCCGTGCGGGGGCTGCACGGGCAGAAGCCCCTGGGGGCGGCCGAGCCCATCACGGTGAAGTTCGCCAACACCCCTGGGCAGAAGTCAGGGGGGGCCCTGCTGAGCCTCTGCCCCAGTGCCCGGCGCTATGGGGCCCTGCACCCCCCACCTCAGCGCTTCCGGTGAGGGACGGGGCGTCCTGGGGGTCCTGGAGGGGCTGGAGGGATGAGAGGGTGGGATATCCCTGGGAATGGGGGCCCTGCATTCCTCCACCCAGTGCTTCTGGTGAGGGATGGGGGGTCCTGGGGGTCCTGGAGGGGCTGGGGGGGTGAGGGGGTGGGATATCCCTGTGAACAGGAGCACTGGGGGTCCTGGGAGGGGTTCTGGGGAATCCTGGAGGTCCAGGAAGGGCTGGGATATCCCTGGAAATGGGGGTCCTGGGGGTCTCGGGGTGGCTAGGAGGGTGGGATATCCATAGGAGCAGGGGCTCCTGGGGGATCCTGAGCGGTGGGATATCCACGGGAGTGGGGGCTGGAGTGGTGAGATACCCCCTGGCAATGGGCACTTGTGCTGAGTGCCAGGGGGGTCACAGGATCCCGGGGGTCCTGGAGGGTTGGGACATACCTGGGAACAGAGGCCAAGGGGATCCTGGGGGGGTTGAGGGAGCGGGACACCCCTGGCACCAGGGACACCCCCTTGGTGTCCCCCCCCCCACAGCCTCTTGTCCCTTCCAGACTCGACAGTTTGCTGAACGTGGCATACGGGGTGAAAAGGTAACACCTCCCTCCCCACTCCCAACCCCCCCAAACCTGCCCCCACAAAACCCCCGCCCCCACCACAACCTGGGGTGGGGAGGGGAACCCCTCTCTGACCCCAGGCCAGCCCGTTGTCGCTGCTGCCCAGGTTCTCCCCGCTGGCCATCGAGGCGGTGCCGGCGCTGGCCGGGGTGGGCTTGGGGACCCCCAGCCCCGGGTGGTGCATCTTCGTCTACAACCTGGCACCGGAGGCAGATGAGAGTGTCCTGTGGCAGCTCTTTGGGCCCTTTGGGGCCGTCACCAACGTCAAGGTCATCCGGGACTTCGCCACCAACAAGTGCAAAGGGTTCGGGTTTGTCACCATGACCAACTACGAGGAGGCTGCCATGGCCATCGCCAGCCTCAACGGGTACCGCCTGGGCGACCGTGTGCTCCAGGTGTCCTTCAAGACCACCAAGCAGCACAAGGCCTGAGGGGCGTCCGCGCTGGTGGCTGCCGGCCGGACGCAGGGTCTCCTGGCGGGTTGTGGGACCCCCACCATGGGTACCATGGAGATCGTGGAGAAACCCAACTGGAGACCTCAAGGATCTTTGGGGACCTTCAGGGATCACCCGTGGGCACCATGGAGACCATGGAGAAACTCAGCTGGAGACCTTGGGGACCTTGAGGATCTTTGGGGACCTTCAGGGATCTCCCATGAGCACCATGGACACCATGGGAAAACTCAGCTGGAGACCTGGAGACCTCGGGGACCCCTCATGAGCACCATGGAGAAACCCAAGTGGACACCTGGAAACCTCGGGGACCTTCAGGGACCTCCCATGAGCACCATCGAGACCATGGAGAAACCCAACTAGAGCTGTTGGGCACTCCCTCCATGGGCACCAAGGACATCCTGGGTCTCCAGGAGGGATAAACCCACCTGGAGACCTTGGGGAGCCCCTTCATGATCACCAAGGAGACCACAGAGAAACCCACCTGGACACCTGGAGACCTCGGGGACCCTCTCTGATCTCCAAGGACACCCTGGAAACCATGGAGAAACCCAACTGGAGGTCTTGGGGACCTTGGGCACCCCCTCCATGGGCACCAAGGACACCCTGGGTCTTCAGGATGGAGAAATCCACCTGGAGACCTTGAGAATCTGCGCCCCATGAGCACCAAGGACACTCCAGAGACCTCGGGGACCCCCTCCATGGCTCTGAGGACACCGAGGGGACACCTGATGCACAGCCTGGACACCCTCACCTGTCCCTGAGGCAGGACAGGCATCCCGAGGACTCCTCCAGGTGCTCCAGGACCCCTGGGGGGGGGCCTGGGAAGCCTGGAGACCCCCCAGGACACTGCAGACACACCTGGGACCTCCCCCCAGGTACCCCAAAACCCACCACTCTGGCGGTGGCCGGACCACCTGGAGCGGTGCACCCCCTTCACCTGATCCAGGTGTGTCCAGGTGCCAAGTGGGGGCTGTGCCCCCCCCTTCCCTCCACTCCAGGACTCCATGGGGCGGGGAGTGGGGGAGAGGTTTCTGCTCACTGTCTCCTTCTTTCCATGTTTTTCCTTAATTTTTTGGGGGGAGGGGGAGGAATTTTTGGGGAGGAAGAACAAAAACGAGGATTAATCACACGTTTAATTAGACACGTTACCCGTTATCAGGTAACAAGGAGCGCGACTGATGTGGGGAGCGGCGACTCCTCGGGAGCCACAGACCCAAATCCATCTATTTTTATAACAGAATATTAAAAATACCCCCGAAAAATCCCCAAAATCGCCTTTCCAGAGGGGGTTGGAACCTGTTTAGTGCCCCCCAAGTTCCTCAGAAGCAGCTTTTAACCCCCAACCCCCCCCAAGGGTCACGGCATGTTTTGGGGGATCAGTGGAACTAAAATTCCAGGGATTCCCTCTGGAACCCCCAAAATTTTGGCTGGGGGGATGTGTCTTGTTCAGACTTCCACCCCCCACCTTCCCCAAATACCCCAAAATGGGCATTTTTTGCCCCAAATTCCTCCGCTCGCTGGGGTTTGGCCACTTGGAGTGTCCTGGCCAAAAAACAGGCGGACCTTCCTCCCCCCACCAAAACCCCCAACCCCGAGTCTCCTGTCCTCATTATTCTTAATTATTCTTAATTATTATTCTTATTATTAATTATTATTATTAATTATTGTTGTTATGGTTATTATTATTGCAATTCTTATTTATTTGCCCTTTGCCATCGGGATAATTTCTCGCTTTTCAGTGGTTTATTTCCTGTTTATTTCCAATTCTTCCCTGCTTTTCTCCAATCCTGGGACCCCCCAGGACCCTCTTTTTCCCTTGGGACCCCCCCTAAGCCCCTCCTGGCTCTTGGTTTTTTTTTGTGTTGTGCCTGTGTGAAGCTTCTTGTAGTTTTAATTATTATTAATATAAATATTTAGGAGGGACCCCCGTGTCCAGATCCGCCATCCTCCCCCCAAACTCTGACCCCCACCCCCTTTCCCAGGGATTCAGCCCTGGAATTTGGGGGGAGATGGGGGGACCCCCAGTTCAGTAGCAATAAGGGGTCCCCACCTCAGCCCCGGCCAATTTTGGGGGGGGCCCAACGAGGGGACAAAACGTGCCCAGGGATCCCCCCTGTGGCACTGCGGGACCCCCCGGAGGGGACCGGGACCCCCTCGGTCCCCACCCCTGGACTCGACTCTTTGTATTTTTCATGGAAAAAAAATCAATAAAAAATTTTAAAAGTTGGAATTTGACGTGTTTTTGTGGGAAGGGTCGTGGATCAGATGGTTGGGGGACCCCCAGCCTTTTCCCCTCAGGTTTCCTGCCCTTTTCCCTTCTCAGTTAAAACCGCTCAAATAACAGAAAAAGAGGGGTTTCCCTCAGTGTAAATCCCTCAAATGACAGAAAAGGGGAATTTCCCCTCAATTTAAGCCCTTAAAATGGTGAAAATGGAGGATCCCACCGCAATTTAAATCCCTAAATGCCTCTCCCTCAAGAAACACCATTTTTGGGGGCTTTTTAACATCTTTTTTCCCCTCATGAAGGTTCCTTAAAACGGAGGGTCCTCCCTCCATTTAACCCTTAAAATGGCACATAAAGGGGCTTCTCTAATTTCAACCCTTAAAAATGAGGGAAAATGGGGATTCACCTTCAATCTAACCCTTGAAATGATGAAAAAGAGGGGTTTGCCCTCAATTGAAACCCGTAAAATTGCATCATAAAGGGTTTCCACTTAAACCCCTAAGTAACAGAAAATGGGGATTCCCTATGAATTAAATCCCTTAAAATTGTGCAAAAGGTAGGTTTTCCTTCAATTATCACAGAAAAAAGCTGGTTTCTCTTCCATTAAAACCTTTAAAGCCACAACAAAAAGGCCGGTTTTTTAATTTTTTTTTTCAATTATCACGAGGGGTGGGGGGAAAGCGTTTTTAGCTTCAACATAAACCCCCGCAATCAGAGAAAAGGCGTTTATCCTTTACAGCAGCGCCATGAAGAGCTGCGCAAGAATCCGCGGGGTCCCTTTAAGCCCGCCGCCATTTTTGAAGCGGGTAAGGCGGGCGACTGGGGTGGGGTGCGCGCAGGCGCAGAGGAGGGCTGAGGGCGGGGCGGAAGCGCGTCAGGTCCGGGCGGAAGCGCGTCGGGCGCGGGCGGGGGCCTGAGGGTCGCGGCCATGGTGGATTACAGCGTGTGGGACCACATCGAGGTCTCGGACGACGAGGACGAGACCCACCCCAACATCGACACCGCCAGCCTCTTCCGATGGCGGCACCAGGTGAGGGCGCGCCTGGCCTGCGCCATTACCCCCCCGCGCCCCGGGCCTGGTTCCCAACTCGCCCCCCCCCGCCCCGCCTCTGGGAGGGCCCCGTTTCTATGGAGACCGGGTCTGGGATTCCCGTGGGGAAGGGGAAAGGGAGAGGGGGAGATCTCCTGTCCCCATGGCAGCCAGTCCCAGAACCCCTCCATGAGGTGGGGACTCCCCCTATGCTCTCTTTTCTCCCATAGGATCGGCCCCGGGATTCCCATGGGGAAGGGAAAGGAAAAGTGAAAGGGAGGGGAGTGTTCTCTTGTTGCCATGGCAGACAGTCCCAGGAACCCTCGCATGGGTTAGGGGCTCCCCCTTTCGCCCCCTTTCCCATGGCTCTGGGATTCCCAAGAGGAAAGGGAAGAAGAGGGGGTTGTTCTCCTGAATCTGCCCCGAAACTTCCCTACGGGGTGGCGACTCCCCTTATGCTCCCCCTTTTCCCATTGGGTCAGCCCCAGAATCCCCCCAAGGGGAGGGGGCTCCCCATATTCCCATAGGTTCAGCCCCGGGACCCCCATTGAGGGGGTCCCCCCATCCCAATAGTGACCCCATGACACCCCTATTCCCTGTCCCCTCCCGTTTCCATGGCAACCAGCCCCTCCACAGGGTTCCTGCTCCACCCCCTCAATCCTGGCCGTGTCCAGGGACTCCTTGTTCCCTTGGGAAGCACTTTGGGGGCTCCCTAGGGGGGTAAAAGACACCCCCCCCCGCAAATTCCCTCAGGTTGGACAGTAACACCTTCAAGGGCTTGGATCGAACCCTTGGGGTCTTGGAAGCGCCAGAATTCCGGAGTAATTCCCAATTTTCTATGGAGAAGTTGTTGTTCCTTCCCAGTTCCAACAAAGTATTCCAGAGCTGGGAAAAAAAGCGGTGGTTTTTCCCTAAATGAGTGTGTTTTGGGGGTGTTGTCTCCCCTCAGAGCAGCTTCACGAGGGATAACGGATCCAGGAATTCCCAGAGTTCTGGGAACAACAAATTAACGGTGCTCCAGCTTCATTCCCATCATATTTTCCACCCTCCAGGCCCGAGTGGAGCGTATGGAGCAATTCCAGAAGGAGAAGGAGGAGCTGGATAAAGGTTGCCGGGAATGCAAACGGAAACTCGCCGAGTGCCAGAAGAAGATGAAGGAGCTGGAAGTGGCAGATCCAGGGAGCGGGAAAGGGGAGCTGGAGAAGCTCCAGGCTGAGGCCCAGCAGCTGAAAAATGAGGAGAAGAGTTGGGAGAACAAGCTGGAAGAGCTGAGGAAGAAGGAGAAGAACATGCCCTGGAATGTCGACACCCTCAGCAAGGACGGGTTCAGCAAGGTGGGTTTGGGGAGCCCCCCAAGTCCACGAGGGTCCCCTGAGTGCAGGGGTTTCCCCCCAACATCATTCCCGGGTTCTTTCCGCTTCCCAGAGTGTTTTTAATGTGAAACCTGAGGAAAAGGAGGAGACGGAAGAGCAGAAGGAGAAGAAACACAAAACCTTTGTGGAGCGATACGAGAAGCAAATTAAACACTTTGGTGAGTGCTTGGGGGCAACTTGGGGGGGCTGGGACCCCCTTTTTGGGGTGCCCCATGCATGGGAACACCCTCCCTGTGCTGGGAGCAGCTGAGAATCTGCTCCCTCCAGTGAAAAATTACAGATTTTATGTGTTTTCCCCAATTTTTCCATGCCAGGGCAAAGCACAATTTAAGAGGGGGGGGTTAATCAAACCTTGGGATGAGTCAACCCCTCCTTCCCTCCCTTTTCCTGATGAAGTTCAGAGCCTGTTCTTTAATTAACAAATGGCAAACCTTCCCATTTCCCTGTTTTCCAGGGATGCTGAGGCGTTGGGATGACAGCCAGAAATACCTCTCGGATAACCCTCACCTTGTGTGTGAGGAGACAGCAAACTACTTGGTCATCTGGTGCATCGACCTGGAGGTGGAAGAGGTGAGAAATTGGGATGGAATTGGGATAAAAATCCCTTTTTCCAGGCTGGAATTGCCTTGTCCTCACCTCACAGGGCCTTTTGATTTGGTTGTCCTGCCAAAAATGAGGGAATTATAGGTGGGAAAAGATCCTTAAAATCATCCCTTAAGGGTACCCACCCCTTCCTTGGGAAGAGGGATTCACCCTCAGCCCCCCTCCTGGGTTTTCCTGGCATGAGGAGCCCAGAGCTGGGCACAAAATCAGGGAATTTGGGTTCAAAAAGACCATTAGGATCATTAAATCCAACCCAGTCTCGTCCTGTCAGCCTCTACACAACGATCCAGCCCCTGGAGCGATTCCTTCATCCAAATCATCTCTTTCCCACCCGGAAAAGGGGTTTGGGGTGACCCTCCCTGCCCTTCCCAACCTGGGGAATGGGGAATTTTTGGGATTCTCACCCCTTTTTCCCTCAGAAACACGCACTGATGGAGCAGGTGGCCCACCAGACCATCGTCATGCAGTTCATCCTAGAGCTGGCCAAGAGCCTCAAGGTCGATCCCAGGGCTTGTTTCCGGCAGTTTTTCACCAAAATTAAGGTAAAAATCCCATCTGGGCACCCCCAAACATCCCCCTCGAGGCTGAGGGTACGGGAAAGGGATGGGGCTGGGTGGGACCTCAGGGTGGGTTTACAGGGTGGAAAAGGGGTTTAGGTGTTGAAAAGGGGGTTCAAGGGGAGGAAATGGGGGTTTAGGGGATGGAAATGGGGGTTCAGGTCTGGAATTGGGGCTTCAGGACCTTCTTTGAAGCAGAATTTGCCCCCAGTTCCCCGTCTTTTACCTTCAAACCCTTCCTTTCCCTCCCGGCTCTCCAGGTGTTTCCCACCCCCATGCGCTGGGATGAGATGGAGCCGGGTGAGACCCTGGGGTGGGTCTGGGGTGGATTTTGGGGTGCAGCTCTCCCTGACCCCCTCCCTTTGGCCAGCAGACAGCAGACCAGCAGTACCTGGAGGGCTTCACAGAGGAGCTGGAGGCGTTCAAGGAGCGGGTGCGGGGCCGGGCCCGGGCGCGGCTGGAAAAGGCCCTTCGGGAATATGAGGAGGAGGAGCGGCAGAAGCGCCTCGGCCCTGGGGGGCTCGACCCCGTCGATGTCTACGAGTCCCTGCCCCCTGTGAGTGGCCAGTTTTTGGGGTGAAATCCCCCAGTTTTGGATATTCGGTGTGTTTGGGATTTGGTTGCTCCCGCTCGCTCCCAGTATGAGTCTGTTTTTAGGGCCAAATCCCCAGTTTTGGTTATTTTGTTAGGAATCCCTCATGGGATTCAGTTGCTCCCAGTCACTCTCAGTATGATCCAGTGAGTCCTTGCCTCCTGTGAGTGTTGGTTTTGGGGTGAAATCCTGAGCTTTTGGGTATTGCAGTGTTTGGGAGGCTCCTCGTGGGATTCAGTTACTCCTAGTCTTTCTCAGTACAAGTCCATTTCTGGGGGCTAAATCCCCAAATTTTGGGTGTCAGAGTATTTGGGGATCATCATGGGATTCAGTTGCTCCCAATCGCTCCCAGTATGATCCCAGTCTGATCTCAGTCACCCCTAGTGTGGTTCCAGTCGCTCCCAGTCTGATCCCAGTCACTCCCAGTGTATCAGTATGCTCCCAGTGTATCCCAGTACATCCCAGTCACTCACAGCACCTCCTGCAGGAGCTCCAGAAATGCTTTGATGTCAAGGACGTTCAGATGCTGCAGGACACGATCAGCAAAATGGACCCCACCGTGAGTTTCCACCCCAAGAACCCCCCTGGGGGAGTCCCAAATCCCCTGGGAGATCCCTAAATCCTCTGGGAGGGTCTCTAAATCATCTGGGGGATCCCTAAATCCCCCTGGGGGGTCTCAAAACCTCTCCAGTCCCCTCAAAGGGATCCCAAATCCTCTGGGGTTTTCCCCACGTCCCCTCAGGGGGGTCCCCAAATCCACTCCAATTCCCTCAGAGGGATCCCAAATTCCCTGGAGGTTTCCCAACGCGCCCCCCTGAGTGTGTGTCCCCCCCCATTTTGCAGGAGGCCAAGTACCACATGCAGCGCTGCATCGACTCGGGGCTCTGGGTCCCCAATGCCAAAGGGGGGGACGGGGTGGAAAAAGGCTCCGGAGAGGCCGTTTACGAGGAGATCAAGAAGGAAAATGGCGCTGAGGACAAAGGAAAACCCTGAGCTGGGGGGGGATTGGGTCCAGGAAAAGGGCGGAAAAGGTCAAAAACCCCGTTGGAAAAACAGCTAAACCTGGGGGGGGGGGATTTCCTGCCCCCTCCCCCCTCCCCACACTCCTGCT
>JAWWLV010000078.1:883861-894282 GCA_035041135.1 Platyrinchus mystaceus
TCAGAAAAAATCAGCCTAATTACTGTTCCAGGTTCAAATTTGGGGATATCTTGAGGAGCCTAGATAAGCACCTGAGCCCAGCAGATCAACAACAGCATTTATGGGTTTATTAGAAAACCACAGCAGCTTCCATCCTTTCTGGTGGCTTCATATCCCTCCTCTCCGGCTCCTCGCCCTCCTGCTGGCACTAAAATCCTGGGATTTAGCCCACAAGTCCTATCTGGAGCTCCAGGACCCCCAAGTGTCGCCATGGCAGGGAGCTATGGCCACCCCAAAAACCAGTTTGAGGGTCTCCCAAGGGGTGAAGTTTGGAGCCATCCCTGGAGATCCTTGGAAATCCATGGACGGGGGGGATTGGTTGGACCTCACCATCCCAACTCCCCGGGATGCACCTCCAGGCCCAGCACATCCCAGTCTGAGAGCTGCCACCTCTCTCCCCCTGGGGGATGTTCTGGCCATGGAGCCACCACCCTGCCGCAGCTCCTGCTGTCCCCAACATCACCGTCCCTGACAGGGACAAGTCTTGGTTCCTGTCCCGTGGCGGCGGGAGCGGGAGGGGCAGGGGGCTTTCCAGCCCCCCCACCGCCTCTTCCCGCCTACGGAGCCTCTGGCGCATCTGGAGCCGAACCGTTGAGGGTGGCCACCTCCCCTGAGCAGCCCAGTGGCCCCGGTTGTCCCATCTCCATCTGCCGCCACCGCTGCTGCTGCTGCTCCTGCAGTCGATACTTCCCGATTTTGGTCTTCCTGTGGTAGATCCTGTGGACCCCCATGGCCAGAGCAGTGACCCCCGCAGCCCCCAGCACCCCCAGCAGCACTGGCACCAGCACGTTGTGGTCGTGGTCTGCTGGGGAGAGAGGGTGGGGGGGTCAGGGGGGGCCAAGACTGCCACGGGTTGGGACCCCTGAGGCCTCCAGGAGCACCAGCCCCCCATCCCCGGACACTTGGATCCTTCAGGGCACTGCAAAGCACCAGGATTCCTGAGACCACTGGGATTCCTGAGAGCCCCAGGAACCCTGAGACCCCCAGGACCCTTAAATACCCCTGAGACCTCCAGGACCTCAGGACCACCAAGAGCCCCAATACCCCTAAGACCCCCTAGAATCACAAGGACCCTGAGACCCCCAGGACCCCCGAGAGCCCCAAGACCACCACTGATTCCCAGGACTACCAAGACCTCTGGGAACCCTCTGAAGTCCCTAGCCCAGGAGTCGCCAAAAATCCCTGAGACCTGCCCCCCCAGAACCTCCAGGCCCAAACACCCCTGAGACCCCCTCAGGCCAACAGCACCCCTGAGCCTCCCCCCCGGGGATGCCCCCACTCACAGTGGACCCGGATGGTGACGCTGCGCTCATCCGCACCCAGCTTGTTGGTGGCCCGGCAGCTGTAGGTGCCGGCGTGCCCGCGGGTGATAGGATGTGGAATTCCAGCTGGAAAGCTCCGCCCGTCCCTGGTACAGCTCACCAGGGGTGGGGGGTTCCCCCGCGCCCGGCACCTCAGGGTCTCCTCCTGCCCCTCAGTCCAGTTCTGTTCCCGGGGGCAGCCCACGTCATCCAGCCGCGGTTGGACTGCAGGGAGAGCCAGGGCAGGGACACAGGAGTTAATTCCCGTCGGGAATTCTCTCACCCCTTTGGGAACAGCGCTGGCACTGCGTCCTCACCATAGACGGAGATCCGGGTGGAATCGCTCCTCCTGGGCGATCTGGAGGCCTCAGAGCCTCGGGACGGCTCAGCCTCACAGCTCAGCTCCATCCCGTCATGCTGCTCGCTCACCGTCATGCTAAAGTCCCGCGGGGATGGTCCCCACTCCTCCAGGATGTGGCTCCCGGCACGGATCCGCACCTGGAAGTCGGTGCAGGGCTCGGGAGGCAACATGCAGCGCCCTGTGAGTGCCGTGCCGGCGGCCGGGGTGGTGCTGGCAACGTCCAGCTGCGGCTTGGGGATGTCTGTGGGTGACAGGGACAAGTGTCAGTGCTGCGGCACCACCCGTCCCCTCCCAGTCCACTGGGATGGGCCTGTATCCACAACCACAGCCGGAAAACACCTGGAAAAGCCTGGAAAGGTGCTGGCTTACCACAGACCCTCAGCATGCGGGGTTCGGAGGTGACGCTGATGTTGGGGCCGAAGGGCAACAGGTCGAGCTGCGCCTCGCAGGTGACATTCTGCCCGTCATCCTGGGCTCCCAGCATCACCCTCTGTGTCACCCGCACCTCGTGGGGCCCCTCCTGCTCATCCCCCTCGAAGCTTCGGGCGCTCAGGACGTGGTGGCCACGCCGCAGCCTCACCGTCAGATTCCGCAGGGGTGCGGCCCCTGCCACGGCACAGAGCAGCTCCCACGGCTGCCCCACAGCCAGCGGGGGCACCTCAGCCAGCTCTGGCTGCTGCGGCAAGCCTGGGGGGGACACGGAGTGTCCAAGGGTGTCAGGGCACACAGAGTGTCTGGGTGGGGCCCCCCATGCCCACTGTGCTTACGGTAGATGACGAGCCGGACGTCTTTCTTCTCCCTCTTGCCGTTGCACGTGTAGTAAATGAAGGGGTTGCTCTTCCCCTCGGTGACCTTGAACAGCTCCACCTCCACCTCTCCCGGTTTTATCAGCCGTGTCTCCTTCCTGTTGGCCGTTTCGATCCCCCCAGAGCCAGCGGAGTCGTTGCAGGTCGCCCTCAGCGTCAGCCGGAGAGACCCCCCATGTTCCACCACCAGCACCTCAGGCTCCGTCCACAGCTCGAAGGAGGAGCCCAACGGCCCTGCTGGATTTTCCGGGGGGTTGGAATTTGAAGGGACCCTCCCCCAGGCTCAGTGACATTGTCAGGGGAGTGGTGGGACCCCCCCCAGGATCATCCCCACCCTGGCACAGCAAGGGGAAGGTCGAGGGGACCCCCAGGATCATCCCCACCATGGGAGGGGAAGGTCCAGGAGACCCCCAGGATCATCCTCACCCAGCACAGTGGGGGGAGGTTGAGGGGACCCCCAGGTCCATCCCCATCCCCACGTGCCAGTGTTTGTCCAGCAAAACATCCATAGCCAAGCTCACCGGGGTGCAAAGGAAGCCCCCTAAGGATGCAGAGGAAGCCCCTGAGGTCCAAAGGAAGCCCCCAAGGTGAAGAGGAAACCCCCCAAACTGTCAAGGAAGCCCTTCAAACTGTCGAGGAAGGTCCCCGAGGTCCGGAGGAAGCCCCCGAGGTGTGGAGGAAGCCCCCGAGGTGTGGAGGAAGCCCTCGAGGTGTGGAGGAAGCCCTCGAGGTCCGGAGGAAGCCCCCCGGGGTAAGTCAGTGCCCCGGGCCGGGGGGATTCCCCGGGAGCGCTGTGACTTCCCCTCCTCCCATGAGGGGAACTGTCTTGCCCTTTCCCGGAATAACCATGGCAGGAAGGGAGGGAAACAAAAAAAAAAAAAAATCCAGGGATTTCGCAAGGACAAACATTCCCGGCTCGACCCCGCGGGGGCGAAGGCCGAAGGGAGAGGGGAGGAGGGTGGGACAGCTCCGGGACCCCCATCCTGACCCTCTCCCCCGGCGACACGGCGGGGATGGGGACACGCGTCCCTCTGCCCGCCACACGCGTGCGACGCGCCCGCGGTGACAAAGGTCGCACCGGTGACATGCGACCACACGCGACAATACGCATATCGTGCCAAGGACGCGCCTGGGAGGGTTCCAGGGCCCCGTCACCCCGCTCGGAGCCACCCCCGCTGTACCCTCGTTGTCCCCACGGTGTCCTCCCGATGTCCCCCCGGTGTCCCCTTACCTGCGATGACCCCGAGGGTGCCCAGGACCAGCGAGAGCAGCGCGGGGCTCATGATCCCGGGGGGAGCACCAGTCCCGACCCCAGGCGGGCTCAGTCCTCTGGGCGCGCCGGGATGGGCCGGGATCGTTGGGAGCACCGGGAAGGAGCCGGCGGGGATCGGTGGGATCAGTCGGTTCAGACTCTCCGGGAGCACCAGGATGGATCCAGAGAGGCGATCCGGGATCAGTCGGTTCAGGCTCTCCGGGAGCACCGAGACAGATCCGGTCGGGCTCTCCGGGACGGATCAGTTCGGGCTCTCCGGGTTCACTGGGATGGATCCAGTGGGACCGGTCGCCTCAGGCTCCCCAGGAAGGGTCCGTTCGGGGTCCCCGGAAGCACCGGACGGGTCGGTTCGGGGTCGCCGGGATGGATCCGAAGGGGTTCCCCCGTGACCGATCGGTTCAGGCTCTGCGGGGCTCCGATGGCACCACCAGGCCGGGCGGGGGTCTCGGGGATGGTCTCTGGGTGCTCCCTGCGCCGTCTGTCCGTCGGTTCGTCCGTCGGTCTCCGCGCTGTCCCGTCGGGGGCGGTGCTTTATCAGCCTGGCCCCGCCCGGCCCGGCCCTCCCTCGGGGGAATTCCGGGGCCGAGGGGACTTCGCGACGGGATCCCCCCGGAGCGGAGGGGCTTCCCGGGAGGTGGTCCCGCCACCCTCTTCCCCTCCTTCCCCGTCCCAGGGCAGTTTTCCCTCCTCCTGCGCGGGGATGGGGCGGTTTTCCTGCCCTGCTCCCCTCCTGCCCCATCCCGCGGCAATCCTCCTGCCCCTCCATGTCCTCCACCAGTGTCACACGGTTGTCACCCGACTGTGGGTGGCTCTGCTGGGTGACGGTGTCACCCCCGGGGGTGAGGGCGTCACAGCTCTGGCTTCCTCTTTTTTTGGTGCCTTTTTGACGTGAGGGAATTTTTGTCACCGCTGGAACTGTGAGAACAGGGAGCAGAAAGACCCTGGGCGGACATCGTGCCCCTCGGGAGCTGCCAACCCACCCTGTCCCCGATGTCCCCAGGATGTCCCAGCCCCAAGGATCCCCATTCCTGATGTCCCCAGGATGGTCCCTGATGTCCCCAGGATGTCCCAGCTTCATGGCCTCTCATCCCTGATGTCCCCAGGATGATCCCTGATGTCCCCAGGGTGTCCCCAATATCCCCAGGATGTCCCAGCCCCAGGAACCCCCATCCCTGATGTCCACAGGATGATCCCTGATGTCCCCAGGGTGTCCCCAATATCCCCAGGATGTCCCAGCCCCAGGAACCCCCATTCCTGATGTCCTCAGGGTGTCCTTGACGTCCCCAGGGTGTCCCCACTGCCCTGTCCCCTCCATTGGTAGCACCAAGCCCTGTCACCCCTGTCCCATCCTGTCACCGCCAGGCCGCCGCCACTCCGGCTCCAGAGGGAAGTCCGGTGACATTGTCACGGCGTTTCACTTCTCCTCTCCCAGTGCCACATTCCCACCACCAGGGTGACAATGTGGGACAGTGCCCTCCCTCTCCGCGGGATGCAGTGCCAAGGCCATTCCCAGTTGGATTGTCCCTTTCCCCGGAATGGTTTAGGAGCTGCCGTGCGAACACCAGGAATGCCGGGAGTCCCCTGTGGTGTCCCCCAGCCGTGTCCCTGTGTCCCCTCCATGGCTGTGCCACCACCAATTCCTGGTTGGATCATCTCTGTCCCTGGGACGGTTCAGGAACTGCCGTGTTGGGAACAGCAGGAATGTCGGGAATGCCAGGAGCTGCCACTGGCCTTGGTGGGGCTCCGGCCAGGATGAGGCTCCAGAGGAGATCCCAAATTCCCTTATCCTGCCCTGACCTTCCCCACTCCAGAAGTGCCAGTGTGGGATGGGGGACAGAGGGGGACATGGAGGGGACAGGGACACAGTGGAGGGACATGGTGGGGACAGGGACACAGAGGGGGATTGGCAGGAACAAGGGAACAGGGACACGGGGACACAGGATGGATGAGGAGGGACATGTGGGACATGGGGGTGGATTGGCAGGGAAAGGGAGACAGGGGACAGGAACATGGGGTCAGGAGGTGGATTAGGAGGGATCTGGGGGACAGGGACACGGGGACATAGAATGGATGTGGAGGGATGTGGGGGACACAGGGGTAGATTGGCAGGGACAGAGACGGGGGGACAAGGACATAGGGGACAGGAACAGAGGGGACATGGACAGGGGGGACACAGGGGGGATTGCCAGGGATGTGAGAACAGGGACACAGGATCAGGAGGTGGATCAGGAGGGACAGGGGGGCAACGGTGACACAGGGATATAGGGACAAGGGGACAGACCGGTGGCAGCACTGAGTCAGCAGGCCCCAGCCATGGCCCAGGGCCAGCGTCCCCTCTTGTCATTGTCCCCTCCCTTCATGCCATTGTCCCCTCCCACCACCGCTCTCATCCCCTCTGACCCCACAGCAGCTGTGGCGTTTCCTGTCGCATGTCCCCCGTCCTGGTGTGTCACAGTGTCCCCAGTGGTGTCCCCCTGTCCCCAGCTGTGTCCCCCTGTCCTGCTGTGTCCCCAGCAGTGTCCCCAGCCTCATTTGTGACCCCCCAGCCCCATTTGCGACCCTCCAGCCTCATTTTTAACACCCCACTCCCATCTATGACACCCCAGTCCCATTCGTGACACACCAGTCCCATTTGAGACTCCATTTATGACACCCAGTCCCATTTATAAGCGCTCCAGTCCCATCTATGACCCCCTAGCCCTGTTTGTGTTTCCCCCACCCCATTTGTGACCCCATTTGTGCCCCCCAGCCCCATTTGTGACTGCTCCCCCATTATCCCTCATTCCCCCCCCCCCCGGGTGTGTCAGGAAACGTGCCCAGACCTGCCTGCGGACTTTCCCGCACTCCGGGGGAGCGGTGCCTGGACCCGGTGCCTTGCCCGGAAAACCGGGAAAAGGTGGAAAAACACACACACCCACACCCACAGAGCAGGTGGGGGGGGCACCGGGACCAGGAACCGCCGGGGGTCCCACCCTGAGCCCCCCACCCCGACCCCCTCAGCCGGGGGGGGTGAGGGAGGCATGGAATTCCATGGATTCCTCGGGAATTCAGGGACCCCCAGGTGTGACTGGGAGGGGGGCACCCAGGACCCCCCAGGGTTGGGGTTCCGGCACCCCTAGCTGGGGCCCCAGGACCCCCTAAGTGGGGCTCCAGCCCCTCCTCAAAACACAGGCAGCAGACCCAGCGCCCGTTTCCCAAATTGTTCCCAGGATATTCCCCAAGAAGAACCCAACCCGGCTGCTCTCACGCCCCTGGACCCCAAAACCAGCCCCGGGGGGGCACCGGAACCCCACCCTTAGGATCCCCAAAATTCCCCCTCTGGATGCCCCCCTCCCCCCCATCCAGGATCCCACAAATGCCGAAGGCAGGGACGCTGGCATTCCCAAATTTCCCCCTTGGGAAGGCTGGGAATGGAGGGGAACCACCAGGTTATCCCCCCGGGGTGGGTGGAGCAGAGTCATTACCCACCCCCTCAGATTCCCGAGGGATTCAAGATCCGGTGAATCCGTGTTGGCTTTTTCTGCATTTCCTTCTTTTCCAACCCCCCCTCCCCTTCCCGGCTGGAATTTGGGATGGGGGGCATGGAAAAGGGTTGGAATTAAGGGGGGGGGATCCAATGGGGACTGGAATATGGGGGGGGGGTCTTAAAAAGAGGTGGAAGCAACAACTCTCCCCCCTGCCCAAAAATTAAACCCAACAGCCATGAAAAACATCCCTTTAATGTCACAGCAGCCCCTGACACCCCAAAACATCCCTCCAATGAGGGGATGGGGGGAAAATCCTGCCTTGGGAGGGTTGGATTCCACCTGGGGGGGGCTCATCCCACCCAGGGGGTTCTCATCCTGCCCAGAGGGGGCTCTGGGAAGTCTCTGTAGGGTTTGGAAAAGGGATATAGGGCCAAGCATTGGGTGTTGTGCCACAGCCCCCCAAAATCTCCTCCTGGGGGGATGGGAGACAAATCCCACCCTGGGGGGGGCTGGATCCTAGCTGGGGGGGCTGGATCCCATCAGGGGGGGCTCATCCCACCTCCAGGAAGTCCCTGTAGGGCTTGGAGAAGGGATATAGGGCCGGGTATTGGATGTTGTGCCACAGCCCCCCCAAAATAGGGATGGGTGGATCCTGCTTTGGGTGTGGGTTTAACCTCTCCAGGGGGTCTCATCCCATCCGTGGGGGCTCATCCCACCCAGGGGGGGCTCTGGGAAGTCCCTGTAGGATTTGGAAATGGGATATAGGGCCGAGTATTGGGTATTGTGCCACAGCCCACCCAAAATGCCTTCCCCAGGGGATGTGGGACAACTCCCACCCTGGGGGGGCTGGATCCCACCTGGGAGGGCTGGATTCCACCTAGGGGGGGCTCATCCCACCCAGGGGGGGCTCTGGGAAGTCCCTGTAAGGCTTGGAAATGGGATATAGGGCCGAGTATGTGGTGTTGTGCCACAAGAGCATCCAGGACTCCCAAAATCCCTTCCCAAAGAGATGGGGGCTGGATCCTGCTTTGTGGGGGGGTTAATCTACCCAGAGGGTGGTCTCACCCCCCCAGGGGGGGCTCTGGGAAGTCCCTGTAGGGCTTGGAGAAGGAGTAGAGGGGGGAGAAGCGGGTGTTGTGCCACAGCAGGTGCCGCTCCAGGAATGTCACCGTGTCCAGGGTCAGCAGCAGCGTCTGGTGCTTCAGCAGGCTGTGCACGTTCAGCCCTGCAGGGGGGGATTTTGGGGGGGCTCAGGGGGGACCCTGGGGCAGACACCCCGTGGCAGCCCCCCCCCGAGAGCTGCTTGGCCCCAAATCTGGGCAGAGAAGCCAAAAATGCAGTCGGAAAATCAAAAAATTCTGGTCAGAGAAGCCAAAACCCCCCCAAAAAACCTGGTCAGAAAACCTAAAAGGTCCATCAAAGAACCCTGGGAGTCTCTGGGGTGGTTTTGCAGTCCCTAGGGGGGAGTTTGAGAGTCTCTGGGGGGGCTGGGAGGATTTTGGAGTCTCTGAGGGTCCCACACTCACCCAGGGCCGGGATGAGGGTGATGGTTTTGAGCTCCTGGGCTGCAGAGCGGATGTTCTCTGGAAACTCCTTCCTGGGGGAAAAAAAACGGAATTTGGGGACCCCTGGGAGCCCCAAAACACCCTGAAAAACAGCGATGGGTGTCCCCACAGTGTCCCCAGGGGTTCCCTGACACCCTAAAACCAGGGATGGGTGTCCCCAGGGTGTCCCCCACTCACTCAGAGACCCCCAAAGCAAGGGACAGGTGTCCCCAAGGTGCCCCCCTGTCCCCACGGTGTCCCTACTGTCCCCAGAGTGTCTCCACCATGTCTCCCTGTCCCCAGGGTGTCCCCCTTGTCCCAAGGATGTCCCTAGGGTGTCCCTCGACATCCCAAACCAGGGACAGCTGTCCCCCGAGTGTCCCCAGATACCCTGTCCACAATGTCCCCCGTCCCCTCTGTCTCTGCTGTCCCCAGGGTGTCCCCCCTGTCCCCAGGTTGTTCCCAGGTTGTCCCCAAGCTGTGCCCCCCATCCCCTCTCACACGTCCACGACGAGCACGGAGTGTCCCCAGCGCCGGTGCCGCACCAGCTCCAGCAGATACTGGGGGTCACTGCTGGGCAGCTCCAGGTCCTCCACCACGTGCAGGTCATCCTGGGAGGGAATGACACAGCTGTCACCACACCCCCAACTCCTGGAGACCCCCCAAAACCTCCTCAAACCTCTCCCCCAAACCTGCATCAGCTTGACAGTGAGTGCCACCTTCAGCCCCAGCACCCGGACCTTCATGGGCAGCATGTAGAAGTAGCTGGTGGGGCCCCTGGGCCCATGGGAGATGCCCCCTGTGAGGAGGAGGATTCAGGGGGGGATTTGGGAGCTCCCCCAGGCCCTTCTGGTGGTCCCAGAGTCCCCCAAGGACTCACCCCCACGCCAGATGGGCGAGCGGATGCTGCCGTGCCGTGCCCGCCCTGTGCCCTTCTGGCGCCAGGGCTTGCGGCCCCCACCCCGCACCTCGGCGCGGGTCTTCACCTTGGCGTAGCTCTGGTGGGGTCAAAGGGGTCGGGGGGACACGGAGGGGGGGCTCAGGTCACCCAGGAGCCCCCCCAGGATGTCCAATCGCAGGGGGCGGGGAGGGGAAGGGAGAGGAGGAATTCAGGGGTGTTGGCAGGGAGGAGGGGGTTGTCGTGTGACTGACCCCACCCCCCCGGGGGTTTGGGGAGTTCCAGACCCCCTCTCTGCACCCCTCCAAATGGTCCCCTGCACCCCCAGACCTCCATTTGCACCCCGAGACCCCCACCTGCACCCCCTAAATGCTCTCCTGCATCCCCAAACTCCCTTTTTGCTCCCTCCAAAGCCCTTTTATTTCCCCCAAATCCCCCTTTTTCTCTCCCCAAATCCTCTCTATCACCCTCAAGGCCCTTTTAGCCCTCATAAACTCCCCTTTCTCCCCCCAAACCCCTTTTTGTTCCCCCTAAACACCTTTTTTCCCCCTCTCACACCCTTTTACCCCCCAAAACCCTTTTCCCCCCAACTCCCTCTTTGTCCCCCCCAGACCTCCCTTTTTGCCCCCCAAACCCCCCTTTTTTCCCCCTAAACCCCTTTTTCCCCCCTCAACCCACCTTCCTCCCCAAACCCTTTTTTCCCCCCCAAACCCCTTTCTGCTCCCCCTAAAT
>JAWWLV010000078.1:971544-983358 GCA_035041135.1 Platyrinchus mystaceus
CATTCCCAACCTCACTGATCACCCCCAAACCTCATAACCACCTCCTGGCCCCAACACTCACAGCCAAACCTCAATGACTCCATTCCCAACCTCAATAACCCTGTTCCCAACCTCATTAATCACCCCCAAACCTCATAACCACGTCCCGGCCCCAATACTCACAGCCAAACCTCAATAACCCCGTTCCCAACCTCAATAATCACCCCCAAACCTCAGTGACCCCATTCCCAACCTCATTAATCACCCCCAAACCTCAAGAACCCCATTCCCAATCACCCCCAAACCTCAGTGACCCCGTTCTCAACCTCATTAATCACCCCCAAACCTCAAGAACCCCATTCCCAATCACCCCCAAACCTCAGTATTCACATCCAAACCTCAACACTCACAGCCAAACCTCAATGACCCCGTTCCCAACCTCAATACTCACCCCCAAACCTCAATAACTCCATTCCCAACCTCAGTGATCACCCCCAAACCTCATAACCACCTCCAAGCCTCAATATTCACATCCAAACCTCAAGAACCCCGTTCCAAACCTAAATTATCCCCCCCAGACCTCACTGACCAAACGCTGACCCCGATATTCACGCCCAAACCTCAGTAATCAACCCCAAAACCCAGCAGCCACTTCCCAACCTCAATAATCCCCCCCCCAAACCTCAGTCACCCCGTTCCCAACCTCATTAATCCCCCCCCCCCAGACATCAACAACGATAACAAATTGTGGTTGTAGTCGGCAAACTGCCAGGAATTCACAAGGCCCTTTTTTTGGGGGGGGGTCCCAGGTGGGACCCCGAGAGCCGAAGCCGAAAGGCCCTTTGGGCTCCTCCAAACCCGAAAATTCCACGTGGAGCCCTCGAGAGAGGCATGAGGGGGGATTGGAACCTCCCGGTGCTCCCCGGGGTGGGAAAACGAAGGGCAGGGAAGGGTGGGACCCCTTTTCCTTCAAACCTCAGGCGTCAGGTTCGTCCCCAAAAGCGGGGAAAACGGCCCCGAAATAATCACCTCCTTCACTCTGGAATGGGAACAAGGGGTGGGCAGCGGGAAATTCCACCAGCAAACCCGACTGGAAACGGGCTGGACCAGCACTTTTCCTTGATGCCTGTGAGTTTTTTCCCCCCTTTCGTCGTGTGGGGTTTTGGGCCCACCGGGGTTTGGGGCTGCGGTTCCACACCCTGGACAGGCTCACAGCCCAGAGAGGGGCTTTTCCCCTCGGGTTTTGGCAGCTCTTGGCATTGCCAGAGGTGTCTGGGGGGTGTCTGGAGCCCCTCCGGGTGGACCTTGGATTGTCCTTCCACGCCCTTTTCCCACCCTGAGGGACCAGGGCTTTAAAAGCCAGAAAATGAGCCTTTTCTTCTAGAAATGAAATGCAGTGAATTTAACTGAGTAAAGGAGTCAAACTCCTGATTCACTGAACAAAAAGGAGTCTTAAACTCCTAATTAACTTAAGAAAGGAGTTAAATTCCACTGGACCTGAGCCCATCACACCCTCCACCCCCAATCCCTGGTGGGAACAGGGCCAGTCTGGCAGGCTGAGGGTGAGCTGTGGCTCAGAGGGAGGGGGTGTCCAAGTGCCCTCTGTGGGCTCAGATCTGGGGTTTATGTGCTTTTTTTTGGGGGGGGGGGGTTCGGGGCAAACAGGCAGAGAGGACCTGGCTGAGGTGTCAGATCCCCCCGGCGTCAGCTACAAAAATCGGCCTTGGGCTCTGGGTCTGAGCGGGCTGGATCTGGAAATCATCGAGAGAGAAGAGATTAACCAAAAAAAAAAAAAAAAAAAATAATAATAATAATAAAAAAAAATCAATCCAGAGTGGCTTTTCCTTTTCCCTCTCTGCCCCCTCTCTCTGGCGTTGCGAAATACAACCACAATTTTGGGTCTCCGCTCCCCGGGCGCTGCGGGGGAAACGCGGCTCCTTTTACCTTTCTCGCCTCTGCCCAGCTCGTCCTGCAGGTGCTCTGGAAAGGAGGGACAGGGGGGTGAGCGGGGACACCCCGAGGGACCCCCCAAAAGCTTCTCCTTCAGGGGCCTCGGGCGCCCAACCCCGTCAGCAAAGCGTCCCCTTGAGCCGAGGGTGGAGCGGCTGGATCGTGGTGTGGGGACACGACAGGGAAATCCCCCCAAAAATATAGTTAATTTTCATTAATCCCCCCTCTGGACATGGAGAAGATGTCCGTGGAAACAGTGGGAATGACCCCTCCAAGGAAATGTGGGGTTTTTTGTGGGGTTTATCCTGCCCTGCCACGCTCGGTCGCCGCAGCTTCATCCCGGATTTCACGCCTTTGCCAAACCCTTCGAGCCAATTCTCGGCAATCTGCATTTAGGGATTTATGTTTTTCCTCTCCCAAATCTGCTGGTTTTGGTGTTTTCTGCCTCTCCAGGTCCTTCAGCATCTTCTCGTGGCCTCCTGTGCCTCTGCAAGCCCAGGGCGTGGCTGTCCCGGCCCCAAAACTCTCTGGGATGGGGCAGCCAAAGGTTTCCCTGCACCAGAACTGCCGGGCAGGCTCGGATTTAACACAATCCCGCTGGTTTGGGGTGGGCTGTGGGGTTTTTTTTTGGCAGGGAGAGTCTCCTCCTGCTCCTGCTCGTCTCCAGAGGGAGGAAAAGGATCTGCAGGGATAATTCCTGCTCCTATTTCGGTGCCCCCGGGGCGGGAGCCAAAGGGACACTCGGAGCTGCCCTCCCTCCTTCCCGGCTCTTCCCTCCCTCCTTCCCGGCCCCGGGAAAGGCCGAGGACTGTTTTAAAACACCCCGAGTTTCCTTCCCACCCACCTCGGAACTTCTTCAGGACCTTCTCGAGGACCACCGTCTTGAGGGAGAAGTTGCAGACGTGCGTTTTCATGTCGCTGCAGACAGGGAGGGGCTTCTGGCACTTCACCTCGTCGCTCCTGCCCCCCGGGAACGAAGAGAAAATCCTTGGCATTCCCACATTCCCTCCTTCGCCCGCACCGTTCCCACCCCGCAGAGCCCGTCCCGGGGGTCGGGGTCACGCCGTGGGGATCCCCTGAGGGGGTTTAAACCCCTCCCTGGGCTGAGGACACCCGGATTTGGGGGCCAGCGTTGAGGGGGGGTGGTTGGGAAGGGGGTCGGTGCCGGGCGACCCCTCCCAGCCGCTCCTGCGGCAGCTCCAGGGTCAGTTTTGGAGCTCGGGGGGTGCCCGGTGTGCCGGGAAATGCCACAGTTTTGGGGGGGTTCTGGTCTCACTTGGCCCTCAAGGAAACCTCCTGGCAGGGAAGGACAACGAGATTTCCAGGGAGCTGGGGGAGAGCCGGGGCTGGCAGCGAGTGGGAGGCGGATTCCATCCGTCCCGGTGCCTCCCTCCGGCATGTGGGCTGCGGGCACCGACCTTTAAACGGGGATGGGGGTGTGGGCAAAGCCCCAGAGGGCTGGGAAAGCAGCGTCTCTCTCCTACCTGCTTATGACGCCCATCACGTCCTGGAGAGGGAAAAGAGAGGGGGAGTGAAACCCCTGAGCTCTGTGTCCCCCCCACCCCAAAACCCGGCACGGGGAGCTCAGCCCCAGCCGGGCTCTGCCCTTCCCGCTGCCCCCCAAAGCCCCTGGAGGAATTCCCGGGCTGGTTCGTGCCGGGACGGCACCCCTTGGGTCGGGTGGGGTGGGGTTTGTGTGCCGTGGTGGCCACGTGGGAGGAATTCCCACCCGGAGCCAAGTCCTGGGTACATCTGCAAATATTGACTGTGCTGGAGGCGCCCTGCGGGGAATTTAACCCCGTGCAGGTCCGGGGGTGCCACCAGGGAATTTAAAATTTAACCCCGTGCAGGTCCGGGGGTGCCACCAGGGAATTTAACCCCGTGCAGGTCCGGGGTGCCACCAGGGAATTTAACCCCGTGCAGGTCCGGGGGTGCCACCAGGGAATTTAACCCCGTGCAGGTCCGGGGGTGCCATCAGGGAATTTAACTCCGTGCCACCCGTGCAACCTGCCCAGCTCTCGATGAAAACAGGGCCAATTAACAGGCCACCCATCACCCTCCTGCTGTGTCAGGGTGGGCCTCGAGGGATCCTGGGGATGTTTTCCCAACCTCGCTGCATCTGGAAGGGGCGGGGGGGGGGGGGTTTGGTCTAACTCGGCTCTGAACCAGGAGCTTGGGGTGCTGGGAAGGCTCAGATCAGCTCAGGGAGTAAAAAATTCATTAGAGGCCTTTAAAGACGAAGAGCAAAACTCCATTTGAGGGAGTCCTGAAGGGGTTTGTGTGACACTGAGGAGCTCAGACACCACCACGCACCGAAGACAGGGGAAAAGGGGACTTTTTTACCCCAAAACACCCCCGGGGGATCCACAAACACGCTGAAAAAAGGAGGAAGGAGGTCAGAGCTGAGACCTGAGCCACCGTCCCACCTTGAGGAACTCGAGCACGGGCTGCTGGATCTTCTCCTCCAGCTCGGTGATGAGCTTGTTGAGGAGCGTGATCTCCTTGGAGAGGTCGGTGATGTTCTCGTTCTGCCTCTTGGAGATGTTCTTCTCCATCCTCTCCAGCTGCCCCAGCAGGATCTGCTCCTGCTCGCGCAGGAACTGCCGCAGCCGCTCGAACTCCGACAGCAGCTTCTGCCGCTCGCCCTCGATGGTTTTCTGGGGGTGAAAAATGGCAGAAAGGGGGTTTCAGGAGGGGGATTGGGGCGGAGAGGGGCCGGGTGGGGAACTGGGAGTGGTGTGGTGCTGGTGAGGAGACACAGAGCGTGGCATTCCCTGCCCATGAACCCCTCAGAGCCGCTCCGAGGGGGAAAGTGGTCTGGGAGGGGAGTTTTTAGGGGATGGGGGGGGATTTCCAGGAGAAAATGAGGGGCTGAGGAAGGTGGGGGAGAGCCCACGAGCCAGCCCAGCTCTCGGGGAGGCTCCAGGCTGATGGAGACGGAGGAAAAGCCCCCATTTCCCCGCTCGGGACAGGGGGCAGAGCAGGGGGTGGGAGGTGGGAGGGGACGGGGGGTCCTCACCCCCTTTCCCTGTCCCCACCGCCCCAGAGGACGCACCAGGAGCTCCTGGGTCTTCTTGTCGTCGTTCACTTTGAACTCCAGCAGCTCCTGCCGCTCCTTCCTCAGCAGATCCAGGCGCCCCTGGACCTTCTCCTGGGGACGGAGGAGGGAAACGTTTACTGGGGTTCCTTTGCAAGGAGGAGCAGGAGGGGAAGGGAAGCTCAGGGAAGGCTCTGCCCACCTTCCACCCACTCCAGCAGCCCCAGGGACCACCACAACCAACCCCCCCCAAAGGAAGGGGACAGGGAGGGACCCGAGGGGGCACCGGGGAGGGGACGAGCCCCGCTCCCGTCGGCTCTTGGCACGGGCAGAGCCGAGCGCGGCTTTAACGGCCTCTGCTGCTCCCTGGAATCTCGCCCGGCCCGGAATAGAGACGCAGTTTTGCCCCGTCAGCCCTTCCCCTCCCCACGGGGTGGGAGCTCTGGGAGAAGGGGGGGGGGAGGACACAGCACGGGGGTCCCGGGGCAGGAGAAGGAAGGGGGTTTGTTTTTCTGGAAGGTCGGGAAGCGCAGCCAGCCCTTCCCAGGGTGGCAGCGCGGGGTCAGGGCAGGGTCGGAGGGGGCAGGAGGGACGGACGGACGGACGGACAGAGGGACACCTTGTACTCCTCGGAGGCCTCGTCCAGGGGCACCACGGCGTGGGGCCGGTGCTCTCGGGAGCGGTCGCACACCACGCAGATGGGGCTGCCGTCGTCCTTGCAGTAGAGCTTGAGGGCCTCGCGGTGCCGCGGGCACTGCCCGGTCCCCGTCCCGGTCCCGGTCCCGGCGCCAATCCCGGTCCCCACCGCGGCCTCGCCGCGCTGGCAGAGCTGCGCGATGATCTCCGACATGTTGGCCAGCTGCCGGTTGGGGCGGAAGCTGCGGCGCTGGGAGACCTCCCGGCACTGCGGGCAGGCGAAGTCCGCCTCCACGTCCCGCCAGCTCTTGGCGATGCAGGCGCGGCAGAAGTTGTGGCCGCACTCGATGGACACGGGGTCCCGGAAGAACTCGAGGCACACGGAGCAGGTGGCCTCGTCCTGCAGGCTGCCGGGCAGGAGGGCGGCTGCCATGGCCTCTCTCCTGCGGGCCGGCAGGGCGGTCAGGGGCCGCTCGGCTCCGGCCGGCCGGGCAGGGTTTGGCACCGGGCCTGGCGGGGGCGTTCCCGTCCCGGGGACGAACGGGGTCGCCGGGACAGTGTCCGGTTTCCTCAACCCCCCCCCCACCCCGGGGAACTGGGGACGACGCCCCGGGTGGGGAGGGAAGGCCGGAATCCGCCCCTGCTCTCTGATCCCGCCCGGATCCCGGGAATCCCGGCGGGTGGGAAGGGGGGGAATCATCTGGGAGATCCTCCTCCGGGCTCTGGTTGGGGCTGAGCTGGTGCTGAGGGCGAGGCCTGAGCCCCGTGGGCAGCAGCTGCTGCTCCAGGCTCCGCTCCAGGGAACCATCTGAGGACCCCGAGGCTCCCGCCGGGCACTCGGATGACCTGGTTGAGCTCCAGGGCTCAACAGGGGCCATAAAAAGCAACGGGAGAAAGGGGACACGCGGCCCTTGTCGAGGCCTGGGGGGGGGAGTGTCCCGAATCCAGGCAGATCGAGCTCCGGACTGGGGTCCTGCTCTCAAAATAGAACGGTTTGGGTCTTGCAGGGACAGTCTGGGCGGCTTTGGAGGTCGTGCAGGGAACGGGAACGACAATTAAAGTGTGGTGTCGTCGTTGATCCCTTCCTGGGCTGGGGGCTGTGTGTGACAGGGGGGGTTCTGCACCGAAATCTTGTGGGGAACAGAGCCAGGAGTGAGCGATGGTCACCCAGTTACGGGGGGGTCACGTTACCACCCGCCGGGAAATGTGGGATCCTCCAGAGGGAGATTTGTCTCCTCCTAATGAGGACTTGAAAACGGATCAGATGATCCATTAATCAATCGTGGTCTGGACCAGCCCTGCTCTGACACCTCCAGGTCACGGAGACCTCGGGCACATCTGGAGCTCCAGGGAGACAAATCCCGACCCCCAGAGGCTCTGATGGAGGAGGTCCAGGAGCAGGACTGGTCCTGGGATCGCCCTGCAGAGCGTTTCCCCCTCTGGGCGTGTTTATCTGCCCCTTCCCGTGTGTTTGTATGTGTTTATATGTATATTTGTATATATTTTTACGTATATTTCTATATTTACATCACTCCCTACAGAAGGGGGATTCCTGCTCTCCCACCTTCCCTGTCTCCTGATCTCTAAACGAACTCAAACCCTGTGTTTGTCCCACCCCTTGCCCACGTTTTTTTACCCCGTTTCTGCAGGGGAAGGACGAGGTGGTGCCTGTGGGCTGGAGATAAATCCACCCCCCCCAACCCAGGGATGCCCGAACGGCCAAGGGAAAGAGCGAGACCCCCTCCCCAAAAAAGCCACGGTGGGCAAAGCCGGGGGAAGGAGGGAAGCAAAGGACGGACAGACCCTGGGGGGACACACGGACAGCTCAGCCCACGCCCTCCCCGTGCCCCCCCCGTGGGTGCCCCCACCTACCTGGGAGCGGAGGAGGAGGAGGAGGAGGAGGAGAGGGGCGTCCTCCCAAAGCGCCCGAACCGCCCCGGGTTTTGGGTGAGGAGGGAGTCAGAGGGGGTGCGGTGGCGGGCGGGCCGGGGGTCCCAGCGGGAGGGGCCCCGCGGCAGCCGCTCCACGACCCCCCTGCGCAGGAAAGCGGCCCGGGCGGCCTCGGACATCGCG
This sequence comes from Platyrinchus mystaceus, assembly GCA_035041135.1. NCBI lineage: Eukaryota > Metazoa > Chordata > Aves > Passeriformes > Tyrannidae > Platyrinchus > Platyrinchus mystaceus. Next base: position 979,220 of record JAWWLV010000078.1, read on the forward strand.
GCACCGCCCGGGCTGCGGCTCCGGCCCTGCCCCGGGGCGCCCCATTCGTCCCCTCTGTCCCCAAACCCCCTCCCACCGCACTTACCCTTCCTTCCCCTCCCCCGCCGCTTCCATCCCGGGCTCCCCCCGCTCTCCTGCCCCCACCTCCCTCCCCCTCCTCCTCCTCCTCCTCCTCCTCCTCCCTGGATCTGCTCCTCTCCCCGGTGCCAAAGCCCTTTTCCCTGCTCAGCGCCCGGATCGCGTTTCCATCACCTCCCTCCACCTGTCCCCCCCGAGCCCAAACCTTCTCCACGGGGGTCTCTGCAGCCCTTTAACCCTCTCCAGAACCTCATCCCTCCTTCCAGAGGCTCAGGGGGCTCGGGAGGCAGCGAAGCTTCTCATCCCTCCTCCTCATCGACAGGAAGGATTCGCCTCCCTGCTCATATCGGGGGGGAGAACCAGGGAAAAAGGGCAGGAATGGGCCCTGTGGGGCATCTCCCACCTGCCACGGGGGTGCAGGTCGGGTGAGGAGAGGTTGGGACGCCCAAACCTGCAGGAGGAGGCGGAAAACTGAAGGAACAGGAAAAGTTAATCCCTGTGGGATTGTCTACAGATCTACGGGTCTGTAAAGGCCCGTTAGAGACACGTTTATCCGCCCTGGCTTCCAGCAGCTCCCTGACCCTTCCCCACACAGCCCTCGGTCGGGAATTCCCAGCCGAGGACTCCCTGGAAAAGCCGGGATGGCACCAGGAGGAGGGAGCTCCTTGTCCCTCCCCCTTGGGGTTTGGGGGTGTCGGGATCGCGATCGGGGCCAGGAGCTGCTCCGGGAGCTGCGGGAACGCTGAGCCTGGAGAGGGGGAGAGGAGAGCGGGAGAGGAGAGCGGGAGAGGAGAGCAGGAGAACACGGACAGAGCCCGAGGCGGCCGCCAGTGCCGGGTGCGGGTTTATTGGGGAGCTGGGACTAAATGGGGGGCGCAGGGAGGGTCCCCCCGTCCCGGTGGAGGGCGAGGGACACCCGGGATTCAATCGGGGGGAGCGGGGACGGGGCGGGACCGGGAGGAAGGTCAGTCCGCGGGATCCTCATCCCACTCCTCGTTGCACAGGTCGGTCTCGCAGCAGGAATAGCGGGAGGTCAGCCGGGATTCGGCGTCCGACGCCCGTTCGCGGCCGCAGTTGAGGGCGGAGGTGCAGCCCTGCTGGTAGTAAAGGGTGACCCTCCCTGCAGGGCGGGGGGGAGCACGGTTAGAGGGGAAAAAACAACAACCCAGACTTTGGGCTCGGCAGAAACCGAGTCACGGAACGTCCACCCACCAAAGGGAGCCGTTGGGTTTGATTAGAGGAGATAATTGGGGGATAGAGGAGATAATTGGGGGATAGAGGAGATAACTGGGGGATAGAGGAGATAATTGGGGGATGCATCCACAGGGACACCCCCCCCCCATGGCTTTTTTGGGAGAGGGAGTCTCCCCTTGGCCCAAAAAGGACTCATTTAGGGATGGGGAAGAGACTCCCTCCCCAAGGGAGGAGAGGAGAGCCGCGGCCCCTCCGTCCCACCGACAGCAGGATCTCAGCCCCTCCCGTTCCCCCTTTCCCGACGGGTTCCCCGTCTCCCCCCCCCTCGTCCATCCCTTTGGCGTTTGGGGGGGCCGGCAGAGCCCCCCCGGGAGGGCAGGAGAGGGGTCCGCTCACCCAGGGAGGTTCTGATGAGGGCGCACTTCTCCCGGCGCTCGCAGGTCGTGGCGTTGGAGCCGCGCACACACCCGACCAGGGGGATCTTGTAGCGGCAGACGTGGCACCTCAGGGCCCCCACTGCGGCACAGGAGGGACTGGGGGGGTCACCCTGCCGCCCCGAACATCCCCAGACCCCCCAGACCCCCCCCCAGGCCGCCGTTCAACGGGGTTTCGGGGTGACCCCCCCTCCGCTCACCGGCACCGACGCAGAGGAGCAGGGAGAGCCCCAGCAGGAGCGGCTTCATCGCGGGGCAGCGACAGCGACAGCGACAGATCCGGAGCTCCAACCGCTCCCCCAGCCCGGCCCTGCAACGAGAAGGGCTCGGGGATTCATCCCTGACACGAGTTCTGTCCGTGCTCAGCCCGGGAAACCCCCCCCCCCCTCCCCCCCAACCGCGTCCCCAAAACCCCCTCGCGGTGCGGAGGTTCGGGTTGAGCCTCGAGGGGGGGGGAAAAGCTCGTTCCGAGGGATGGAAAAGCCTTAAAGGACCTTAAAAAACTGGAATACGGGGAATTCCGGCGGTTTTTTAGGGGCTGCGATTCCGGGGCAGGGGGAATAAAGTGATTTTATGAGGGAAAAAACCCCACATTAATTTACTGCCAGAGATGCTTCTGCCTCTCGCTTGGACGCAGCGCCAGCAATTAAAGCCCAAACCCGAACCGGGGAGGGGAAATAAAGGGCAAAAAAAGACCAGATTGGGAGAGAAAAGGGCAAAAAAAAGGATCAGATTTTTTGGGGAAAAACAGGGCAAAAAAGTTTCACGTCGCCCAACGTGGGGCTCGAACCCACGACCCTGAGATTAAGAGTCTCATGCTCTACCGACTGAGCTAGCCGGGCTCCCGAAATTCCCGAAATTTCACTCTTTTTTTTTACCGAAAACACGGATTTGGTGCTGCTTTGGTTAAAACGCCGAATTACCTGAAAAGTGGGGGTTTTTTTTAATGTTTTGGGAGCTACAGAACTAAAAGTAGAAAGATATAAAACCGTATTAAATATAAAATATGATAATATATAAAATATGTAATATTGATAATATTATAATATAAATATATTAGAAAATTATATAAATATATTATATAATAATATAAATAAATATATGATATATAAATATATAATGTTATAATATAATAATATAAATATATTATAAATATAATTTAAATAAATATATAATATTTAATATATAAATATAGATCATATAGAGAGAGAGAGAGCATAGGAAAACAAGGTTGGGTAGGAAAACGAGCAGAAACATAAGTATTTCCATTAAAATGCTCGATTCTACGAAAAATATATCATTTTATATTTTATGAGGTGCAAAGACAGAAGTATCAAGGCATAAAAATATATTAATTTATAAAATATTTTTGCACCCATGAAACGCACACACCGCAGGGGAAAAATAAGGTCGGGTGGAAAAAAACCTGTAAAAATAAATATAAAATTAGGTGTAAAAATAAGGGGGGTGTCAGGTAAGCGGGAGCTGCTCCCGGGGGGATGTTGGGGGGGACACGGGGACACAGGAGGTGTCCCCAAAGCCCCCCGAGCGGGTCCCTTACCGGCTCCTCGTGGTCTGAGACCCCCCCGGCCCCGCAGCCCCTTTTTATCCCCCCAGGGCTCGGGCTGAGCCGGGACCTGAAGGACCTGAACGACCTGGGAGCGGCCGGGACATTGTTCTGGGGGAACAATGCTCTGGGACACAGCTGGGAAAACAGGGACACCCCCCGGGATACACCTGGGAAAACAGGGAACCCCCCCGGGACACACCTGGGAAAACAGGGAACCCCCTGGGACACCTGGGAAAACAGGGACACCCCCTGGGACAGCTGGGAAAACAGGGACACCCCCTGGGACAGCTGGGAAAACAGGGACACCCCTGGGACACACCTGGACACACCTGGGAAAACAGGGACACCCCCCGGGATACACCTGGGAAAACAGGGACCACCCCAGACACACCTGGACACACCTGGGAAAACAGGGACCCTCCTGGGACACACCTGGAAAAACAGGGACACCCCCGGGACACACCTGGGAAAACAGGGAACCCCCCCGGGACACACCTGGGAAAACAGGGACCCTCCTGGGACAGCTGGGAAAACAGGGACCACCCCAGACACACCTGGACACACCTGGGAAAACAGGGACCCTCCTGGGACACACCTGGACACACCTGGGAAAACAGGGAACCCCCCGGGATAACCTGGGAAAACAAGGACCACCCCAGACACACCTGGGAAAACAGGGACACCTCTGGGACACCTGGGAAAACAGGGACACCCCTGGGACACACCTGGACACACCTGGAAAAACAGGGACCCCCCTGGGACACACCTGGACACACCTAGAAAAACAGGGACCCCCCTGGGACACACCTGGACACACCTGGGAAAACAGGGACCCCCCCCGGGACACACCTGGGAAAACAGGG
>JAWWLV010000078.1:1011715-1024580 GCA_035041135.1 Platyrinchus mystaceus
CGGCTGCGTGGCTGCGCCCCCCCCCGGCGCGCCCCCCCCACCCCCCGCGGTGCCCCCACAACCGAGGGGGGGCGAGGAGGAGGAGGAGGAGGGAAAACGGGGGGTGGCCCCCCAGGACCCCCCTTGCGAGCTCAGTGCTGCCCCCCCCCAGCACCCCTTCCCCCTACCCTTCCCTGAGCTGCTGGTGGGGGATGCCGGGATCCCCCCAACCCCGCGTGGGGTCCCCCCCGACCCCCATGAGCCCCCCCACGCCCCCCACCCTCCTCCTTCCCCCCCGCCTTCCGCCACCGACCCCCCAGTGGCCATCACCGACTTCTCCCCAGAGTGGTCCTACCCCGAGGTGAGCGCTTCAAGGGGTATCACCCCCCCAGTGACCCCCCCTCGTGTCCCCAGTGATCCTCCAGTGACCCCCCCATGTCCCCCCAGGGCGGGGTGAAGGTGCTGATCACGGGCCCGTGGGGGGACCCTGGCACCTACTCTTGCCTCTTCGACCGCACCTCGGTCCCGGCCGCGCTGGTCCAGCCGGGCGTCCTGCGCTGCTACTGCCCCCGTGAGTGTCCCTGAGGGGGGTGGACCCGCTGGCGACCCCCCCGGGGCTGACACCCCCTGTGTCCCCCCCGCAGCCCACGAGGCCGGCGTGGCCGCCCTGCGCGTGGCCTGTCCCCCCCGGCTGCTCTCGGCCGCCGCCCCCTTCGAGTACCGGGCGCGGGGGGCAGTGAGGGGCCCCCCCGGGGCACAGCTGGACTGGCTGGCGCTGGATGGTGAGTGGGGACCCCCAGGAGTTGCCCCCAGGACGGGGGGGGGCACCTGGATTCCACCTGGATTGGGGCCGGGGAGGGCTGGGGTGACTCCATCTGGGGCTGGGGGATGTGTGGGGAATTTAAAGGGGGGGCTCTGTGTTCTCCTCCTCAACCCTTATCCCCCCTCCCAGAGGCCCAGTTCCGTCTGTCCATCCTGGAGCGCCTGGAGCAGCTGGAGACACGTCTGGGGGCCCTGCCCCCCCCCGCACCCCTGCCCCCCCCGCGGGGGTCCCCCTCCGAACCCCCCCTGGAGCAGGTGAGGCCCTCCCCAACACCTGGGGTCTCTCATGGCCCCTGAAGATCCTTAGGGTCTCCTTGTGTCCCCTGATGTCCCCCATGTTTCTCTGTGTCCCAAGTGTCCCTTGATTTCTGTGACATCCTTGTATGTCCCCTGGTGCCCCCCATGTCCCTTGGTGTCCTCCAGCGTCCCCTGATGTGTCTGGTATCCCCCCATGTCCCCTGCTGTCCCCTGACGTGTCCCCCCGGGGGCAGGGGCCGGGCTCGTCCTTCGAGGCGCGGGTGGTGGCCGTCTGCGAGGCCATGATGGCGCGGCCGGGCTGGCCGGGGACGTCGCCGGGGCCGTCGGCGCTGGCCCACGGGGCCACGTTCCGCGGGATGACGCTGCTGCACTTGGCGGCTGCCCAGGGCTACGCCGGCCTGGTGGAGGCACTGCGGCGCTGGCGGTGAGCGGGGACATCTGGGGGCAGGGACCGGCATGAGGTGAGGATAGGGATGGGGATCACCCCAGGCCGTGTCCCCGGGTAGAGGTAACCCCCCAGCCTGTGTCCCCAGGGGGGAGGTGACAAACCCGTCCGTGTCCTCTCCTGTTCCTGCAGGGCGCTGGCAGTCGACAGCCTGGAGCTGGAGCAGGAGATTGACCCCCTCAACGTGGACCATTTCTCCTGCACCCCCCTGGTGAGGGGACAGTGAGGACAGTGGGGGCATGGAGGAGACAATGGGCATGGGGTGGTGGCTCAGGCAGGGGTGGTGGTATGAAGGGTGGCCCCTCAGGACAAGGGGCCCCTTGGGGTTACGGGGCTGCTGGTGACAGGTGCCACTGTGTCCCCAGATGTGGGCGTGTGCCCTGGGGCACCAGGAGGCGGCAGAGCGGCTGTGCCGCTGGGACCGGCGGGCGCTGGCCGTCCCTGACACCCTGGGACGGCTGCCGCTGGCCCTGGCACGTGCCCGTGGCCACCTGGCCCTGGTCACCCACCTGGAGGAGCTGCAGATGTCACCGGTGTCCCCGCGCTGTCCCCTGCCTGGCCTGCATGTCCCCTCCCCGCTCTCAGCCAGCCCTGATACAGGTACGGCCCTGGCACCGCGGCCCCTCCTTGTCATCGTGTTTCCTTCCTTTTCTCTCTTACTGTGTCTTTCCCTGTTCCCTGTCACCGTTCCTCTTTGTGTCCCCAGGTGTCCCCAAGTCCCCTCTCCATGTCCATGTCCCCTGTCCCCCACTCTTGTCTTTCTTGTCCATCCCTGTGTCTCTTGTCTTTCCATGTCCCGTGTCCTCCCCAGCCCCTTGGTGTCCTCAGGTGTCCCCTCAGTGTTCCCCAACTGCTCCCCAACCCCTGCATGTCCTTTCAGGGCTACAGCCCCCCCAATGTCCCCCCTGTCCCCAGGGCTGAGCACGGCCAGCAGCCTGTCATCCCCGTCGGGACTCTCAGAGGGTCCCAGCTCTGTCCCACTGCCCCCTGGCCCCCCCGGCCCTCCCGAGGATGAGAGCTGGGGGCTGGCCGTGCCCCCCAGCCCCCCTGAGGACGCCCTGGCCACACCCACTGACATCCTGCAGGTAATGGGGACCCCCAAGGTGGGGGACACCCAGGGCTGGGGACCTTCACCAGAGCTGAGGACCCCTGGTACCGTGGGGTCCCAATGTCCCCTGTGTCCCCAGGCTGAGGTGGTGACACTGGCACGACAGATCATCGAGGCCACCCCCGAGCGCATCAAGCAGGAGGCGCCGGGCGGGCCGCCGGGAGCACTGGGAGCACTGGGAGCAGTGGGGGGGCCAGCAGGGACCCCAGGGACCCCTGGGGGGCTCAGCGCTGCTATGGCCTGGCTCGCTACCTACCTGGAGAGTGTCGACCGTCCCCCGGCGCCCCCCCACAGGTACCCCCGTGGGTGGGGACGTGTCCCTGGGATGTGTGTCACCCTGATATCCCCACGAGGGGGGTCTTCTGTGTCCTCAAGCACCCCAGTACCACTGGGGGGTCACCCACATCCAGCAGCACCACTGGATACCCTTGGAGGGATCTCTCATGTTCTGGGATACCCCAGTATTCCACTAGGAGTGTCCCCTGCGTTTTTGGACACCCCAGTGTTCCCATGGGGAGGAGGTCCCTTACATCCTGTGACACCCCAGAGTCCCTATGGTGGGAGTGGTATCCCATATCTGCAACACCCCAGTATCCCATTGGGGGGTATCCCCTGGATCCTGGGACACCCCAGTATTCTCATAGGGAGGTTCCCCATGCTCTGTGACACCCAAATATGTCCCTGGGTGGTGGGTGGGGTCTGTCACATCCTCTGCTCCCCCAGTATCCCCATGGGAGGGTGCCAGGCCTCCCCCCGACCCTCCTGTGTCCCCCGCAGAGCAGAGGCTGCCCCACGGGGGTCCCCAGGGGTCCCTGAGCGGTCGCCCCCCCCATCAGCTGTGGGCTGGGCCGAGTTCCTGAATGCCTCGGGGGGAGCGAGGGGCGAGGGGGGGGCCGTGGCCCTGCTGACCCTCAGCGACCAGGAGCAGCACGAGCTCTACGAGGCTGCGCGCCTTGTCCAAGGCGCCTTCCGCAAGTACCGGGTGTGTAACCCTTCCCCCCCGACACGCCAAAACCCCCAGAGCCCTCCCAGCCACTCCCCCTGGCCCCGCTGACCCCCCTGTGCCCCGCCAGGGCCGGAGGCTGAAGGAGCAGCAGGAGCTGGCGGCCGCTGTCATCCAGCGCTGCTACCGCAAGTACAAGCAGGTACCGAGGTGTGGGGGGACGCCAAAACCCCCATGGGCCCCCTGGGCACCCCCCGGGTCCCTCAGAGCCCCCCTAACCCTCTCTCTCTGCCCCACAAGCTGACCTGGATTGCTCTGAAGGTAACAGGGTTGGAGTGGGGGCCCCCAGTTTCAGGGGACCATCCTGGGGGGGTCCAGACACCTGAGTCTCCTCAGCCTTGAGGGGTGTGCACTGTTGGGGAGACCTCAGGGTGGGGGTACCTGGATGTTGGGAGAGCACCTGGACATTAGGGCCCTTGTCTGTGGGCCCTGTGACACCAGGGTGACACCAGGGTCCCTGTTTGGGGGTGTTGTGACGCTGAGATCTCTGTCTGGGGTGCTGTGACACTGGGATGACACGGGTCCCTGACTGGGGTGCCGTGACATTGAGGTGACATTGGGGTCCCTGTTTGGGGTGCTGTGATGCCGGGGTGCCCCGTGGGTGCTAAGGGCTGTCCCGTGTCCCCCCAGTTTGCCCTGTTCCAGCGGATGACGCAGGCCGCCATCCTGATCCAGAGCAAGTTCCGGAGCTACGCGGAGCAGAAGCGGTTCCAGCGGCGCCGGCGCGCAGCCGTGCTCATCCAGCAGCGCTTCCGCAGCCTCCGGCAGCACCGGTGTGGGGGCAAGGGGGGACAGGGGGGAATGGGGGAACTGGGGTAAAAGGGGACCAGGGAGGACTGGGGAGGACTGGGGGGGACTGGAGGATCAGGGGGGCTTGGGGGGACTTGGGTGAACTGGAGGGACTGGGGGCACTGGTGGGGACTGGGGGCACCGGGGGCACTGGGGACTGGGGTGTTGGGGTCTGGAGACACCAGGCGTTGGGGACAGAGGGGTCCTCACCCTCCCCTCCCTTTTTCCCCAGGAGTACCTTCCTCACCCTCAAGCAGGACCAGGCGGCCCGTAAGATCATGAGGTTCCTGCGGCGCTGCCGCCACCGGTGCGTGGGAACATGGCAGGGACATGGAGCAGACACCTGGGGGGACACAGGGACATGGGGTGGGGGGATGTAGGGTTGAGGGGTTTCACACGGGGGTGGGTGGAGACAGGTGACACTCTGGAGAGCTTGGGGACAGGTAACACTGTGGGGAGACCCTCAGCAGAGTCTGACTCCCCCCCCAACTCGTGTTCCCTCCCCCAGGATGGAGGAGCTGAAGCAGAACAAGGAGGTGGACAGTTTACAGACGCGGGGCCTGGCCTCGTGACCCCCCCCACGGGGGACCCAGGCATCGTGGGGGGCTCCACCCCCCCCACGGGGGACCCAGGCAACAGGGGGCCTCCACTCCCTGCCCCCCCCAGGCTTTGCCGTGTGTCCAGGTCCCCCAGGGGGCCCGTGGGGAGGGGGGGGGCAGAGCCACCCCACTCCCCTCCCCACATGCCCCTGTCCCTGCCCCGCATGCCCCACTCCCCCTTCCCCCCAGCCCCGCGTGGGCTGTTTGTACAAAGTCCCATTAAAAACTGAGGAAGCGGGAAAAAAGGACCTGATACGTGTGTGTGTGTGCAGGGACGGGGATACGGGCCACGGACGGGGGGAGACTGTTTGGGGAGGACGAGGGCGGGAGGGGGGAAGGGGCCCCTTTAAGGTCAGGTCGGGCCCCTTCGGGCCATTCCCCGCCCCTTCCCCGCCCCTTTCACGGGGACGCCACGCCCTTCCTCGAGGCCGCGCCCCCCGCGGTGACGCAGCACGCCGGGGGCGTGGCCCGCCGCCCCGTCGCAAGATGGCGGAGCTGGACCTGCTGGGCTCCATCCTGAGCTCTATGGAGCGGCCGCCCTCGGCAGCCGACGGCGAGACGCGGCGCCGGGCGCGGGGTCAGTGGGGCCGGGGGGACGCGGAGGCATCGGGAGGACCGAGCGGGGCGGGAAGCGGCGGCTGCGGCGGGAGGTGGGGAGGGGAGGAAGAAGAGGGCGGTGCGTCCCGGCCCTTCGCCCTCACCCCCCTCCGGCATCCGCGCTCAGGGATGACCACGCCCCCTGGGGATGGCTCCGCCCCGTCGCTCTGCTGAGTGGCTGGGGCGCCCACCAGGCCACGCCCCCGCCCTTCAGCCGCACACGGCCGTGGTGCTGGCCCCTCCCCGGCCCCGCCCCTCCCCCGGCCCCGCCCCTCCCCCGGCCCCGCCCCCAGCCCCGTGGAGGGTTCGGGGGGTCCTGTGGGATCCCGGGCGTCCTGTGGGATCCCGGGCGTCCTGACCCCCCCTCCGGGCTCCCCCAGAACAAGCCGCTCGCGTGAAGAAGCTTCAGGAGCAGGAGAAGCGTCAGAAGGTCGAGTTCAGGAAGAGGGTGAGTTCCTCCCCCTGCTCTGCAGGCACCTGAGTGTCCCCCCAATGCCTGGGCCCTTCCCGACCACCCGTGTCCCCCCCAGATGGAGCAGGAGGTGTCCCAGTTCATCCAGGCCAGTGGGGAGCCCCGGCGCCGCTTCCAGCCCATGAACAAGATTGAGAGGAGCATCCTGTGAGGGGGCACTGGTGGCACTGGGAGCGCAGTGGGGGCTGCTTTGGACAATGAGGGGGCAATAGGGTGGTACTCTGTGCACTGGGAGAACACGGGGGATGCTGAGGGGGTACTGGGGACACTGGGGACATGGGAGTGGGGGGCCACTTGGGAGGATACTGGGGGACACTGGGGGGATGTGGGGGGCACTGCAGGGCAATACTGGAATTGCTGGTGGACAGTGGAGACGTGGAGGCTGAACAGGAGCAGCCCCGGGTGACAGCTCCATCCTGGGGCAGTCGGGGACCCTCAAGGGGAAGGGAGGGAGCTCCCTGGGAACAGCTGGGGATATGTCCCATGTTCTTCAGGCACGACGTGGCTGAGGTGGCTGGGCTGACGTCCTTCTCCTTCGGGGACGATGAGGACAGTCGTTATGTCATGGTGTTCAAAAAGGTGGGGACAGGGAGGGACGGGGGGGGACACCTGTCAGTGTCCCCAGGAGTTCTGGGAACGGGGGGACATGGAGGGAGGCAGGAGAGGGGGGGGACACAGGGTGACATCTTGGGTGTCCCCATGGACATGAGGGGAGGTGGATGGGGGGGCACACGGGTTGACACTGTGTGTCCCCGTGGACAGGAGGGGAGGTGGACGGGGAGGGGCACACGGGGTGACACCATAGATGTCCCCAGGAGTTCGCACCATCGGACGAGGAGCTGGATGCGTATCGGCGCGGGGAGGAGTGGGACCCCGCCCTGGCTGAGGAGCGACGCCGCCTCCGGGTAGGCGGACCTTAAAGTACACAGGCGGGGCTTAATGACATGGGGCGGGGCTTAAAAGGGCAGGGGTGAGGCTGGTTCTGGCTGGAGGGGTGTGGCCTGTGTGGGTGTGTCAGGAAGGTTGGGCCCCACCCAGGGCCCCTCCCCTGGTTGTAAAAGACGTGGGGTTGGTTGTAAAAGAGGTGGGGTCATGGGGAGGGCTTTGTGCTGTTGCCTTTCCCTCAGGAGCTGGCGGCGCAGCAGGAGGAGGCGGAGCTTGAGCGCGGCCCTGCCCCCCCCGGCCCCCCAAACGACTACAAGGACAAATACCGGCACCTGATTGGCTCTGATGCTGCCAAAGCTGCCGCCCGCACCATGGAGGCCAACAAGGCCTATGGGTGTGGTGAGTGGGGGGGCCTGGGAGGGTCCTGGAGGGCCACAACACCAAGGAAGGCGTGGGGGTGTCCTGGACACCTGGGGGAGCTCTTGGGTGGTCCCCAAATACCTGGGCTCCCTGTGGGGGTCTGTGGGGATCCTGGGGGGTCCTGGTGGATGTCCCCCTGACACCCCCATGCCCCCCCCAGTGCCGGTGGCCAACAAGCGGGACACGCGCTCCATCGAGGAGGCCATGAACGAGATCCGGGCCAAGAAGCGGCTGCGGCAGGCGGAGGACGAGGGGGGGGCCGGTGGGGGCCCTGGGGGGCCCTCAGCGTGATGGGGGGGTGGGGGTGGGGGGCTGCACCCCTGAGGGGTATTTAACAGTGGGGTGATGCACAAGGGGGGTTATAAAGCGCCTGAGCTCCTGGCAGGGTCCCCGTGTCTGTTTTGGGGGGGCGCTCCCATTTCCTGGGGGTTGTGTGTGTGCGTGTGTGTGTGTGTTCCCCCCCTCCCCCGAACCAAACAAACAAAGGGTTGGGGGCTTGTGGTGCTTCAGAGTTTATTGAGGGAGTTGGGGGAGCAACCCCAGGGCGGGGGTCAGAGTGGGTTCTGTTGCCCTTTCCCCTCCTACTTGGCCTGGGGGTTCCTGAACTTACGCCCTGCGAACTTGGCCTTGTCCCCCAGCGCCTCCTCGATCCTGGGGGTCAGTAGGAGGACATGGGGTCAAAGGGGTGACCCAGGGATCAGGGGAGGTCGGGGGGGGAAACATGGGGGACACACAGGGACAAGGACACTCCAGGCAGGGTGCAAGGGAAGGGCTTTGGGACCCCTCAGCTTCCCCCAGGGCCTCCCCCCAGCTCCCTGTGGGGAATGTGGGGACACAGGGCGGGGGGATACCGAGATCTGGGGCTCCCTCACCTCATCAGCTGATTGTATTTGGCCAAGCGCTCGGAGCGACAGGGAGCTCCTGTCTTGATCTGGAGAGACAGAGAGGACATTGGGGGGTGTTGGGGGGAACACAGGGGGTGACAGGAGACGAGGGCACTCACCTGGCCTGTGCACAGCCCCACCACAAGGTCAGCGATGAAGGTGTCCTCAGTCTCACCCGACCGGTGACTCACCATCACCCCCCAGCCGTGGCTCTGGGCCAGTTTGCACCTGGGAAGGGAACACGAGAGGGGACCTCAGCTCGCACGGGGGTCGTGCACAGGGAGCTCAAGGGGCTGCTCACAAGGGCTTTGCACAAGGACTCACACCTGGGTGGGTAGAGTGAGGGGGTTTGCACAGAGATTTGTACAGGGATTCACACCTGGATGGACTTCATGACAGGGGTGTTGCACGGGGGGATCACATGAGGACTCACACCCGGATGGGGGCGGTGGCAGGGATTTGCACAAGGACCCACAGGAGGACTCACATCTGGATTGACTCAGGGATGGGGATGTTCCACAGGGATTTGCACAAGGGGTCACGGGGTCTTACACCTGGATGGACTTGGTGACAGGGGTGTTACACAGGGATTTGCACAAGGATTTCCAGGGGGACTCACGCCTGGATGGACTCGGTGACGGAGCCGATCTGGTTGACCTTGAGCAGGAGGCAGTTACACGCCTTCAGCTCAGCCGCCCGCGCGATGCGCTTGGGGTTGGTCACCGTCAGGTCGTCGCCTACCACTTGGATGTCCACCTGTGTCAGGAAGCTCTTCCAGCCCTCCCAGTCATCCTGATCAAAGGGGTCCTCAATTGACACCACTGTGGGGAAACAGCCACCAGTCTCCACCAGTATGGCCCAGTCACCTCTGGTGGTTGAGAGAGAGACAGTGATGACACTGCAGCCCCAGGCACTTCTGATGGTTGGGAGAGGGACAGCGACGACCCTGCAGCCCCAGGCACAGCCCTGTATGAGTTATCAGAGTCCCCACCTGCCTTCCAGTGCCTTCCATTCTCTCCCAGTGTCCTCCCAGTCCCTTCCAGTCCATCCCAGTACCTTCTTAGTGCTTCCCAGTTCTATCCCAGTCCCTCTTGGTGTCCCCCCAGTCCCTCCCAGTGTCTCCCTGTGCTTGCCAGTGCCCTTCCAATTTCATGCCAGTGCTCACCAGGGTAGTCCTTGATGAAGCTCTTGTAGAGCTGCCCCAGCTGTTCCCCGGTGATGAGGCGCTTGGGGTCTGGGGGTGATTTGAAGTCCAGGTCGTACTTGCCCTCCCGGCAGAACTCGGAGGCTGCCACATCCATCCCGATGACCACCTTGTCTGGGTACCCAGCCTGGCCAATGGCCGCTTTCAGCAGCTCCAGAGCTGGAGGAACTCCCCTCAGCACCGGCCACAGGGTGAGGGGAGAGACCCAACTCCCCCCTGAACCCCCAATTATCCCCCAAACCTGCACCCCAGGGGGGACAGATACAGGGGTCTAGGCCCAAATCCCCCCACAGGGTCCCCAAAATCCATCTATGAAGATTCTCAATGCTGACCCTTGACCAAGGGGACTTGGACCCCATGGCCCCCTCAGGGCCCCTCCCCCCAAAGCCAGATGGACCCAGGGCCCCCCTGCCCTTTCCCACCCCTCCCCCACTGCCCCATGACCTTTCTCCAGTTACCACTAATTCAGGATGTGACCCCGAAACCCAATCCCCGGGGGGTGGGAGGGAGGGTCTATAAATAGCTTTAAGCCCCCAGCCCATGGGGTGGGGGAGCACCCAGGCCCTCTGGGGGGCACCCACGTGGTCCGGGGTCCCCCACCTTCATTGTTCTCCAGGATGTTTGGGGCGAAGCCGCCCTCGTCACCCACGTTGGTGGCGTCTTTGCCGTACTTGGCCTTGATGACGGCCTTGAGGCTGTGATAGACCTCAGCGCCGATGCGCACGGCCTCGCGGAACGTCGCGGCGCCCACCGGCAGCACCATGAACTCCTGCATGGCCAGCTTGTTCCCCGCGTGAGAGCCCCCGTTGATCACGTTGAAGGCCTGGCCGGGGGGGGCCCAATGAGTCCAAAGAGCCCCCCAAGACTCAACTTTGCCCTAAGGCCTCAACAACCCCCTTAAAGACCCAACCAGGTCCCCCAAAGTTCCAATGTCCCCCCAAAGACCCCATGAACCCCCAAAGACTCAACTCTCCCAAGACCCAACCAGGTCTCCCCAGTACCCAAAGACCCTCCCCAAAGACTCAAAGACCCCTCCAAGAACCAATAAATCAAACAATATCCAAAAACACAACCAGGTCCCACCAAACCCAACCAACACCCCCCTAAAACCTTGGTGGGATTCCCCAAAATTCTCCTCAAACACCCACCAACACCTCCTCAAGACCCATTTCTGCACCTATAAATCCCCCACTGTGCCCCCAGTCCCTCCCGCTCCTCTGGGGTGCTCCAGGGTACCGGCACAGGCAGGACGAGCTCAGTGTTGCCGGCCAGGTTAGCGATGTGCTGGTACAGGGGGATGCCCTTCTCAGCCGCCCCGGCCTTGCAGACGGCCAGTGACACCCCCAGGATGGCGTTGGCCCCAAATTTAGCTGCGGGATGGGAAGGAGGGGCTGAGTTTGGGGGGTCCTGGGGTCTGGGGGATGGTGGGGGCATGAGGGGAGCTCACATTTATTCTCAGTGCCGTCCATCTCAATCATGAGCTTGTCGATCTTCTCCTGCTCCACCACACTGAGTTTCTGGGGGATGGGGGGAGCTGTCAGCCTCCCACCTGCCCCACAAGTGCCCCCCAGTCCTCCCTCTCCCCTCCACCACACGCACCTTCTCCACCAGAGCTGGGCCCAGGGTCTTGTTGATGTGATCCACGGCCTTCAGCACCCCTGGGGGGTTGGGGCAGGGGGTGTGACCTCAGACCTTGGGGGTCACCCCATCACACCCGACATGGGGGGGGTAGGGAGTTTGGGAGGGGACTGATGGGGGAGGGATTGGGGTGTTGTTGTGTCTTCGGGGCACTGAGATGAGTCTTGGGGGAGGTTTAGGGGATGCAGTTGGGCCTTGGGGGGTTGTTGGGTCATTGGGGGGAGCCCATCAGTTGGGTCTTGCAGAACCCATTTGAGTCCTGGCAGCTCTTGAAGGACCCAGATAGCTCTTGGGGGGTGTTGTAGAATCTTGGGGAGTCCAGTTGGACCACTGGGGGGTCATTTGGGAAGTTGTTGGCTCTTGGGGGGACCCAGTTGGGTTTTCAGGGACCTTTTTGGGGTCTGCAGGGTCTTGGGGATCCCTGATTGGTTTTTGGGGTCCCTGGCTGTGCCCACTTCCCCCCTCTCCTCCCCGGGTCCCACCTTTGCCCAGGTAGCGACTCTTATCCCCATCCCGGAGCTCCAGGGCCTCATGGATTCCGGTGGAGGCTCCACTGGGAACAGCTGCCCGGAACCGTCCTGGGGGAGCAGGAGACGGTCAACCCCCAGCCTGGGCCCCCCTCATGTTCCGAGCACCCCCTTAACTTCCCCTCCACATCCCACCACAACCCTGAGGTTCCTCCAAGTCCCCCCACAGCCTCCCAACCCCTGTGTTACCCCCCTGCCCCCTCTCCATACCCTTGGCTGTGTAAAGATCCACCTCCACCGTGGGATTCCCGCGGGAATCCAGGATCTCCCGGGCCACAATCTTCTGGATGGACATCGCTGCAGTGGAGAGGACCTGGGGGCAAGGTCAATGTCAGGGGGGTCCCGGGCTGACCCCAGACCCCACAGACCCCTCCCCATCTCCTGGGGTGGTGATCCCCATGTCCAGGTGCCTCGGAGGTGGCCCCACACCTCCCGCATCCCATGGGGGCCCCCAGTGTCCGGGTGCGCCTTAGAGAGCCACCCTCCCCCATCCCCCTCCCGCCACCCAGGACACCCAGAGGGGCCCGGGCGGGGGGGCCCGCCGGGGGTACCCAGGGAAGCCCAGAGGTGCGGGCTCTGCTCACTGGGGTCTGTCTGTGCCTGGGACCTTCCCCTCCCCCACGGGGGTCCCTCGGGACTATTTATCCTCCTCCCTTTGCCCCTCCCCCTCGAAGGGACCGTGGCCAAGTTCAGCCCCCGGGGGGGCCCCAGATGTCCGGGACTGGTGGCACTTGACGATGGTCCCTGGCTGTGTGTGACCCCCCCCCTCCCCACCTTTGGTGCTATTTTTATCCCTCCCCAAAGGTCACGGTAACACGACCCCCCCGGGGGGGGCTGGAGCGCCTTCTGGCGGCTCTGGGAGGAACAGCACCGGCCAAATAGGAGGGCAGGGGCTTGGGGGCGCAGGATTTTTGGGGGTCCAGACGGGCCGGGGAGGGGGACTCAGGACCTATGGGCCCCCCGGGGTGGGGGAGCGGGGACTGAGCCCCATGGGCCCCGCGGCGTGGGGGAGGGGCGGCGGCTCTGACCACTTCCCGGGGAAGTTCTCACCGGGGGGGAGGGAGGGTTCTGGGGGGGAACAGGCACCCCCAGCCGCCCGCGACCGCCCCCTCCCCGGCTCTGGGGGTCGTGGCCCCCTCTACCCCAGTGGGGGGGAATCCTGGACGCCGCGGTTCCCCCCCACCCCCTCCGCAGCCGCGGGTCCCCTCCCCCCACCCGGGGCAGGAAGTGAAACC
>JAWWLV010000078.1:1095196-1108171 GCA_035041135.1 Platyrinchus mystaceus
TGACAAGCCCCGCGCCCGCAAGGACGACGACGCCCCCGAGGCCTCCAACCCCAAGAAATCCATGAAAAAGGCAGGTTCCCCTCCCAAGCTGGGGGGTCTCTGTGGTTGGGGGGTGGGTCTCTGTGGCATGGGGGGGGGGTTCTGTGCCCCCCCATGCCCGCTGACCCCCCCTGGCCCCCCCGGCAGCGCCGCAAGCGGGTTCCCAGCGCCGAGGGACCCCCGAGCTCGTCCCGCCGCTCCCAGTCCCAGGTTTGCCGCCGCCCCCCAGGAGCAGGAGGAGGAGGAAGAGAATCTCCCAAACTCCGGCAGGCGCAGGACAGCCGGGGGGGGGATTTGGGCGGGGCTGCTGGGGGCCCCCCCGGCTCTGAGCCCCCCCAATCTCTATCCCCCTCATGGTTTGTAGATGGTGGTGATCGAGCAAAACGGGTCCTTCCAGCTCAAGAACTTCATCTGTGACCACTGTTTCGGGGCCTTCCGGAGCAGTTACCACCTCAAACGGCACATCCTCATCCACACCGGTGGGGGCACCAATTAATGTACCCTAATTAACCCGTCCCAGCCTTAATTAGGCCCCTCCTCCCCACCCATCCTGATTCCCCCCCACTCAGGTGTTAATTAACCCCCTGGACCTCACCCAGTTTAGGGGAGAAACCGTTTGAGTGTGACCTGTGCTCCCTCCCTCCCCAATCCCAACCCCCCTTTAATCCCCCAACTTCCCCCCTCCTCCCCCATTCCCACCCCCCCTAATTACCCCCAGGGGTGTTAACTACCCCCCCAACTCTCCCCCACTTTAGGGGAGAAGCCCTTTGAGTGTGATGTGTGCGACATGCGCTTCATCCAGAAGTACCACCTGGAGCGGCACAAGCGGGTGCACAGTGGGGAGAAGCCCTACCAGTGCGAGCGCTGCATGCAGGTAATTCCATAGGAAATCCCACCTGGAATTCCTTGGGAAGCCCTCAGAACCATCGTCACCCCGAATTCCAACCCTAATCACCTCCATCCCGCAGAGTTTCTCCCGCACGGACCGGCTCCTGCGGCACAAGCGGATGTGCCAGGGCTGCCAGGGCAAGACTCCCCCCGACTCCCAGCTCCTGCTGTGAAATTCTGGGAATTTTGGGAATTCTGGGGGTGCTGGAGGAAGGGGAAGCCTCCCTCCTGCACCCCCACCCCTGCATCTGCTTCACCTGGATTTTTCACCCCAAGCTGAGAACTCCTTAAAAAACCTGGAGCGTTCCCAGTGTGAAAAACTTGGAGCCTTCCCGCTCTTCTGGCCTAAAAACTGGGATAATGAGCCCAAAAATCCTCCTGGAATCTTCAAGCTGTGCCCTCCTCATCGTTGGATCCCTAAATCCACCCCACATTCCCCCCAGGACAGATTGGGAGCCCCCAAACTGCTCCAAATCCCAGCAGGTTTGGGGTACCTGGGACACAGGTAGGAGGGTCCTGCTAGGAATGACATCTCCAATCCTGCTTTTTGGGGAGAAAAAGGGGGAAAACTGAGGATTTGGGGGGTGTCTTGACTTCGGGGGGGCAAATTCCCCCTTTTTATGGAAAACAGGAAGAGAAGGAGGAATTTGGGGGTGTCTCTGTTGTGGGACTCGGCAGCGCTTCCCATTCCCTCCGGAATTCCTGTGGATTTCAGGGAGGTTTCCCCTGTTTCCACACGGATTTGGGGAGGCTCCCTGTGCCCCCCCCCACCTGTGAGGGGGCTGCACCTGGAGTGGGGGGGCAAAGGGACCCCCATTTTCCCAAAAACCCCATTCCCAGGGGGAGGAAAATCCCAGAAAACCCCGTTCTCTGGGGTGGGAAAACCGTGGATCCACTGAGGGGGGTGGCTGGAGGATCCAGGACCCCCCAAAAAACTCTGGGGGTCCCCCCAATGTTCCCCCCAGTTTTGGGGGTCTCATGCTGCCCCCAGTCACAGATTGCTCTGAGGGGGGGCAAAGCTGATGAATTTTGGGCCCCCCCATTTTTTGGTGCCCTGACCCCCCTTTCTGAACCTGCAGGACTTTGGGGGGGACAACCCCCCCCCTAGTGATGCTTCAAAAAAGGCTTTGGCTCTGCTGAGCCCCCCCCACCCCCAAATTTGGGGGTCAGGGGAGGTGGTTTGAGGGCTCCAGGGGGTGGTTTGAGGGGAGGGGGGAATTCTGGGGGGGTTGTGGGGCCACCCCAAACCTGGGGGGTGGTCACACACACACACACCAACCCCCTGCCCTCCCCAGCTTCATTTTTGAGGTGTTTTGTTGGGTTTTTGGGGTTTATTACAGTTATTTTGCTATGGGGGGAGGGGGGAGGGGGTCACCCCCGGGGTGGGTGGGTGGGGTCACTTTTAAACAGTAGTTTTTTCTAAGGGTCCTCAAATTTCGTGTCCCCCTCCCCCACCCATGTCCCCAAAATGTCATCCCTTCTCCCCACACACACCCCCCGCGTGCCCCCCCCCCCTTCCTTTAGGGTTTATTTAAATAAAACTTTGGGGTTTTGCTTTTTTAACTCAAATTGGATTTCTTTGGGGGGCAGTCTTTAGGGGGACCCCCAGAATCTATTTGTGCCTCCCCCCCCGGACCCCAGAAATGGGGGGGGAAATCACTAAACTGGGGGGGGGGGGTGTCCCCAAATTCCCCCCAAATACCCCAGGGGTGGCCCACCCTTATCCCTGGAGAGGGGTCCCCAAGTGCCCCCTGTTTATCTCTGGGGAAGTCCCCAAGTTTGTGGGGCTTCCCAAGGCCACCCCCCCCTTATCCCCAAGGGGGTGGCGCAATGTGGGGGGCTCCTAAGTGTCCCTCCACCAAATAACCAACGAGTGCCATCACCCCCACCCCATCGGTGCCCCACATCACCTCAGGGGGAGGGGGTCCCAAGCCTCCCTTCCCCCTCCTAGACCCCCCCTTGCCTCCCCTAAATGTACAACGCCCCCCAAAAAAAATTTCCATCACTTTATTTTGCAAAAATAGAAAAGTCCCAAGACCTCCCCTCAGCGCAGGGGGGGTGGGGGAGGGCTGTAAACATCGCTGGGGGGCTCCCCAAAAATGGGGGGTGGCTAGCAGTGGGAGGGGGGCAGCGGCAGGGGCCCAATGTAAACGCAGAGGAATAAATAAAGGGGGGCAGTGAAAGTGCTGCCCCAGGGGGAAGGGTCACCACCCCCTCATAGTGTAACAGACCCCACCCAAGTTGGGGCAGGGAGGCAAATTTAGGGGGGGCAGCAAGCCCTCGCCCCCCCACCCAGCCAGGCTTGGGAGGGGGTAACAGATATTTGGGGGTGCCCCCCCCCAACGCTGCCCTGGGTGGGGGACTGGGGTCACCCTATGGCTTGAGAACCCCCCAAAACAGGGGAAGTTGGGGGAGTCATCTTGTGTCCCCCCGTCTTTGGTCTCTGTAGTGTATAGGGAAGAAGGGGGGGGAGGAATTTTGGGGTTCCCCCCCCAACAACATATAAATGGGGACCCCCCAAACTGGGGGGGGAATGTCCTGGAGGACATAATGGGGGTGCCCCTCCCCGTCAAAATCCACCCTGTATCCAATAAATAAACCCCCAGGAGAGTATTTAGGGGGCACCCCAGGAGTGTTAATTTGGGGGCAGAGAGGACTGCCTCTCCTAAAATTCCTCTCAATACAAGGGGGGGGGCAGTGGGGGCTGGGGGGGGCTTTGGCTGAAGCTGAGTTTGGGGGGGGTCCATGGACCTCCCCAGCTTAAGGCAATAGCTTTGCTCTGTCAGTCTCTGACCCCCACACACCCCAAATGGGGGGGTGGTGGCACTTTGGGTGTCTTCCCCCCACTCCAGAGCAAAAGGGGGGGACCCTGGAAGGCAGCTGTGAGTGCCCCCACCATGGGGGCTCTGGGGAGTTGGGGGGGGTTATGGGGATTTGCAGAGGCCGGGGGGGCTGTCCTGGGCCGTGGGAGGGTCTGGGGGTGGGTGGGTGCCCCCCTGGCCCCCCTCAGTGAAGATCTCAGGGTTCTCCAGCATCTCCCGGATCAGGGGGGGCATCGGCCCCGGGATCTCCGTGCGCAGGGTCAGGGCCCTTTCTGCCCCTGGTGGGGGGCAAAGTGTGAGTGACCTCCCCTTCCAGTAATTAACATCTCCCCCAGGGGCTTGGAATTTCCCTCCTGAGAGCTTAGACCCAAGAGCTTGGAGCCCCCAAAACAAGCTCAAAAGCCCACCAAGAGCATGAATCCCCCTAAAACTCTGAACCCTCCCCCTGAGAGTTCCAACTCCCCACAAAAAGACCTTGAATCCCCCCAAACTACCTTCAACCCCCCCAAATTTAAGCCCCTTCAAGAGCTTGAACCCCCCAAATTTCAACCCCCTCCTAGAGCTTGAGCACCCCCAAAGACCTTGAATCCCCCTCAAATGAGATTCAACCCCCCCTGAGACCTTCAACCTCCCCCAAAACTTTGAATGGCCCCCAAGAGTTTCGACTCCCCCTCCCACAAAACCTTGAACCCCTGAAAACCTTGGACAGCCTCCCCCCCAAGACCTTGGAACCCCTCAAAACGAGGCTTGGGGGGGTCCCAGAGAAGGATTTTGGGGTGTTGAGAGTGGGGTGTTCGGGGGATTTTGGGGTCAGAGGGGTCACAGGGGGCCTTTGGGGGCTGTTCCTGTCTGGGGACAGTCCCGGGGGTCTCATCCTTGGTGCTGATGCCACACAGGTTGGTGATTTTGAGCATTTGGGGGAAGTACTGGGGTTGGGGTGGGTTTTCAGGGGGTCCCAGGCGTGTTGGGCTGTTGGGAGGGGCTGTTCGGGGGGAGTATATTGGTTTGGGGGGTCCTGAGGGTCTCACCCTTGGTGCTGATGCCACGCAGGTCAGTGATTTTGAGCAGCATTTGGGGGAATCGCTGCGGTTGCCGTGGCCGCCGCCGCCGCGCGTAGACCCGGAGAGCCTCGAGCAGCGGCTCCTGCAGCCGCTCCACGCGCCGGGGCTGCTCCAGCTCCATCCGGTCTGGGGGGACAGAGACCCCCGGGATGGAACCACCAGGACAGTGTCCCTGTGTCCCCATATTCCCATGTCCCCTCTGTCCTACCCATCCCTGTCCTCTCCTGCCCTGCAGATCCCAGCATCACCGTGTCCCCAGCATGCCCACCATTGTCTCCTGTCCTAGGAGACATGTCCCCACAGCCTGGTCCCCAAGCCCCCATGTGCCCCAATACCCATGTCCCTGATGACCCACAATGTCCCCATGTCCCCAGTGTCCCCCCAGCTCCCCACATGAGGCCAATGGCCCTAAGCAGCCCCGTGTCAGTCCCGTGTCTCTTATACCCCTTACACCCCTCCTATCCCCAAACCCCTGATACTCCCCAAACCTCCTGGTGTCTCCCCAATGTCCCCACTCGTGTCCTCACCTCCACAGATGAGGCCAATGGCTGTGAGCAGCCCCAACTCAGTGTCACTGAGCTGCTGGGGCAGGAGCTGCCCTGGTGTGACCCCCATATTCCCCCATGTTCCCCCTGGTGTCGCTCATGTCCCCCCACCTTCACAGATGAGGCAGATGGCACGGAGCAGTCCGGTCTCGATGTCATTGAGCTGTAGGGGCATGAGCTGCCCCACTATGACACCCATATCCAGATCCCCCCTCATGCCCCCTGTGCCCCCCATGTCCCTGATGTCCCCCCACCTCCACAGATGAGGCAGATGGCACTAAGCAGCCCTGTCTCAGTGTCGTCGAGCTGCAGGGGCAGGAGCTGCCCAGCAAAGGCAAACACGAGGTCGGTGAGGGGCCCGAACCCTGCGTTGTGCATCTGGGTCCTGGTCAGGGTGAGCCCGTCTGAGAACGTCATCGTGTCCTGCTCAGGGGTGTACCGGGTACAGATCCGCAGCATCTGGGGGTCAGGGTATCCCAAAATCACCCAGGGACCCCAAAACACCCCCGCAGGGTCAGCCCATCCCATAACGTCCTCATCTCTTGCTCAGGCTGTAGCAGGGGCAGATCTGCAGCATCTGGGGGTCATGGGGGTCAGGGAACCCCAAAATCACACAGGGGTCACTAAAATCCCCCCACCCAGGGACCCCAAATATCCACACAGGGACATCAAAACCCCTCAAGAGACCCCAAAATTTCCATAGGGGATGCCCAAACCCACCCAGCCCCTCTCCAGGACATCTATCTGTGGGTAGTGAGGTCAGAGCCACCATGGGACCCCCCAAACCCCCCTGAGGTCCACCCAAACTCCCTGAGGAAACCCCAAACCCCCTCCAGGACCCCCCAAACCCCCTCCAGGACCCCACATCCCCTGATGCCCACCAGGATGTCGAGGCAGGCGGCCTTGAGCAGGGTGATCTGGTCGGCCATGCTGAGCCCTGTGAACCCAGGGAGCCGCTTCGCGAACTCCACGATCTTGATGATGCACTTGGTGGCCAGTTCACTGAACTTGTCCCACAGCCCCAGGTCCAGCTGTACACGGTGGTCTGCGCTCGAGTTCTGCGGGACACAGGGGGCCAGGGACTCAGTTATGGGGGTTTAGGGTGGTTTGGGACCTGATGAGACCCCCTGGAACCACTCAAACCCAACCTGGGCTTCCTGAACTTGTCCCCCAGCCCCAGGCCCAGCTGTACATGGTGGTCTGTGCTCGAGTTCTGGGGGGCACAGACCCAGTCAGGATGTTTCAGGGTGGACTGGAACCTCCTCAGACCTCTAGGACCCCCTGGGATCACTGGGACCCCCAAAAGCCTCCTGGGGACCCCTCCCCAGTACCTCTCTGACTCCAGCTGCGCCCACTGCTCAGATCTGGTGTTCTGGGGGGCCAGGGGGGCCAGGAACCCCTCTAAGGGTCTGAGGATTGGGGTGCCCCCCTCAGGGACCCCTAAAACCCCCTACGACTGCCTAGGAACTCCTGGGACCCCTCCCCAGCACCCCTCTGCCCCTGAACTTGCCCCCCAGCCCCAGCTGCCCCCAGAGCTCAGATCTTGTGTTTTGGTGGGTCAGGATCACTCAGTGACCCCTCCATGGATCCAAGGCTTGGGGTACCCCCCTAGTGCCCACCCAGGGCCCCCCTGGAACCCCCCAGCCCCACTCACCGTAGTGTATTTGCCCAGCTGGCACAGGGAGGGGAAGGTCTCCTGGTGGGCTCTGCTAACTCTCCGCACCAGCTCGGCCAGCTCAGGGCTCAGCTCGTCTCCCCCCAAATCCTCCTTCACCTCCTTCCTCCGCTTGTTCCGGTCATTCTTCACGGCTGGGGGTGGCAGGGAATTTGCGAGGGGGGTGGGGGAGGTTCAGGGATGACCCCCCCAGAGCCCTCACAGACCCAAAAATCCCCCCCGGCACAGGACCATCCCCACCCTGAGCTTTCCCAACCCCACTGTGACAACCCTGGGACCCCTCAGCGCCTCTTTGATGGGGGGGTCCCAAATTTCTGGGGGGTCCCGGAGCTTCCCCGCACCTTCCTTGGACATCCCAACCCGGAGGCACTTCTGGAGGCGGCAGAACTGGCAGCGATTCCGCGTCACTTTGTCAATGGGGCAGTTCCGCTCCCGGGGACACGTGTACACCATGTTCTTCTGGATGCTGCGCCGGAAAAACCCCTGGAATTGGGAGGAATGGGGGGTCAGGGGGGCTGGTGGGACCCCTAAAATGGGGGCAGTGGGAACAGGGCACTGGGGATCCCAGTAAGGCTGCCCAGGGTTAACCGGGGGCTCCCCAGTGGCTCCACAGGGGTCACTGAAGTGACTGGGGTCACTCACTATTGGGGAGAGTCCCAGGGCTTTGGGGGGGTTCCCAGTACCCCGGGGGGAAGGGGGGACAAAAACGGGGTGAAGCAGGGCTAGGAGTACCCCCAAACTGGGGGCACCAGAAACAGATCAGCAGAGATCCCAGTAAAGCTGCCCAGGGTCAACTGGGGGGGTCCCAGTGCTTGGGAGGGATCCCCATTCCCCGGTGGTCGGGGTCCCCAGAGTCCCCACTCCCCACCCAGGGTCCCCATTGCTACCTGCAGGTTCCCAGAGCCCCAGGAGAGACCCACTGTCACCAGGCCCCCACCAGCCCCATGTCCCCCCATACCCTCCCATCCCTCCCATGCCCACCTTGCAGCCTTCCCACAAGCTGACCCTGTAGTGATACCCGGGGGGTCCCCAATGCCCCCATGGGGTCCCCACTGCCCCCCCCGAGTTCCCACTGCCTCAGGGGGCGTCTCTCCATCACGTGCCCCCTTGTGTCCCCTGTCCCCCTTGTGCCCACCTTGCAGCCCTCGCACGAGCTGACCCCGTAGTGATACCCCGAGCTCTTGTCGCTGCACACGAAGCACGGTTTGTACACGCGGGGGGGAGGCGGTGGCGAGGGAGGGCCCGTGTCCCCCAGAACCCGCCCAGGGGGGGCCTCCAGGGCTGGAAGAGGCACAAAAAGAGCAAGGGGGAGGGGGTCAGGCAGATCCTCTGAACCGCTCACAAAAAGGAGGGGCAGGATCCCCCTGGATAGGGGGATTGCCACGTTAACCCCCCTTCATCTCAAAACACCCCCACTAAAAATAGGGTCCAGGACCCCCAACCACCCTAAATCGGGTCCAACCCCCACCAAGGGGGCCCAAATGGTCCCTCAATGGTGTCTCCACATCCCTGTGGCCCCCCTCAAAAAAACAGGTCCCTCTTTCTGCCCCCCCAAATGTGTCCAGGACGCTGCGACCCCCGCCAAAAACAGGGTTCAAAAAAAAAAGTCCCCCCAAAAAAGGGGACCCTTCATACAGCCCCCCTCAGCCCCAAAACCTGAGTCTCAAACCCCAAAACTCAGGGTGGGGGAGTCCCAACCCCCCAAAGCCCAAAACTCTTGTTAGGGGGAGTCCCAGCCCCCCCCCAAATTCAGAGAGGGGAGGTCCCAAGGCCCCCCAAATGCCAAAATTCAAGTGGGGGGTCCCAGCCCCCCAAAACCCCAAATTCGTAGCAGGCGGGTCCTGAGCCCCCTCAAACCCTCAAAATTTGGAAAGGGGGGATCTGGGACCCCAAATTTCCCCCGGGATGCCACCACGGGGGTATGGGGGGGCATCATCAGTGTCACCCCCCAATACCCACCTTTGTCACCCTCCCAAACCCGAAAACTCGGGGTGGGGGGTCCCCAGCCCTTTCCACCCTCCAAAATTTGGAGACGGGGAGTCCTGAGCCTCCATAAACATCAAAATTAAGGGGGGGGTCCCAGCCCCCCACAACCCCAAAATTTGGGGTGTGGGCGTCCCAAACTCCCCTTCACTGTACCAGGGGGGATGTGACATGGCGGGGGAGGGGGAAGGGCCACCCCCCCTCCCCCCACACGCTGCCTGGGCGGTGCTGAAGGAGGAGCGAGCGGGTATTTTTGGGTGGGTTTTGTGTGTTTTTTTCCAGAAAACCCAAAATTGCTGAAATTAAAGAAATTCTGGCCCCAAGCAGTGCGTTTTTAACCCCGAGGGGGGTAAGCTGAGGGGCAGGGGGGGCCGCCTTGGGCACGCACGTGCCACGGACACCCCAAAATAACTCCCCCTTGACCCCCCCCACCCTAAAAATGGGGCCGAAATGGGGCCACACCCTCCCGCCCCTACACTGCCCCCTCCACGGGGATCCCCTAAGTTTAGGGGGGGACTAGTTGTGCCCCCCCCGAATACTGGAGGGTCCCACGGAGGGTTGGGGGGGGCACATCTGGGGGTCGCTCCCGTGTCTCGTTGGATTTTGGGGGGAGAACCAAAATTTAAACCCCCAATCCCACAAAACAGCCCCCCCAAAGTGGCTACACCCCTCAGGGTGGGGGGGCACAACGCCATATATCCTCCCCAATTTTGGGGGGACCCCCAACTCCAAGGCAAGGGCTTAAAATTGGGACGAGGGGACATGGGGAGTTCCCCCTCCCTGGGGTGGAATTTGGGGGGCCAGGGGGGTTCCTCCCCAAAAATCGGGGGCTGACGTCCCCCCCCAGCCCTGCTGAGAATGGGGTGCCACCCCGCGACCCCCAAGGCGGGTCGGGGCGGTTTTGGGGCGGCCCCGCAGGGGTTAAAGGGCCACATTGGCAGCGCGGGGGGGGGCGCGGGGGGGGGCGGGCGCGGCCCCGACTGGAACCAGTTGGGCAGGGGAACTGGGCGTGGGGGGGACACGGGAGGGAAAACCGCGCCACGGGCACGGGGGGAGCTTTGCGGGGGGGGGGGGTCGGGCGGGTTTGAGGGAAGTTTGGCGGGTTTTGGGGGTCTCGTCCCCCCCAACCTCTTTGTGCCCAAATTTACACGAGGGAGGTTCCCGACGGCGCCCCAGGACCCCCCGCGTGGGTCCCCCCCAACAAAACCAAGCCCCTTTTACTGCCACCCCAAAGGGGTCCAGGACGCCCCCAAAAACAGAGTTTAGGGCCCCCCGAACCCCAAACCCGAGTCCAACCCCCCCCCACCAGCGGTCCCAAATGGTCTCTTAGTGGGGTCCACGTCTCTGTGCTCCCCCTCACAACCCGGGTCCCTATTTCCGCCCCCCCAAAGGGTTCGGGAACCCCGCGACCCCCCCCAAAAACAGTGTCCAAGTCCCCCAACCCACCAAATCGAGTCCAAACCTCCTCAGTAGGGATCCCGAGTGGAGTCTCCACGTCCTTGTGCTCACCCCCCCAAACCGGGACATCCTCAAAACCGGGTCCGGGACCCCGACCCCTCCCCGAGCCCCCCATACTCCCCGTCTCTCTCGTTGCGGGGGGAGGGGGAATTGAAGGTCCTACACCACACTAACTCCCCACGCGCTCACACGCCCCCACTCGCCCCCCCTCCCAATTTTCCACACCTCTCACGTCACTCCCGCACACGGCCCGCACCCACGCGCGTCACTCACCGGCCCCCCCCGCACCCACGCGGGGTCCCCCCCGGTCCCCCGGGTCACCTGAGCCCCCCCTTGCACGCACATTTGCACACTCGAACACGCCCGCAGCCCTTTCCACACCCCCGCACCCACGCGAGGACACGGACACGCCCGCCCCCGCGCAACCACCGACCCCTCGCTCACTCTCCGCACACTCACACTCGCTCTCATACTCGCTTGCACACTCAGGATCATACTAAGAGACTCCTTTGTGCACCCACTCACTCCCTCCACACCCACGCATGAACCACGAATCCACCAACCCCCCCACGGACCCACCGACCCCTCCCGCTCCTTGCACACTCCCAGTCACTCTCACACTCATTTGCACACTCAGAGACTTTTTCACTCCCCATACCCACTCGCGGACCACGAACCCACCGACTCCCCACTCACACACCGACCCCCCCCGCTCCCCGTCTCTCTCACACTCATTTGCACACTCAAACTCAAGCTCACAGACGCTTCCCCGCCCTCCCTCGCCCCCCACACCCACTCGCGAACATGCCCCCCCACCTCCCGCGCCTAGAGCTCCCCTCCCCGCGCCGCATTCCTCCCTCACCCCCGTGTCACCCCCGTGTCACCCCCGTGTCACCCCCGTGTCACCGCCGTGTCACCCCGTACCTCTGCGGGAGGGGGTCCCGCAGCCCGCGGGCACCAGGACCCTGCGCAGGGCGCAGCCCCCCCGGTTGGTCACGTCGTGGAGCCGCCGCGGTGCCGCCGCCGCCTCCAGGCAGTCGAACATGGTCGCCCTGAGCCCCCCAGGACCCCCTGGAGCCCCCCGAGACCCCCTAACACCCCCCGGCCCCCCCCGGCCCGCCGCGATCGGCCCTGCTCGGCCCCGGCGGGTGCGGCCCGGCCACGCCCCCGGGAAAGAGGCGTGGTCTTCAGGGGCGGGGCCCGAGGGGTGGGGTGGATTGGGAGATGGGAAACGGGGCGGGGCCTTAAATGGGGCGGGGGCTGAAAGGGGGCAGGGCTCGAGGGGATGGGATGAATGGGTCTTGAAGGGCGTGGCCTGACCGGGAATTGGGCGTGGTCTAAGTGGGGGCGGGGCCTCAGTGGCGGTGGTTGAATATGGGTGGGGCGTTGTCTGAACAAGGGGCGGAGGTTTGATGTGTGGGCGGGGCCTGGGGCCGCGGTCACACGCAGGTCCGCGCATACACGTGTCACACGTGTCACACACGTCACTCGTGGCACACACACACGGCGTCACACGTGTCATACACACAGCCCGGCCGCCAGGAGGGAGGGGCCACCCTGTCCCGCCCCCAGACCCGCCTTCCTGTCACCCCAGCCCCTCCCAGTCCTCCCAGTCCCCTCCCAATTCCATCCTGTGCACTCTCAGTCCCTCCCAGTCCTTCCAGTTTTCCCAGTCCCGGTGTCACCTCCTCCAGTCCGTCCCCGTCCTCCCAGTCCTCACTGTCACTCCTTCTAGCCCCTCCCAGTAACCCCAGTCCCCGTGTCACCCACTCCCAAGTCCCCTCCCATTTCCATCCTGTGTACTCCCAGTCCCTCCCAATCCTCATGTCACCACCTGTCTTCCCAGTTCTCCCAGTTCCCCAGTTCTCGCAGCCCGTCACCTCCCAAGTCCCTCCCAGTCCTTCCAGTCCATGTCACCGCCCCATTCTCTCCCAGTCTTCCCAGGTGTGTGACTGTGCACAAGTGTGTGTGAGGTCCTACACGTGTCCAGGTGTGCACAGATGTGTCCAGGTGTGTCCAGGTGCGCAACTCCCCCCACGAGCAGACCCAGCCCCCGAGGCAGCGATGAACATGGTATCACATGTCACTGCATATATGACACACCTGGACATGTGTCACTGCACATATGACACACCTGGACGTAGAATCACGTGTTCCTGACACATGGAACACACCTGGACACGTGTCACTGCACACGTGTGTGTGTCAACAAGGACCTGCACACTCATGTCAGGGCGGGGGGACACGTGAGGACACCCCCCCACACTGACACACGTGTCCTTACACGCCAGTAACCCCCCCCTCGTGCTTCAGTTTCCCCCGGAAGCCCCCCCAGGCTGGGGAGGGGTTGGAGTGGGGGAGGGGCAAGGATGGGGGAGAGAAGCGGGAATGGGCTCATGGAAAAAGTTTTGGGTGGAAATTCCTCCCCCGCCCCTCCCCCCACCCGCGCCTCAACGGCCCCTTTGTGCAGACCCGGCCCCTCCCCCACCGCGCCGGGACCCCCC
>JAWWLV010000078.1:1113642-1124949 GCA_035041135.1 Platyrinchus mystaceus
ACTGGAGTCACCCTGATCCAAACCGGATCCAAGCTGGAGTCACCCTGATCCAAACCCAATCCAAACTGGAGTCACCCCGAGCCAAAACGGAGTTACCCCAAGCCAAACCCAACCCAAACCCAGAGTCACCCCATCCAAAATGGAGTCACCCCCATCCAAACCCAGAGTCACCCCAACCCAAACCAGAGTCACCCCAACCCAAACCGGAGTCATCTCGATCCAAACCAGAGTCACCCCCATCAAAACCAGAGTCACCCCAATCCAAACCAGAGTCACCTCGCTCCAAACCCAGTCCAAAACCAGAGTCACCCTGATCCAAACCAGAGTCACCCCCATCCAAACTGGAGTCACCCCCATCCAAACCCAGGATCATCCCATTCCAAACCGGAGTCACCCCAATGCAAACCGGAGTCACCCCATTCCAAAACCGGAGTCACCCCCATCCAAAATGGAGTCACCTCCATCAAACTGGAGCCACCCTGATCCAAACCCAGTCCAAAACCAGAGTCATCCCAACTCAAACCGGTGTCACCCCCATCAAACCAGGGCCACCCTCGTGCTCGGGGCCAGCGGTGACTCCGAGGGGGGACAAAGGAGGGGGACAAAGGAGGGGGGACAAAGGAGGGGGGACAAAGAGCTCCCCGGGAGCACCAAGGGCGGCTCCTTCCACAAACAGATTCCCAAATCCCTCCCCTTTTGTTCCCCGGCCCCGACAATTCGGGGAAAATTGTCCCGGCTGGGACGGAATTCCTGCCTTTGGTTGGGGATGGAAAAGGACCCAGATGTGATGGAATTCCTGCCTTTGGTTGGAGGATGGAAAAGGACTCAGGTGTGACGGAATTCCTGCCTTTGGTTGGGGATGGAAAAGGACTCAGGTGTGACACAATTCCTGCCTTTGGTTGGGGATGGAAAAGGACCCAGATGTGATGGAATTCCTGCCTTTTGTTGGAGGATGGAAAAGGACCCAGATGTGACGGAATTCCTGCCTTTTGTTGGAGGATGGAAAAGGACCCAGATGTGACGGAATTCCTGCCTTTTTCTGGGGGATGGAAAAGGACTCAGGTGTGACACAATTCCTGCCTTTTTCTGGGGGATGGAAAAGGACCCCAGATGTGACGGAATTCCTGCCTTTTCTTGGAGGAGGGAAACCATTTCACGTGGCCTGAAATCAGGGTTGGATTCCTCGGGGTTCGTCCCCTGCCCATGACAGGGGATGGGATTTATGGTCCCTCCCAACCCAAACCATTCCAGAATCCCGTGGTTTCCCCTCCGTTATTCCAGGCTTGAGCAGCTTTTCCCGTGTTCCTGCCCGTTTATTTTCACGGGATCATGGAACAGTTGGGGTTGGAAGGGACCTTTAAAGGCGATTTTCCTTCACTGGGGGCTCCAGGAGAGCTGGAGGGGGACTTGGGACAAGGCGTGGAGGGACAGGACACAGGGAATGGCTTCCCGCTGCCAGAGGACGGGGTTAGATGGGATATTGGGAAGGAATTCCCCCCTGGAAGGGTGAGGAATGGATTTCCCAGAGGATTCCCCACCCCTGGAAGCGTCCAAGGCCGGGTTGGAGCCGCCTGGGATAGTGGGATGGCCCGGATGAGCTTTAAGGTCCCTCCCAACCCAAACCATTCCATGATCCCGTGGTTTCCCCTCAGTTATTCCAGGCCTGAGCAGCTTTTCCTTTATTCCTGCCTGCTTGTTTTCACGGAACTGTGGCACAGTTTGGGTTGGAATTCAACCTTCCCAGGTCATTTTCCTTCCCTGGGGGCCCCAAAGGAGCTGGAGAGGGACTTTGGGACAAGGGGTGAGGGGATTCCAGCTGGAAGAGGGCAGGGATAGGCGGGATATTGGGAAGGGATTCCTGGCTGGGAGGCCCTGGAATGGCTTTTCCAGGCGGCTGGAAGTGCCCAAGGGCGGGCTGGATCCCCCTGGGAGGGTGGAAGGTGTCCCAGCCCGCGGCACAGGCTGATCTTTCCCGCTGCCTTCCCACCCATCCCACGGCGCTGCCGAGACCCAATTCCCGGCTGGATTTCCCAAACTTGGCTGGAGCCGAGGCCGTGACTCAACGCTCGCTGTTATCACAGCCGGGGCCGCTCCGATTGCTGACTCGGGACCTTCTCCTCCCCTGGGAACGTCGCGAGGGAACTTCGGGATCGCGTCAGTGCCGCCCACGGGAAAAAAGGGGAGGGGGGGCGGGAAAAAAACACCAAACCCCACCAAAATCACCCAGAAAAACGTGGCCAGGGGTTTGGGAACGCCGGGGGAGGCGGGGCCCGGTGGGGACCGAGCCTCGAACCCCCCTGTTCATGGGCTATTTATCGATTTATTGCCCTTTTATCGATTTATTGCCCATTTATCGATTTATTGCCCATTTATTGATTTATTGCCTCTCCATTGATTATCTTTGCCCAACGTCCTCCCCTCTCCCTTCGTCCTCACGGTGACTTTTGGAGATGTATTTTATTTTCCTGATGCAAATTTTATTGAGATATTTGATCTTTATTGAGATATTCCATCAATACATATTTAATTGATAGTTATAATTTTTTTTTAGGAATATATATTTTATTTCGGTCAAAAGCTGAGCTTGGTGATCCTGGAGGTCTTTTCCAACCTCGACAACATTCCATGACTTTTTTTTTTTCCCCTGTCAGCCTCGTTTCTCCCTAATCCGCTTCCCGGGGTCCTCGGGGATCCGGGCGGGTGGCGGGGGCGGGATGAGCACCGGGAATGTCGCGTTTTCCAGTGGAAACGCCGGTTCGGCCGCACGTTCCGGGTCCCCCGAGGCCCTTTTGGGAATGGGAGTCTGGGCGATATTTTTAGAGGTGTTTAAAAAAACATCCGACCGTTCCAGAAGTTGCCGGTGTGGATTTTCCAGAAGCTCCTGATGCGTCCTGTGGGAATTCCGAGTGCCAGACGCATCCAGGTGCCTCCAGAGCTGCGGCTTCGGCCCTCGGCGTGTCCTTAAAATGTGGAAAAGCCATAAAAAATGGCCGGTTTTAATAAAAAAAAAAGGAGTTTCTCAATAAAAAGGGCAAAATGGGGCTCTTTGTCACTCGAAAAGCAACACAAAACGGGCGGATCGGGGATGGATTTTGGGATTAAGTGACTCACAAAGGTTCCTTCCCACCCCAGTCACTCCCTGGTTCTCGGTGGGGGGGTGGATTCCCCGTCCCTGGAAGAGTCCAAGGCCAGGCTGGAGCAACCCGGGATAGGGGAAGGTGTCGCTGCCCGTGACAGGGGGGGTGGGATGGGATGAGCTTTGGGGTCCCGTCCGACCCAACCCATCCCCGTGGATCGGGTGGGATCCACCCTCGGCCTGGGATGGGAACCGGAGGATTCCCACAAGCCTTTCCGCAACCCGCGTCTGCCGACGGTGGATTTTCATCCGAACGCCAAAAAAGGCCCCCCAAAAAAGTCGTGATTCCTCCAGGAAAGTGTCCCCCCCTCACTGTGGCCTCTGCCCTGCTCGTCTCCCCATCCCTACAAACCAACTGAACCCCGTTAATTGACCCTCCAACCCTTCCAACGCGGGGTTTGGGATCGTTTGGGGTCCTTCCCTCCCCTCCCCTCCGTCTGCCCGCACGTCCCGGAGCCTCCTGAGCGCCCCGGGAGCCTCCCGGGAATCCCGCAGGGATTTCCCCAGCGGTGCCGAGACGATCCTGGCACTCGGATCCGACTGTAAACGACTTTCCCTGCGCGTCTCGTCACGGGGGAGGTTTTATTTACAACCCCCCCCTCCCCCTTAAAAATCAAAATAAAACACCCAAACCCGGAGCCTCATCAAAATGCAATTTGCGCTGAGCTCCGGCTGCAGGTTGAGAAACCCCAATTCCCGGAGCCAAAGGCAATTTTCCCAAGCGAAAAGGAGGGCTGGGAGGGTGTGACTGCGCGAGGCGTGTTTTGGGGAGTTGTGAAAGCCCCGGCCGCGATTTGGCACCGTCGGCCGCGGGTCCTGCCCCGGGGCTGCGGAGCGAGAGATGGAGAGATAAAACACGAGCAGGGGGAGACGAGGGAAAAGGTGGTGGGGGGGGAAAAGGTGGGGGAAAAAGGGCTGGCGGTGTCTCCCTGCTGCTCCTCCAGGCGCGGAATTCCCGGCTCAAGGAGCGCCGGGAACCCCCCGGCCGGGACCTTTTTGTTATTTATTTTTTTGGGGTGCCTTTTGTGCCGCGTTGGAGGGTGTGTTTCTGGGTAGGGTCGGGTGTTTGGCAAATTGGAGATGGGAATCTCGTAACCACGCCACGCCGGTGAGGACAGCAGCCGTCTCCTCCCCACGCCCCTGCAGGCCCGGCCCGCCCGGGGAGCGCATAAAAGGGATCATCCCCTGCCCCCCAGACAGAGGGACCGGCTTCACTTCCCTCCTGCTCCCCGTCCACCTTCCCGGCCTTCCCAGACTCGTTCGGCTCCTCCTTTAAGGGGAAAACCAGGATGTCTCGCCAGTCCGTCTGCAGGAGCTTCGGAGGGGGCGCCCGGAGGGGCTTCAGCTCCTGCTCCGCCATGGGCGGGGGCTTCGGGGGCGGCGGCCGCAGCCGGAGCAGCTTCAGCTCCTACTCCGTGTCCCGGGGCTTCGGGGCCGGCGGGCGCTGCGGCGGCTTCGGCAGCCGGAGCCTCCACGGGCTGGGCGGCGGCTCCAGGGTGTCGGTGGGCGGCTGCTACGGCGGCAGGATGGGCGGCTTCGGAGGGGGCTACGCGGGGCTCGGCAGCTTCGGGGGCGGCGGAGGAGGGGGGATGTGCGGCTTCGGAGGGATGGGGGGCGGCGGAATGGGCGGCGGGGGAGGGATGGGAGGCTTCGGCGGAGGGATGGGCGGCTACGGCGGAGGGATGGGAGGCTACGGTGGAGGGATGGGCGGCTTTGGTGGCCCGGGCTTTGCCATGGGGGGCTCGGGAAGGGGCGGCCCCGGCATCCAACCGGTGCAGATCGACCCCACCCTGCTCCGGCCCGTCCACGTGGAGATCGACCCGCAGATCCAGCAGGTGAAAACCCAGGAGAAGGAGCAGATCAAGACCCTGAACAACCAGTTCGCCTCCTTCATCGACAAGGTGAGAGGGCGCGGCCCGGCAGGAACTTCCCCAGCGGTGCCGAAACGGCCCCTCTTGGAGGCGAATCCCGGGCTGGGGAGCTCGGGCAGAGCCTTCTCATTAAGGGGAGAGATGGGAATCTCTCCTCGCCCGGAGATCAAAGCCGTGTCTGCGGGGCTTTCACCTGCCCCGACGCTCTGAGGTCGCTCCCGAGAGCAGGTTCGACGCCTCTCTCGGGCTCAGGTTCTCCCTCCTCCTCCTCCTCCTCCTCCGCCCTCTGCCCGAACAACCTCGCACTGAAACACTCACTGACACCTTTTCTCTCCCTTTCCACCTCTCCGGGCTTCCAAACCCGAGCCAGATTCCCCACAGGGAACAGGCGTGGAGTTGGGGCCGCCTTTAGAGCCCCCTCTGAGCCGGGAATCGTTAGGAATTCCCTCCTCTCCCCGATTTTGCGGCGCAGGGATGAGAAAACAAAAGTTAACAGGTTGTCTCATCGCCATGCAAATCCCTCCGGGTGATGAAAGAGGCGTTGGCGGGACCTGTTCCCGTGTGGTGGAGGATCCGCCGGCTTTGGGTCCGACTCCTGGGGCAGCAGAACAAGGAAAGCCGAAGGGAGAATTTAAGGATAATGGGGAAAAAAAAAAAAGGGAGAAAGAAGGGAGGAATTTCGCTCTTGGAAGCAGCGC
This sequence comes from Platyrinchus mystaceus, assembly GCA_035041135.1. Lineage (NCBI taxonomy): Eukaryota > Metazoa > Chordata > Aves > Passeriformes > Tyrannidae > Platyrinchus > Platyrinchus mystaceus. Next base: position 1,119,348 of record JAWWLV010000078.1, read on the forward strand.
CCTGTTGGGGCAACATTCCCAGCTGGAAATGGAACTAGTTCCTAAAATTGGAGTGGAGTCGTTCCAATAGGTAATAAAAGATAATTATAACAATAAAAAGAGCAGAAATGTAGGGCGAGACAAAAGGGAGAATTTAAGGATAATGGGAAAAAAAAAGGCGAAAGAAGGGAGGAATTTCAGTATTGGAAGCAATGCCCTGATGGGGCAACATTACCAGTTGGAAATGAAAATAGCTCCTAAAATTGGAATGGAATCGTTCCAAAAGGTAATAAAAAATAATTATAACAATAAAAAGAAAAGAGCAGAAATGTAGGAGGAGATAAAAGGGGGAATTTAAGGATAATGGGGAAAAAAAGGAAGAAAGAAGGGAGGAATTTTGCTCTTGGAAGTAATACTTTGTTGGGAATCCGGGCAATGATCCCCCCTGGGCTCCCAGAGCTCCCGGAAGGTTTGAGAAGAGGGATAATCCCCTCGGGAATGTCTCACCCACCCCCGTGTCGGGTCCAGGTGCGATTCCTGGAGCAGCAGAACAAGGTCCTGTCCACCAAGTGGGAGCTGCTGCAGCAGCAGGGGCCGGTGGGGCCGAGGAAGAACCTGGACGTGATCTTCGAGAACTACATCCAGAACCTGCGGCGGCAGCTGGAATCCATCCTGGCGCAGCGGGGGCAGCTGGAGTCGGAGCTGCAGAACATGCAGCAGTACGTGGAGGAGTACAAGAGCAAGTGAGTTCAACCCCCGAACGGCCTCGGGGCCGCTTGTCCGCCCCCCAAAAAACCCTCCTGTTTGGGGCCGTCCCGGAGAGGGTTTTTCGGTGTAAACCTTTAATTTTAGGGGGTTTTCCCTCTCCCCCCCGGCCCTCCCCGCCTCGGGCAGGACAAGGCAGGGGGGTTCAGGCCGCGCTTTTGCCCCCCCGCAGGTACGAGGAGGAGATCAACCGGCGCACGACGGCCGAGAACGAGTTCGTGGTGCTGAAGAAGGTGAGTCACGGAATCGCCCTCTGAACGCTCAGCTCCGACCCCGAGGGGGAATCTGGGGAGGATTAGGGAGGATCTGTGAGTGGGCTGAGAGTGTAAACCTTCTGCTTCGAGTTCGCAGAACTGGATGACACAATGATATTGTTTCCTTTCAATTATTTATATATATATTTATAGGATTAGCTATAATAATATCACCTATTTTCAATTATTTTTCTCTGTATTTATAAATGATAAATTTAATTTTACCTTTTTAGAGGGAATATGACCTGTTTAGAGTTAGAGAATTATAGGCAATATCACCAAATTCAGTTCTTTACACATATATAATTACAGATAACAATATTATCTATATCAAATCATATCTATTTATAGAACTGCAGATAATGCTGTCTATTTTCAATTAAACACATTTATAGAATTGCATACATAAGCACAGGCTATGGAATCCCACATGAGCACCCCCTGTGGGTGCCACACCCTCGGCACAGCCCGTGATCCCAGAGGATTCCCGAGGGGAAACACGACCGGCTTTGTTTTCCCTGTGGGAATCTTTCCCTTCAGGACGTGGACTCTGCCTACATGACCAAAGTGGAGCTGGAGTCCAAGGTGGGAGCTCTGACCGACGAGATCAACTTCCTGAGGGCCATCTACGAGGAGGTAGGAGCTGCCAGGATGGGATGGGATGGGATGAGGTGGGATGGGAGCGGAGACGCCGCCCTGGAGCCGCCGCTCCTCTCCGGTGCCCCCGAGCCGCGGATTTCGGCCCCAGCCCGACGTGTGCCGCCTGTCCCGGCCCCAGGAGCTGTCCCAGATGCAGAGCATCAGCCGGGACCTGTCCGTGGTGGTGTCCATGGACAACAACCGGCACCTGGACCTGGACAGCATCATCGAGGAGGTCCGGCGCCAGTACGAGCAGATCGCCCAGAACAGCCGGGCCGAGGCCGAGGCCTGGTACCAGAGCAGGGTGAGCTCCTGGGGGGGGATCCAGACCCCCGGAGCACGGGGAGCACCCGAGCCCCGGGCCGGCTGTGCCACTGATGGGTCCCTTTGCAGTACGAGGAGCTGCAGAGCACGGCCGGGAAACACGGGGACAACCTGAGGAACACCAGGATGGAGATCCAGGAGCTGACCAGGAACGTGCAGAGGCTGCGGACGGAGATCGAGAACGTGAAGAAGCAGGTAAAGGGCTGGTCGGTGCCTCATGGGGGTCCCTGCCTGTTTTCCCCCCCGCCAGTGAATCCCTGAGGATTCTCCGGGAATGAGAAACGTTTCCTGCCCGCAGAACCATCACCTGCAATCGGCCATCGCCGAGGCCGAGGAGAGGGGGGAGATGGCGCTGAAGGACGCGCGGAGGAAGCTGGAGGAGCTGGAATGTGCCCTGAGCAAGGACAAGGAGGAGCTGGCGCGGCTGCTCAAGGAGTACCAGGAGCTGCTGAACATCAAGATCGCGCTGGACGTGGAGATCGCCATGTACAGGAAGCTGCTGGAGGGGGAGGAGAACAGGTGAGACCCCCCAGCCCTGACCCGATCGAGCTCCAGCCCCTCCCTGGGTCAGATTAACCCGTCGCCACCTCCCACAGTGCATTTCACGCCGAAATCTGACTTCCCTTCCTTCTCTGACTCCGAATTTTGAAGCCCTAATTAGAACCGTGGTCCCCACGGCGGGACCTTTCTCGGCGGGTTTGGCTGAGCTCAGACGAAACAGGATAAACCAGGAATATCTGGGGGATTTCAGGGGTTTTGGGGTTCACTCCTCTCGGGTTTACACTGTGCTCCCCTCCCTTCACAGGCTCTGTGGGGACAACCCGTCCAACGTGAACGTCTGTAAGTACTTTTTTTTCCCGTCGTTTACTCTCTGGAATTACCTTTATCCTGGGGAGGAGGGGGGTGCGTTGGGGGCTCCCGGCGCCTTCCAGGATGTCCAACCTCTCTCCCGCTCTCTCCCGCAGCCGTGGTGGGCAGGACCACCGTGTGCGGGGCCCGGGCCGGCGGCTTCGGGGCCAGCAACGGGCTGGCCGGAGGAGGAGGAGTGTGCGTGGTCGGCGGCGGAGGAAGCGCCGTCGGGGGCGGCTGCGGGGTGGGCGGGGGGATCCTGGGCGGGGGCTTCTCCTCCGGCAGCGGGAGGATGTGCAGCTCCTCGGTCGGGAACTTCGTGGCCGGGGGGGGCTCGTCCTCGGTGCGGAGATGCGTCACCACCACCACGGTCAAGTCCTCGGGGGTCAAGTACTGAGACCCCCCCCTTCTCGGCCCCCCCATCCGCCCCCCTCCCCCTTCCCTCAAGGAAAGCAGCTCCTTCTCCTTCTTCCCGCCGGCAGCGCTGCCCCTCCCGCCCCATTCCAGCGGGATTTCCCTGTTCCCGGGGGAAATCATCCCCAAAAGGAGGTTCGAGTGAGACCCCACCCTGCTGGCCCCGGCTGAGCCCTCCAAGAGGTGAAACCTCTCCCTGTGGGTACCCGGGACTCTGAGCCCCCTCTCCCACCCCAATCCAGCGGGATTTCCCAGTTCCCAGGGGAAATTATCCCCAAAATGAGGTTCCAGTGAGACCCCACTCCGCTGGCCCGGTCTGACCCCTCCTGAGCTCCACCAGGGATGAAACCTCTCCCTGTGGGTACCCGGGACTCAGAGCTCCCACTCTCCCATCCCAATCCAGCGGGATTTCCCCTTTCCCAGGGAAAATCATCCCCAAAATGAGGTTCCAGTGAGACCCCACCCCACTTGCCTGGTCTGACCCCTCACTGAGCCCTCCACGGGGTGAAACCTCTCCCTGTGGGTACCCGGGACTCAGAGTTCCCACTCTCCCATCCCAATCCAGCGGGATTTCCCAGGGGAAATCTTCCCCAAAAGGAGGTTCCAGTGAGACCCCACCGGCCCGGTCTGACCCCTCACTGAGCCCTCCAAGGGGTGAAACATCTCCCTGTGGGTACCCGGGACTCAAAGCCCCCTCTCCCATCCCAATCCAGCGGGATTTCCCCTTTCCCGAGGGAAATCATCCCCAAAAGGAGGTTCGAGTGAGACCCCACCCCGCCGGCCCGGTCTGACCCCTCGCTGAGCCCCCCAAGGGGTGAAACCTCTCCCTGGGGACTCAGAGCTCCCCCCTCGCTGCTGCCCCGGGGCTGCTGCTCTGCCTGAGGAGGAATCCGTGTAAATCCGCTCTTCCCTGTCCCTTCCGAAGTTCCCTGTTCCCCCCCTGGTGTCCCACCGCCCTCGGGTCCATTCCAGGACCCCACACGAGCAGCAGGAAAGGGGACGAAGCCCCCGCGGCCGGTTCGAGGAGCGAGAAACGGGTCCCTGGAGTTCTCCACCTGCCCCTGGTGGAGTAAATTTGGCAGCTTTAACGTTTTAAGGATCCTTTTTTCCCCTCCTCTCCTTCCCCCCTGGCTCGTGGGGGGCTTCACCGCCCCCCTCCCGTCCCCTCTGCTGCTCCCACCCCCGGCCCCTTTCACTGCCAATAAACTGCAGAGAGATGAAGGCGGTTCTGTGTTGTGCTGGGGGGATTTTGGGAAGGGATTCCTGGCTGGGAGGGGGGGCAGGCCCTGGAATGGGTTTCCCAGAGAAGCTGTGGCTGCCCCTGGATTCCTGGGAGTGTCCAAGGCCGGGCTGGATCCGCCTGGGATAGCGGGAGGTGTCCAGGGTGGGAATGGATGGGCTTTAAGGTCTCTTCCCACCCAAACCATTCCAGGATTCCTCGATTCTGGAGCCAGGCTAGGAGAGCTGGGAATGTTCCCCTGGAGAAGGGAAGGATCCAGGGAGAGCTCGGAGCCCCTTCCAGGGCCTGAAGGGGCTCCAGGAGAGCTGGAGAGGGATTTGGGAGGAGGGATGGAGGGACAGCACACAGGGAATGGTTTCCCACTGGGAAAGGGGAGAGTTAGATGGGAGATTGGGAAGGAATTCCTGTCTGAGAGGGTGGGGAGGCTCTGGAATGGATTCCCCAGAGGATTCCCTATCCCTGGAAGTGTCCAAGGCCGGGTTGGATCCCTCTGGGATTGTGGGAAGGGGTGGAACCAGATGATCTTTAAGGTCCTTTCCAACCCCAAACCGTTCCCTGATCCTGCTTTGAGCTGATCCAGGAGATCCTGTGGGAATGTCGAGGTGTTTCCCTGAGTTCCTTATCCCCATTTTGGGGCTGGGATGGCCCGGGGTGGACAGAGAGGGCTGGAGGCCCTGGAGCTTTCCCGGTTCCCTCATCCCTTCGTGCTCCAGGAGTTTGGGGCCGTTTGGGAATTTCGGGGTGGTTCCAAGACCCGGTTGGACTGAGGGAGGATGGATCGGCTCTGGAAGGGGGTGAGGAGCTCTCCAGGTTCCCTCGTGCTCCATGGAGAGCCACATTCCTGTCCCAGAGGCTTCTCCAGGCGGGATGAAATTCCTCCCGGGATGTTCCGGGCGGGGGAGGAACAACAAGTGGATCTTCTGCTCCAAGAGCTGCTCCAGGAGCCCGACAGGGACGATCCTTGGGGGTCGAAATCCATCCCTAAAACCCACAAGGACAAACCCCCTGTGGCCGCAGGGCTCTGATCCCATGGGAACCCCGGGAAGGGTGGGGAGGGAGGGAGGGAGGGAGGGATGGAGGGAGGGATGGATGGATGGAGGGATGGAGGGATGGATGGATGGATGGATGGAGGGATGGA
>JAWWLV010000078.1:1155702-1168579 GCA_035041135.1 Platyrinchus mystaceus
GTTCCACCCCCTGCCATGGGACACCTTCCATTAGGAAATATCATGGAATTATGGAATGGTTTGGGTTGGAAAGGACCATAAAGGTGATCCAGTTCCACCCCCTGCCATGGGACACCTTCCATTAGGAAAGATCATGGAATTATGGAATGGTTTGGGTTGGAAAGGACTATAATGTGATCCAGTTCCACCCCCTGCCATGGGACACCTTCCATTAGGAAATATCATGGAATTATGGAATGGTTTGGGTTGGAAAGGACCATAAAGGTGATCCAGTTCCACCCCCTGCCATGGGACACCTTCCATTAGGAAAGATCATGGAATTATGGAATGGTTTGGGTTGGAAAGGACTATAATGTGATCCAGTTCCACCCCCTGCCATGGGACACCTTCCATTAGGAAATATCATGGAATTATGGAATGGTTTGGGTTGGAAAGGACCGTAAAGGTGATCCAGTTCCAACCTCTTCCATGGGACAGGGATCCCTTCCAGCAACAAAGGTCATGGAATTGTGGAATGGTTTGGGTTGGGAAGGATCTTAAACGTGATCCAGTTCGAACCCCTGCCATGGGCAGGGACACTTTCCTCTAGGAAAGGTCATGGAATTATGGAATGGTTTGGGTTGGAAGGGACTGTAAAGATGATCCAGTTCCAACCCCTGCCATGGACAGGGACCCCTTCCATAGGAAAGGTCGTTGAGCCATGGAATGGTTTGGGTTGGAAAGGACCGTAGGGATGATCCAGTTCCACCCCCTGCCATGGGACAATTCCCATTGGGAATGGTCGTGGAATCGTGGGATGGTTTGGGTCAGAAGTACCATAAAGATGATCCAGTTCCACCACCTGCCATGGGACAATTCCCACTGGGAAAGGTCATGGAATCCTGGAATGGTTTGGATGGGAAGTACCATAAAGATGAACCAGTTCCAACCCCTGCCATGGACAGGGAGCCCTTCCAGTAGGAAAGATCATGGAATCCTGGAATGGTTGGGTTGGAAGGGGCTTTAGAGACGATCCAGAGACGCTCTGGGAGATGTTTCTCCTGGCAGTCTGATATCCAAACCCTCCTGGTGCACCAGGGCGGTCCTGACCTGGAGGCACTTCGGATTTAATCCTCTCACCGAAGTTCTGCGCCTTTGGACCGTCACCCACATTCCAAAGAGCTCCACCGGGAGCAGCCCCAGGGATGCAGCGAATCCGGAGCCGTGGGAGAAGGGATGGAGGCACGGGAATGGAAAGAGGCAAAGCAGGGAGTTTTATTCCAGGTGTATAACCTGACTTTGCTCTCACGGCTCTGTAAACCCCAAGGGAACTTTGCATTCTTAGAGATGGGGAAGGGCAGATTTAGCCAAAAATCAAGTGAATAATTTTAATTTCTCCGTCCCTCCGCTCTGGGAATGAAATGATTTGGTGATTTCCTAAAAAAAACCACGTAATTCAGCATCGTTTCCTTGGCTAGATTTAAGGGTTTTCGTGCCTGTTCTGGGACCTGTTCTGGGAAACGATTCTTCAAAGAGAATTTGCTGTGTCTGATCCGCTCCCGGTTTTCCCTGAGAGCTGCTCTGCAGCCGGAAAAACCAAACCGGCCCAGGAGGAGCAGCAGCTCCCGGTGGAGAAATGACTTATTCATGACCCATCAAGGCTCCCGGAGAGCCTTTAATCCTGACGCGAAGAGGCACGATAAGCACCCGCGGTTAAGAGCTCAGATCAGATACACCCAAATCAGAGCCGGGACGGCGCTTTGGGTGCTCAGAGAGGTTCATTTCTGCCCTGGGCCCATCGAGGGCCGCGGATCCTCCGAGGGAAGGGGAGGTGTCTGGTCACAGTTTGGATGTTGCCGAGCCTGCGATACGAGTCGCGGGTGGGACCAGCTCCAGCTCAGAGGAGATGCCGCTCCCGCTCCCCCCGCGCTGAACCATTTGCAATTCGGATTTCTTTTTTTTCCCCCCCCGCTTTTGCAAGTGGAAAGAACCCCAGGAAGGGGTTTCCTGACTCTCCCGACCTCTCTCCCGCCCCCAGGTGAGGCTGCTGGAGCAGCAGAACAAGGTGCTGACCACCAAGTGGGAGCTGCTGCAGCAGTACGTCCTGCCAGCCTCCCGCAGGAACCTGGAGCCCGTGTTCGAGAACTTCATCTGCAACCTGAGGAAGCAGCTGGAGTGCGTGCTGGGGGAGAGGGAGAGGCTGGAGAACGAGGAGCGCTGCCTCCGAGACCTGGTCCAGGAGTTCAAGTGCAAGTGAGTCCCGGCCAGGGGGAATCTGCGCTCCCAGGGAGTCGCTGGGAGCGTCCGAAAGTCGGGATGCAACACTGGGAGCGTCCAAAACCCGGGACACAGGGCAGGGAACAGCAGAACCGGGTTGGATTCCTGCGCCGGGGTCCCAGCGCTGCAGCCCAGGCGCTGGAGGTGGACAGGGAGAGCTCCTCAGCCAAGGATTCCTAAGGAAATCCTGAGGGATTCCTTGGGAACAGGGGCAGGGAGCCGCTTTTCCCCTCCCTCCCGCACTTGCCCGTGGTTCGCCACGTCAGGTCTCCCCCCTATCTGTGCCCGTGGCTCCCCCAGATCTCCCGCCCCACAACACCCAAATTCTCCTCATCTCCGCCCCACCCTTTTACATGGAGCTGGGGGGGTTCGCCCTCCCTTCCCGGCGGGAATGTGGCAGTGGGTTTGTCACCCCGAGCCGCAGCCCCCCCTGGATATCGCCCCGTGCGCTCTGCTGAGCCGCAGACGAGGCCACCGCACCGCCCTTCCTCCAGGGGTTTTCCAGCCCGACACCTCGGGCGCTTTTCCTGCTCAGCCGCCCCCCCCGAGAAGGTCCGGCTGACAGGAGCATCATCCTGGGAAAGCTCCTGCAGGTCGCAGTTACTGACTCAGCGCTGCCTGACTTTCCTCCCCTGCGAGTTTTCGGGCGTTGCTCAAATCTCCTGACCCGCCCCGGGGCGTTTTTGGCCGCGGTCTCCCCCCAAAAAACCCCTCCGAGCGGAGTCCTCCAATAAAACACCTCACAAAGCGGCGGGGATGGGAGAGGCAAGCGAAGCCTCCAGCCCGGGACGGGGCTTTGGAATTCTCGTGGTTTTGCCGGATTTTCCTCCCTCTGACTCCGAACCACCCCGACCTCCGGCGTGGAACCTTTAAAAGTGCTGAGCAAAAGGGGGGGGGGAGGAGGGGGAGGAAACGGCAACAAAGCAAAAAATAATAATAGTAGTAATAATAATAATAATAATAATAATAAAAAAGAAGAGGTGCCGAGTCAAATCTCACTTCCCACGGTCTCCAAAGGCCACCCGGGGGATGGAGGTGGGTCCCCCCCAAAGAGCTCAGGACCCCCCCAAGGGCTCAGGACCCCCCCAAGGGTTCAGGACCCCCCCAAAATGCTCAGGACCCCCCCAAAGAGCTCAGGACCCCCCCCAAAGGGCTCAGGACCCCCCCAAGGGCTCAGGACCTCCCTGTTCTCTCTCCCCCCCCCCCCCCACAGGTACGAGGATGAGATCAACAAGCGCACGGCGGCCGAGAACGAGTTCGTGGTGCTCAAGAAGGTGAAGTCACACCGGGGAGAGGGCAAAACCAGGGAAGGGGAGAGGGCCGGGAGAGAGGGGGGGACAGTCCTGGCACCGCCGGGCAGCCCCAAAAACGAGGCAACTCCACCAATTTGGAGTCCGTGAGGTTTTTTCTTTTTAAAGCATGTAAAACACAAAGCCCCGGGGCTGGAAATAAGGAGGTTTTCCCGCAGATCTAACAGAAAACTCGGGGTTTGCCCCATCCCCTCTTCCTTTCACCTCCGCTCACGAATTCCCGGTGTCTCGGCAGGACGTGGATTGTCTGTACCTGACCAAGGAGGAGCTGGAGGTCAGGGTGGGTCTCCTGCGGCAGCAGTTGGAGTTCCTCAAGTGCATCTACGCCGAGGTGAGAGCTCCGCGCTCCCCGCCCGCTCCTCCCGCCCCAAAACCGGGCAGGGAAAAGGGCCGGGGTGAAAACCGGGACAGGGAAAGGGGCCTGGGTGAATACCGGGACAGGGAAAGGAGCCTGGATGAAAAACGGGACAGGGAAAAGAGGTCTGGGTGAAAACCGGGACAGGGAAAGGAGGTCTGGATAAAAACCGGGCAGGGAAAGGGGCCTGGGTGAAAAACGGGACAGGGAAAGGAGGTCTGGATGAAAACCGGGACAGGGAAAGGCGGACTGGATAAAAACAGGGCAGGGAAAGGAGGTCTGGGTGAAAACCGAGACAGGGAAAGGGGCCTGGATGAAAAACGGGACAGGGAAAGGTGGACTCGATGGAAACCGGGCGGGGAAAGGTGGACTCGATGAAATCCCGGGACAGGGAAAGGCGGACTGGATGAAAATCCGGGAATTGCGGCCCCAAAACCTCTGCTGTCCCCGATGGCGACCCCGTCACCCACAGCCGGGGAAGGCAAAGGGGGCTCTTGGTTGTGTCCTGTTGGTGCCTCCCAAACCCGAGTCCGAACCATCCCTGGGGCGGCCAAATGTTTTCAGCCCTTTTTTTATCATTGCAAATTTTTTTTTTTGTTTTTTTTTGTTTTTTTTTTTTTAGTATCAAGGTAAAATGAAACACACATTATGACAAATTTTAACAATCATTAATCTGTTCATTAAAGGTTTGAAAATCATAGTCCTGTGGTATACTACTTTTGATTACAGAAATATTTTGGTACAAAATTACTGAATTTAATGTAATATGAATAACGTTATCCAAATGCTGTCATTTTGCAAGACCAACTGTGCAAGTCCCAGCCTGTATACACACTTTACTCTCATGTCTAGACATGATACCCATGCACACAGAATCAGTCTGCTCATTTACACTGTATTACAGTGACAATAAGGCTGTGAGGTGCTCACAGAAAAATCCAGTTTGCAAATTCAAGGTTCAACCTCCATGAAATGGATAACGTGAAGTAACAGATACCGTTATTTCCAAGGAAGTTACCTTTTCCTTTCATACTGAAAAGGAGTGCAAAATTTCCTTTGCAAAGTATTATCTATAATTTCCCTCTTTATATTTACATTTTCACTATAAGCAAATGTTGTATGGGGAATTAAGTGCTTGCAGTGAAGACTCACAGGCTGATATCTGTATATCTTTATCTGTAAGGAATATTAATTATCATTGCAATAGATACACTTTTCCCTTGGGGTAGATATAGAACATACATCAATACCTGCCACTGAGCTGTGTGAGTGAATTCAAGCCTTGCCAACACTCGTACTTGCCAAATCATCAAAGAAATGGTAAGAACTAAACAGGTGTGGAAAGTGTTGAGGTGTCTTCACGGGGCTCAAGGGATAACTATTCCTATTTTCAAGTTGGTTACTTGAGAAGTTTCAAGTTCCTATACAAACAGAGTACTTTGCTTTGACTTAAGGTGGCTGTAATTCAATTTTGTTTCTGATAACTCCCCAAATAATGAAAGTGCATGGAACTGAAGGATCTTCACTTCCCAAAGCAAGTGTTTACATCAATTTAATGTGGTTTAAGAAAGATGCATTAAAAAACACCTTCTTGTGGAAGTCCCCATGGGAACCAAACTTTAGGTAGGGCAGATATTTTCCAGTGCAAGCTAGTACTTCAGGTGTCTGATGATTTAAAGTGATGCTTTGAGTTTTTAATTTTACAATCTATTCTCTTGTATTTTTTTGATGCAAAACTGCTTATTGAAGTCATCTCACAAAATGATTGAAACATTTAAAAATGCAATAAAACAAAAAATATAAATAATGAAAAACTAATGAAGAATTAATATTTTGTTCTCTCATGACTAATGTTATTACTATAAAGTCGAGCTACTGACAAATATTTGTCCTAATACAAAAACCCACAGGTTTTTTGCATGATTAGGTGGTGATTTATTTCTCAAAATATAAGGATGTCTAGACATCCTCACAATTACCCTAAAAAAGTGAAATTTGTTAGCACTATAACATCCATCTTTCTCAGTAACACAAATAACTATTTTCTATTCATGTTGTTCTTGAGCATTATCTTAGTTGAAGAAACAGTACTGTTGTAATATAAAGATAATATCAAGCTGAAGTGTTTTATAGTGAATTGGAAAAATGAGAAGTACAAAATGAACAGAAGATTATACAAATGAACTGTGAACAACAGAGAGCAGGGAAAATGCAACCTGCTGAGGCTCTTGGCTTGTGGGTTTTGGAAGACAAAAGGTAAGAGTTTCTTCTCTTTTAAAATAAGGAAAGAAAAATATTTAGCTTTTTAACGCTATGTCATGTATTTTATTTTTTTCTTTTACTTTTTTTTTCCCCCTCCTTGGCAGAAAACCTGAATTTGCTAGTTGATTGAGCTGCATTAAATGCAGGCAGATTATGTAAATGTTAATCTCAAAACAGGGATCTTCACAGACCTCAGGAAAATCCTAAAAACTTACCTTAATTTCACAGCTGTGCACCACTTCTCTTTGAAGGATGAGTGCTGACCTGTGCCACTCAGGGATGAGCATCAGCTCATGTCAGCCACAGGCAAAGGCACAAACTCCACTTTTGCCTCACCTGAGGATGGATCTGAAGGAAGGATGTTGTCACACGTATGTCACCTCCATGGGAACATAAAGGAAACTGCTCTGCAGGGAGTCAAACTACACAGGCCTGAGCAGCTCTAAGGGTTTCTTGGCTAAGACACAAACAGGGGACAGTTGTTCTGCTCCCTTTTTCAGTACAGATTGCTCCAGCTCAGAGTGACGCATCCCTTGATCTCCCAGAGAAGTACAGTGAGGGGCTCAGGCACTGGCTGATCCTCCAAGTGGATGGGGAGCGTGGGCACTCAGACCATGGGGGCTTTGGGGTGGGATCCCACGGCCTGGAAAAAAAATGAGTCATCTGGCTGTCATGTTGCCCAGTTCTAGATTGGAAAACTGGAGTCAGGAAATCCAAAATGTGCTGAAAGACTCAGTTTCTGCTTTTCAGTCCTACAGAATATAAATAGTCCTACACAATATAAAGGCTTATCAGTCCTCTTGTTCCAGAGCTGGAAAACCATCAGGCTGTGGCATTCAGTTTCACACCTATACAGAGTCATAGACACAGTAAATCTCTTGGTCAATGACTTGATCTTGAAATAATTCTTAGTCTCACTACAAAAGCTGAACGGCAACAATCAGCTCAGTTTGCCATGGTCATGTTCATGCCTCCAAAACAGAGTAATTACATAACATATATCAGCATCAGTGGCAGGTAAAGAGTCAGAAGGCTCAATATCTGGTTTACCTTCAGCCAGTTTATCTTCATCACTGTCCAAGTCCTTTTCAGCTCTTTTTACTCCGTCTCTAGCATGCAGAAGATCCCTTGCTCTCTGATTACTCCTGAGAAGGTGCCATCAGCCTCAGTGTTTCTTCTCCTTCACCTGTTATCTTTCATCATGAACTGTGACTGTAGGCTGAAGTACTGCTCCTGGAAACCTGATTGGAGAAAGATGAAAATCACTGACTCCTTCACCTTGGACATTTCCCCAGGCCCCGAACCTTGGAGGAGCTCCAGGGACAAGGCATGCAGTGAAGAGGAGGAAGATGAGAGGAAGATGAGGAAGAAAGGGGTCTTGAGAGCCCTACTCAATTCCAGGGAGGTGTGCCAGGGGGCAGATCTGAGGAGGATCAGGAGGTGGACAGATCTCAATTTGGATGGATTAGTACTGTAAAATTGTAGAACCCCTGGACACTCATGTGCACCTCTGTCCTGTGTGCACCTGAATGCCTTCATTAAAGACCTGCTCTCTGTCTTATCTATACTGATACTGTTTGGGGAACTTCTTCATCCATTTTAGGCATCAAAACTAAAATAAATGTTTACAGATAGAGAATCTGCCCATGTACAAGAAAATAGGCATGTTAGGGAACCCAGTGAGGTAACAACAAAAAACAAAGGAACCATTAACTTACTGTATCGTCCTTTGAAAAACTTTCTAAGGCAGTTTAACTGTAAATAGGGTAGAGAAATTTTGTACTTTAAATATAAGGGAAAAGAGATAACACTATACTGAAGACTAGAGACTGCCAAAATTACAGATAAAGATGAAAGAAAAAATTTGATTAACATATCTGACTGTTAGGCATTTAATCTACTAACTGTTGTAGTAACATTTATTCTTCAGTAAGAACTACAGCTTTAACTTGTGAAAAACTTCACTTTCCTAACTATTGATAATTTTTGTGTATATGGTGTCATTTCAGAAACACAGAAGAAAACTAATTTACAGAACTCTTTAAGTATATTTAGTTAGAATTTGAAATAAGTTTAAACATTCATCTAAATTTGGGGGGGTTGTTTGAGTGCTGTTTTATGAAACAGCCATTAACATTCTCATGGAATGTAGTTCATAATGGAAGTCAGTGTGGAAAAATTTGTGTTGGTTTTTGTTCCAACAGAAACAGAGAAATCCATGCAATTCAGAATAACTGAACTGGACTATGTGTAGAAATATCCATTCTAGCTTGGCTTACTAGAAGTAAAATGGACACGCTGGCATAGAAATCCATGTGGGATTAACCAGTTATGAAAGCTGGGGATGAGCTATGCCACAGAGACATGCCCTCAGTGTGACTGTTTTTGATCCACATACACTCAGTGTCCTCACACAGATTATTGATAAAGATATTAAACAGGACTGGCTTGAGCTCTGAGCCCTGGGAAACACCACCAGTGACCAACTGGATGCTGCACCTTTCACCACCACTGCTTGGTCACCCACTCAGTTTTTAACTCAGTGAAGAGTACAGCTATTCAAGCCATGGGCTGCCAGCTTCTCCATGAGAATGGCATGGGTGTCATGGGTTCAAGTGACTGAATTTTTGGTAATAGGGGGCCATAGAGATTATTTCAGTTAGAAGCTACTAAAACCTTTGGTTGTTCTATGAAAAAGCCAATGATAACCAGCTCCAGGATGGACTTCCTACTACTAGCCAATGGTATGAACTTCTATGATAACATATTTAAGAACAGAGGAAGAGAAAGCTGGTGTCACAGAAGAAATTCCAGCTGGAGAGGGGAGCAGAAGAGAATATGAGATAGCAATGTAGATTCCAAGGTCAGAGGAGAGGCCTGGGGGTCCTCTCTCCCCCTCCAGCAGGGGAAAGACTGAAAGCCAAGAGCCCTGCAACCTGTGGGAGAGTGTTGGGGTGCAGAGACCCCCCTGCAGCTCATGGAGGAGCCTACACTGGAGCAGGGGGATGCATGAGGAGGCTGAAACCCCGTGGGAGGCCCAAGATGAAACAGAGTCTTGTTGGAGAGCCCATGGAGAGAGAAACCTACGCTGGAGCAAGTTGTCCCGGGCAGGATTGTGGCCCTGTGGGGGATCTGTGCTGATGCAGCTCACTGGTGACCCAAGGGACAGCAGATTATGGAAGAACCGTGGCCCGAGGGATGGACCCACACCGGAGAGGTCTATCGAGGACTGTCCCCCGTGGGACCCCACAGGAACCAGGGGAAAGACTCAAAGTCATTACCCCCTGTAACCGTGGTGATGACCATGGTGAAGCAAGTTGTCTCCTTGCAGCCCATGGAGACCATCAGAGTTCCTGTCTCAGAGATGGATTTTAACAGCGGCAGAAGCAGCTGCTGCCTGTGACTTCCCCCCTTTCCCATCTCTCTGTGCTGCTGTGGGGAGGAGGGAGAACATGGAAAAATGGGGGGCGAGGGGAGGAAGGTGTTGTGTTTTAAGACTGTTTTACTCTTTTACTCTTTAGTTCTTACTCTGTTAGCAATAAATGTAGCTTTTAGTTTAAGTTTGGTAGCAATAAATTTAATTTCTATCTATTTTGAATCTGTTTGCCTGTGAAAATTAGTTAGTAAGTGAATCTGCCAGTTCTTATCTCTACTCAGAAATTCTCTGACTGTTTTTTTTCTCTCCTCTGAGAAAAGCAGAGGGGGGAGGAGGGGGGAAAAGCAGTTTTCAGTGGCCTGGAGAAAAATAGGATCAGGGATGACCTTATCACTCCCTACAGCTGCCTCAGAGGAGGGTGTAGCAAGGTGGGGTTTGGTCTCTTCTTCCAGGCAACTAGTGACAGAATGAGAGGACATTATTTTTAGTTGTGCTAAGGGAAGTTCAGGCAGGACATCAGGAGGAGTTTCTTCACAGAAAAGGTTGTTAAACCTTGGAATGGATGCTCAGGGAGGGGATGGAGTCACCATCCCTGAAGAAGAAACAAGAAAACAAACAAGAAGAAACAAGAAGTGTACAAGAAAAGACTGGACATGGGACTTAGTGCTATGGTCTCGTTGACAAGGTGGTGATCAGTCACAGGTTGGACTTCCAACCTAAATGATTCTCTGATTCTTTCAAGGAGGAATGACGTGGAAGTGAAAAGAAAAAAAGTCCTTGTTTGAGAACGAATAAATGGCCTGAGAAATCCTAGTTACTTGGAAAGAAATCTTGATGATTAACTTGGAAACAGCTTGTGAAATGCATGCCAACAGCTTATGATGAATGAGATAAAGAGAGAAAATAATACTTGAGAAAAGAAAGACAACCTTAAAAACTGCTGAACTTGGAAAAAATAGCTATTTCAAGGCTTTTTTTGTGCTGGTGCTTACTGGTAGAAGATCAATATCTCTGTACCACCACTTTATGTTCTCTGATTCTGACTTGTGTAATTTTTGTTTTCTTTTTTTTCTTTTTTTTTTTTTTTTTAATTTTTACTGAATTTTTAAAAAGGCTGTGGACCACAGATATAAATTGACTGTTATCATTTATTCTGTCATTCATAAGAAATCATCAACAAATCTGTTTCAGAATCTAAAAGTATACACTATTGTATTCTCTCTGCTTTAACCACCTTGACATATTGCACATTTGAGGATCTGACTGCAGTGGTCAAAATGAAAAACAAGAAATGTGAGAGAAAACCATATATAGCACTGACACACATACTCTATCCTTATCAGGATTCCTATTGAAGGGATAGAACTGTCTTTGACAAGAGATTATTTGGTTTGTACGGTGTAAGTGAGTGTTTCTGATAAAACATTCTTATTCATGCGATGAAAATATCTTACAAGTATTATGATTAGTGAAAAAAAAGATTCTAGTGAACAGTATTGCCACTTTGAATTGGAACTTTTGCTATACTTTTTGAGGTATATAGGATATAGTCAAAAAAAGCAGCTCTGTGTTTTAAATACAGAATTGCCCTACAGATAAGATGAGTTGTTGCTAGGCCATACAGCTATCCTTTAAATGCCAGAGAAACTTGTAGTTTTCTGCAGTGTAACAAACTATTGTGCAACTGAATTAGTCCAGCTTTATCTTTTACTTACTCCTGTGATATATTTAAGGAGGCATAGAGTCTACATGCATTTTACAGATTTATGTACTTTCCTGTCTCTGTGCTCCAGCAAAGCTAGAAAAATGTTTAAATCTAGCAACTGAAGTCACAGATGTGTGATCCCATGGATATTTATTCTACAGTGTAAGACAGTATGGAAGATTTACACACATTAAGTGAGAATACAAGAAGACCTAGGTGCAAAGTAATGAACCAAGGGGAAAAAAAAAAGTTGTAAGCCATTAACTATGCAATTGTATTCACGTTAATACATTATAATTGTGAGGAATTTTCTAGGAATTCAATTATCATTTAATACAATAGCCTGTAACAATTTAATTAGATACCATTCAGCCTACAGACATCCACTATTAAAAATTATGGCCTTAATAATTCTATCTTGCTAATATTCATTAGATCCACACATAAGCCTGTGCATCACTGAGATGTTACCCCGCAGTGGGGGATCGAGTGTTTGTGGGTAAGAATCAGGGGGAAGGCCAACAGGGCAGATATCCTAGTGGGAGCCTGTTATAGACCTCCCAGCCAGGATGTAGAGGCAGAAGTAATGTTCTACAGCCAGCTGGGTGAAGTCTTTTTATTGTTAGCCCTTTTTCTCAGAAAGGACTTCAACTTACCAAATGCCTGCTGAAATACAACACAGGAGAGAGGGACAAGTCTAGGAGGTTGCTGGGGAGTGTGGAACATAAGTCCCTGACACAGCTGGTGAGTGAGCCAAATAGGGAAGGTGCCCTGCTGGAGCTGCTGTTTGTGAATAGAGAAATTTGTAACAAAAACCAAAAAAAACCCCCTGCAACAACAACAAAATTATTGGTTATTTGAGTGATTTCACGAGCTGTACATTCTGTCAAATCTTTTGTATTTCTGCTTGAATGTATGCAATTTTATCCTGCAAAACACTCTGTTTGTTTGCATGATGTGAGGCATTCATGTAAATTCAGCTGTGGATTTTAGTGTCTTCCTTAAGTTGAAGTATGTACTAATAGTACAGTGCAATGACATTCATACAAGTATTTGAAATAGAAAAAAAACCCAACTCCAAAATAAACACAACAAAGTAAAAGCCTAAAAATGCTCTTCAGAAAACTCCCAAGGATATTTACTAAACACTAGTTACCACAAAAGAGCATGTCTACACTACACTGAGAATCTCTTACATTATACTAGACACTTTAAATTGTATTTGCTTCCTTAAGATGAAAACATTTGATGTCACCTGTGATGTGTTCAGCAACTGTTATGGTGTAATACAAAGAATGCTAGAAATAAAATATACTGTCATGCAACAAGTCAACTCTTGAAGTTTTCTAACCTCTGTATGGCTTCATTTTGTGGTGTTTGCCAATAATTAAGTTAAGCTTGTTAGATTGCTTAAGCCCTACATCTTGAAATAACTCATTTTACCCAAGCTATGTAAATTGTGTTTGTATTTGTTTGTAAATTGTATTCACCACCAAATGCTTCTCACAGATAAAGTTTCCATTTTGAATCGATGGTCTGAACAGTTTCAGACTCTCTTCAGTACCAGCTGTGTAGTTCAAGACACAGCAATGCAGTTCATTTCACAACAACCA
>JAWWLV010000078.1:1347253-1357804 GCA_035041135.1 Platyrinchus mystaceus
GGACAGGACACAGGGAATGGCTTCCCACTGCCAGAGGGCAGGGATAGATGGGATGTTGGGAAGGAATTCTTCCCTGTGAGGGTGGGGAGGCCCTGGCACAGGTTGCTCAGAGAAGCTGTGGCTGCTCCTTCCCTGGAAGTGTCCAAGGCCAGGTTGGATGGGGCTCGGAGCAACCTGGGATAATGGAAGGTGTCCCTGCTCATGGCAGGGATGTAGAATAAGATGAGCTCTAAGGCCCCTTCCCACTCCACCAGTCTGTGATTCCACGATTTTGGGGTTGAAGGGTGTGTCGCACACCCATCTCCACTCCTGGCATGACCTTCATCCCATCCACACCAGCTGGTGGCTCCTGCCTGTCCTCATCCTGATGTTCTCCGGGGAAACGGGGGTGACTGGCTGCTCCCCAAATACCTCCATGGGGAGTTTCTTGGGGTGCAAAGCCATGGAGCGAAACCTGCCTCCCAAACTGACGGGATATGAACATTCCCAGTGCTCTGAGACTGCCCTGGACCCTCCTGCTGCCAGTCCTGGAGTGTCCCCAGGCAGGGTGTGGACAGAACCCACTGCAGTGGGGTTTGGGGGTCCCCCGGGGGTCTGAGCATGGAGTGGGGTGGCAGATACTCCACAGGGTCCCAGGGCTAAGCCTGAAGCATCCCCCAGTTCTGCTGGGGTCCTGTGCCATCACCATGTCCAAGTGTCCATCCCGACACTGCTCCCTGGCACTCGGGGGCTCCCAGGGTGGACACCACATCCAACAGTTCAACCCCTCACCAGGAGGACCCAGGAAGGTCAGAGGATGACAGGTGAGCCCTGCCAGGGCAGTGGTGGAAGGGGAAGAGGCCCCTTTGTGCTCCAGGCCCTGGCACAGCAGTGGAGAAGGCAGAGAGGACCAGGGGAGCAGCAGCAGCGGTCAAGGAGCTGCTCCAGCAACAAAGGGTGGCAAAAAGATAAATAATGGAAATGTAAAAAAATAAAAAATAATTTTAAAAATCTAGAAATAAACATCTGCAATAAAAAAATACCTAGAATTAAAAATAAATAAAATAATAATAATAAGTAATAATATATATAATAATAAACAAAGAAAGCAAAAGTAAAGGCTGGCATTAAAGAGCCCAGGGATTTGTGGACAGAGGGGCTGGGGCAGCTTTGTTGGGGCATTTGGGGCACCACAAAGTGCCATTTGGTCCCACAGCTCTGGCACTGTTGAGCAGCAAAATTATTTTCCAGAATGAAAGGCAAAACCCCCTCAAAATCCCTCAAAATTCAGGGTTTTTTTGCTCAGCCCAGTGCCTGCTCCAGCCCAGGCCCTGCAGGGGCACTGGGTCCCCTTGGCCTGGAAGAGCCTGAGGAAGCTCCTTGCCTGCTGCTTCTCCTGGGCCTGGGGGGCACTTGGGGGCCATCTGGGGGTCACAGTCATGGCCACGCCGGCCGTGAGCTCTGCTCCCCCCACTCAGACCCCCACACCCACCTGGAGCCTCGTCCTCGTCCCCCTGAGCTCCCCCAGCTCTCCAACCCCCTGATGCAGAGGCCCCCCAGGTGAGCCCACAGGGTTCTGCAGGTCCTGGGGAGGAGAACAGGTACAGCGTGGGGCAGCAGGGCTGAGGGCAGCCCCGGGCACCCCCTGCTGCCCCCAATCACCACCTGGTGGATGACCCCCCCCATGGCCCAGCCCCACTCCCAGATCCTCAGCAGGAACTCGTTCCCTGTCAGAGGGCAGAGCCGTGGGCAGGGGGAAACGGGGGGGGGGGGGGGCAGGGACCCCCGCAGGACCCCCGCACTCCAGGGGTGTCTTGCTCCCCCTCAGTGGGGGGCTCTGGGGTGCCCCTAACCCAAGGGGGTCCGTACACACCCCTCGTGCCCCCGGGGAGGACACGAGGGACCCCGTTCCATTTTGGGGACCCCATTCCGTACGTGCAGGGAGTCCCTGGGCTGTTCTGGAGAGCTCCCCAACCCCTGGGTTTAGGCACCCCCATCTCCCCAGCCCAGAGGTCCCACTGTGGGGGTCCCATCCCATGGGCCCACTCCAGTGGCCCCGGCTGGGGGTCCCAGGAGGACCTTCTTCGTGCTCTGAGGGGTCAGGGGTTCAGGCCAGGGCAGCCCCCCATAAATCCACGCTGCTCTTGGGGGGCTGCTGCCTGGGCACTGGGGGGGCACTGGCTGTCAGGGGTGCTCTGCCTCCTGTGCCTCCACAGCTCCCCAAATCCCTCCACAGCACCCCAAACTCCTCCACAATCCCCCCAATCCCTCCACAGCCCCCAAACTCCCCCACAGCCCCCTCTTCCTGCTGCCCCCCTACCCCCCATACCCCCCCCCCAGGGCTACCAGCCCCTGGGGCTCCTTGTAGAAGACAGGGCTGTTCCCAGCCAGGACCAGAACCCAGAAGCCCCCCAAGATCTTCCTAGGAGAGCAGGTGGGGGACACATCCAAACCCTCCCCAGCCCAGCACAGCCTTCCAGCCCCAGGGAGCCCAGAACCCCTGTGGGGAGCCCAGAACCCCTGTGGGGACCCCAGCCTGGCACAGCCTCTGCACAAGAGCCCCCACACGCCCCCCCCAGCCTGGCAGACCCCCCTTCTCCCCCCCATGACCCCCTTGAGCCTCCTGCCCTTCTTGGCAACCTCAGTGCTGTGCAGCTGCCCAGCCTTGTGCACCTCCCACAGGACAGGGTCCGGGCTGACCCCGGCCCACCCCCCGTGCACCCCCAGCACCCCCAGTTTGGGGTAACTCACAGATCGGGGGTCGGCCCCCCAGTCCTCAGGGCTGTGGTGGGCGAGGGTCCAGCCATGAGTCACCTGCTGGGGTGGGGGACAGTGTGGGGGAGCCCCCACACCCTCCCCAACGCTCCCCATTACCCACCTTTGCCCTGACCCCCCCGGCGTGCCCCCCCCCATACCCCAGCTCACCCCCACACCCCTGGGGCTCTGTCCTGCCGTGGTCCGGGGGGGGCTCAGCAGGGAGGGGCTGGCCCTGGGGGGAACACAAGGGACACCATCAGCCTCAGACGACCCTTGGGACCGACCTCACAGGACTTTACCCCCCCACCCCACAATTAGCGCTGGCACTAATTGGGGGCACCAACGTGGCTGTGGGGCAGCGAGAGGGCAGCAAGGAGGGGCAGCGAGAGGGCACTGGGGGGTCGGGAGGCAACGGGGGGCATTGTGGGAGTCGGGGGGGTCAGTGGGGGGGACCTGGAGGGGTCAGTGGGGTCACACGGGTTGGGGAGAGAATATATTGGGGGGATAATTTGGAAGAATAGAGGAGTCGAGGGGTGGGGGACAAAAGGGGGGAGCGTGAGGGCAAGACAGGGGACATTGGCGGGTACGATGGGGGAGCAGGGTGGGGCCAAAGGAGACGGTGGGGTGGGACCTGGAGGGGTCGGGGCGGTCAGTGAGGGGCCATGTAGGGGCTGGGGGTGCAGACCCCACTGGTGGGGGGCTGGCAGTGCCCTACTCCCTCCCTCCCCCGCTGTCCCCCCGTGCCCACCCGGTCCCGATGCAGCCGGGGGGGTTTCCAGGAGCTGGTGCCACTCTCGGGGCTGTAGAAAAAGCAGCGGCCGCTCTCGGGGTCCCGGTGCCGCTCCCAGGACCCCAAAACCTGCAGGGGGGGCCCGGCCGGCACAGGGGGCGCGGCCCGACCCCCCTCCCGCTGCGGCTTCTCCAGGTTGCGGGAGATCGTGGCGGGTCCCGGGGAAGACACCTTGGGGGGGAGAAAGGGTTGAGGGGCAGGACCCCACCGGGGGGGTGGGGGGGGGCACACGGGCAATGCCCACCGCGCACTCCCAGCCCCTGCTGTGCCCCTCCCAATGCCCCCTTGCCGTATTCCCCCGCCCTTTGCACCACCCCCGTCCCCCAACTTCCTCCGCTGCCCCACGGCGAGCGGGAAACCGCGGCGAGAGCGGGGGGGAAGGGGAGGGAAGGGGCGAGGGAGAGATTGGAGAGTGCAGGGGGGGACACGGGGGAGCACACGGGGTGCAGGGCTGAGGGAAGTAGGGTGCCGGGCTGGGGAGAGGAGGGGGCAGGGACAGGGAGCCCCGGCGCAACTGCGGGGGAGAGGGGGGAGCTCTGAGAGGAACAGGTCTGGGGTCACAGGGTGCCCAGGGCGTCACTCAGCCCCCACTCACCCCAGTGTCCTGCTGGGACTGGCACTGCGCGGGGGTGGGGGTGGCCCCCCCTGCCAGCTGGCCGGTGCTGATGCCCACGGCGCAGGGCGGGGGCGTGGAGGGGGCACACAGGTCCTTCAGCGAGCAGCACTGCCCCCGCCCCAGGCCTGGGGGCAGAGAGGAGGGCACCCACCCGCACAAAATGATCCTCCGTGCTGCAGGTGGGGGGGGGCACAGACACCCCCCTTCCCTCAGGCCCCAGCCCTGGTTTCCCCAGCGTCCCCCTGCCCCGGTGCCCCCAGTAACCCCATCCCCGCGTCCCTGCTGTCCCCCAGTGCCCCCAGCCCCGGTGTACCCCCAACCCTGGGCACCCAGACTCCCAGCCCAGGACCCCACCCCGTTCTCCCAGTGCCCTCTCAGCCCCACAGCTCCACTCTCCCTGTGCCGCCCCCGCTCCGTGCCCCCCTAGCCCTGTGTGCCCAACCCACGGCTCCACGCTCCCCCAGCAGCTCTGTGACCCCAGCCCAGTTCCACCCCGCCCCGTGCCCCCCCAGCCCCGCTGCCCGCGCCCCACCCACCTGTCCCCGCGGGCTGCCCGGGGGTCCGCGGGCTCCGGGTCCCGCTGTCACCCGGGTCCTCCTCGGCCACGTAGGCGGCGGGGACGAAGAAGGGTCGCGCCCAGGGGGGGTCCCCCGGCCGCCGCACCTGCCACCAGTCCGGGGTGGCCCTGCGGAGCAGCAGCAGCCGCTCCCCCGCCGTCATCGTCACCTCCCGCCCGTCCTCCGCCCGGTACCGGTAACCGAACAGCGCCCGCAGGGGCACGGCCGGCCCGGCCCGGCGCCACCGCCGTCCCGGCAGCATCGCCACCCGCCCCGGGGGGACACCGTGGGGGACACCGTGGGGGACCGCACCCGGGGACTGCGCGGCCCCGCTCGCGGCACCGCCGGGGACAGGACAGGGACGGGGCGGAACGTGTCACCCCCGCCCCGGGGCTGGCGGGGCCCCAGGATGTGGTGACAGGGACTGAGAGGCAACACGGGCTGAGGGGTGACAGCCTGGGAGGTGACACTGGCTGAGGGTCAAAATCCCTATTTTCCATTAGTTTCCATCCCCACAGACCCCCTGCTCCCCACAGCCCCATGTCCCAGAGCTCCCGATGGATCCCTTGGCGTGGGGACAGATGGTGCTTCCCAAAATGGCAATGAATAACAGGATTTATTCTACTTTTACCCAGATTTCGCTGTTCCTGGGGCAACCTGAGGGGATCTTTGCCTTTTAATATAATTTTTATTGGATTTAATCCACACTAACGCTGGGTCCTGTTTGATCCTGTCTAAGTCCCCTGCTCCCTGAAATCTGGGTGTCTCTCAGCCCCCTCCCAGCTCCCACTGGCTTTCTCATTTTTAGTTTCTCAAATTTCATGAATCCAAAGCTTCTCTGCAATATTACTCATTTTTTCCCCAGCCTTTCCTGCCCTGCATAACGCTGTATTTAAAGGGAATATATAAGTGGAAAAAGAAAAGAAATTGTTAAAATGGACAGTGAGTTGTGGCCTTAAGGGGGTTAAATCCCCTCACAGTGAATTCCTAATGGAAGCAGTCACCAATTCCCAAAAGACAGTGAGAAGGTGGGGGTGGGAGGGGGGATGTCCTACCACTTTATACCCCAAAAATGCTTCAAAATGGACATTTTCCAGGTGTCCCTGTTCCCAGTGTCCCCTCCCAGGGGGACACAATGCCACCAAGGCCCCCTTGCAAAAGACACGGGAGCCGCTGATTCCTTTGGGCTTTTAATAAATCGAGGAGCTTCGGGAATTCCTCATGCAGGGCGGGGTGGAGGGGGGTGTTTAACCCCCCGCAGCCGCCACTGCCCAGTGGGAAACGCAGAGGGGAAAGGTCTAATTAACTCCAACGAGGCTGAATTTGGAGGAGGCAGTTCGGGGACCCCCCACTCGGCCCTTCCCACTCCCTCCGGGGCGTTCCCAGCCCCGACCCCTCCCTCCCTCCCTCCCTCCGCCTGCTCCGGACAGACAAACCCCCGGAATCCTCTCCGGAAGGTCCGAGGTTCCGAGGGGGGATTTGGGGCACCTCCAAACCCTTCGGGGTGGGGGTTACATTTAAGACTGATCAGTGCAGAAAGTGCCGGGATCCCACGGAACCGTCCCCGGGCCGGGGAGCCACCCACTCTCTCCCATAATTAGCAGGATGCAGTTAATTACTGGGATAACGAAGTCACGTCTCCTGGTCGTGCTCGGCCCTCGCGGCAGCACCGGCCACTCCTGAGGGCTCTGAGGGGAGTGAGAACCCAGCGCTGGCTCAGCAAAGCGCCGGGATTTCGGCAGCACCAGGCGGGGAATCACCAGGTCCGGGCACAAGGCCAAGGTGAGGGCGCCAGGCGGGTGAGGGGCACAGGGCCATCACTCTGAGGGCCGGCTGTAGTTGAGGGATAGCAGGACCATGCTGTGGGCCAGGAGAGAAGCTTCGGAAGCTGGAAGAACACAGGAGCAGGGTCAGAGACTGGGGGCACTGGGACTGGCACAGGGGAGCACTGGGCAGACTGGGAGTGCTGGGACTGGGATGGGAGGGGGCACTGGGGGACATTGGGGGTGCTGGGATGGGCGTGGGATGGGCAGTGAGTAGACTGGGGGCCCTGCAGTGGGCACCGGAGGGGACACAGGGGACACTGGGCAGTGTTGGAATGGGCACTAGGGGAGCACTGGGATGAGAACTGGGAAGACTGGGAGCACTGGGATGGGAATGGGGGCACCCCATTTCCCTCCCATTCCCATTTTCTTTCCCCTGGGGATGGAATCTGCCACCAGAGCTCTGTGGGACAGGGACACCTGGCAGCCCAGAGGGGGACAAAATCCTCCCTTCACCCCAGAATTCCCCAGGAGCAGCACTCCCTGCACCCAGAGAAGTTCGGGGGTGCCCCCCATGCGTCCCCCCCAGCAGCTACCTTGGAGCTCACAGGAGAGCCGGAGCCACTGCTCCAGCCACGCCTGGCACTCTGCCCGGCCCAGGTGGGTGGAGTTGAGCCCACGCAGGTAACAGGCCTGGGGAGACACAGATGGTCGGGGTGGGCACATGGAGCACCAGCATCACACCAGGATCCTGCCATGGCACGAGGAGCGGCCTGGGTGTGGTTCCAGATGTGATCTCCCAGTGTGGGAGAACACCTTCCCAGGACAGGGCAACCGCCACCCACCCAGGGTGGGTCTGGGGGACCCCCCTGTGCCCCAAGGTGACACCCGGGGTGACACAGCCCCGGGACAGGGGTGCTGAGGGTCCTCACCGCTCGCAGCTCCTCCTCAGAGAGCTGCCCCAGCCCCAAGTGCAGCAGGGCCTGGTCCAGGTGCCGGATCTCCAGGATGTGGTTCAGCAGGCGATGCCGCAGGAGAACGGCCGGTAAGTGGGGGGTCAGGAACAGCACCTGGCTCAGGGCCCTCTGCAAGACACAAGGGAAGGTCACCTGGGTGATATCCAACCCCTCCTGAAACAGGGGTGGGACCCATGGCACTGCCACCCGCCCAGGTGGCCCATCCAGCCCGGCCTTGAACACTTCCAGGGATGGGGCATTCCCTGGGAAATCCCACCCAGTGCCTCCCCACCTTCACAGGGAGGAATTCCTTCCCAAAATGCTCCTCTGGGTTCACTCATGGAAGCTCCATGTCCTCCTGATGTTGGCAGCTGGAGGTGGGGTCTCACCTCAGCCCCCCTCACCTGCTGCCCACGGGACGAGGATGAGCCCAGGACATGGTGGGGGCGATTTCAGGGCCACCTGTCCAGCTTTTCATCCACACATGGACTGGTTTTGGGGCACACCTGAGCAGGGCAGCACCTGCACTGAGCTGGACTCACCACATGATCCACCTGGAGCCTGTTCAGCACCAGTGGAGACCCCGAGAACAAACTCCTGACGGCCAAGAGCTGGGCCAGGTGGGGCCGGGCACCTCCCTGCACCTGCAAGAGCCCCGGGAGGGCAGGTGACACCTCTGACAGGTGACAACACCCCCCCCACGGGCTGATGGTGTGACCAAGGGGGCTGTACCTGGGAGCAGAGCTGCTGCAGGAGCTCCCGGGGCCGGGGCTCGGGCAGGGACCGCGCTGCCAGCGCCAGGCTCTGCACCACGTCGGGGTACGAGTCCCTCCGGATGGAATCATAGACATCCAGGAATTCCTGCTGCTGCTGCGGCGTCCAGAAATAGCGGATCAGGAGCTGCCGTGGGAAGAAATACCTGGAGTGAGAGAGAAGGATTGAGGGAGGGGATGGCACAGTGGGCACGGGGCAGGGGGAGTCTGGGCTGTGGGAGGAAGCCAAGGAAAGCCCTGGGCACTGCCAAGGCCACCACTGGCCGTGTCCCCACGCTGTGACTGACACAAGCCAGGTGCCTGTGCCCTCACATCCAGCCCCCCCAGGTCCTTTCCCGTTGTGCCTCCAGCCTGGAGCATTCCACTGTATTCCATGGGGCAGTGGGGAGCCCAGGGCAGGACCTCACCCCATCAGCCTGATCCCACTGATCCCACAGATCCAGCCCGGCCTCTACAGAGCCTTCCCTCGTGTCCCCCATGAGCTGAGGTCACAGACAAGGACATTAATCAGGACTGGGAGCCCCGGGGGGGGGGGCAACAGAGCTGCAAAATCCCAGGATTTAGCTGGGATTTACCCCCGGTTCCGGAAGAGCTGGCGGGGACAGGGACACTCTGAGGGATTGTGCATGGAAGTGTCCCTGGCCGAGGACACTTTAGGGAGGGTCTCTCTGATAGTTATTTTATTATTTTAATTGATTCCATGATTTCTTTGGGTGGACAATGGCCCCAGAAGCCAGGATAGTGAATCCAACACCCAGCTCCTCAGGATCCAGGTGTTTGTCCTGACAGGGAGAGCACAGCCAGATTCTTAGTTCTGAAAACCCCAATTCCCTGGAATCTGGGGGTCAGGGACCCGAGTACTCACATCAGGACGATGACCAGGAAGTTGGCAAAGGGTGGGATGGCGATGATCCCGATGGGAATGGCCTTGAGCGCGTCCCTGCGGAACTGCCTCCAGACGGAGGAGACAGAGTCAGGATCCGACATCAAACCCCCCAAGCTCCCTGTGATTTCCTGCAGGTCACAGCCCCAGCACTGGCTGCAGCTCCCAGTCCCTGTTTAGGCAGAGCAGGTGCATCCCTCAGGAATTCCAGCCCTTTTCCACAGGGAGGGGGCTCACCTGGCGCAGCCGCTCCATGTCCCGGTATGGGAGCTGCTGCACCTTCAGCCGCTGCCGGAACATCCTGGATCTGATCCTGCCGATCTCCTTCACCTCCAGGAACAATGCCTGGATTCCTGTGGGATAGAGCAATGATTCCCAGGGTGGTGCAGCTGCTGTCCCTGTTCCACCTGGAGCAGCAGGATACGTCCCACCTCCTGGGACCCACTTTTGGGCTCCCCCTCGGGACTCACCTGAGGTGAAAGTGCTGTACAGGAGGTAGAATCTGGGGAAGCTCCTCTCCAGGTACCGCTCATACCTGGCATTGACCCTCCGGGCCACAGCGGCCACGGCAGCCACGAGGGCCCGGGAGGTGGCCCGGGACGAGAGGGGACGCTCCTGGGACCTGCACACCTGGCACCTGCACCACCGCCCCCGGGTCAGCTTTGGGCTCACGATGCCCCCCGGAGAGGTGAGGAAGAGCTGGGATCACCCCCGGGCCAGGGCGGGACCTGGGAATCAACCTGGACCCGAGGGGCTTGGGGAGGGGAAAACCAGGTGGCACCGAGGCAGGGAACAGCACCGCGGAAATGGGGGTTTGTGGGGTAACGGGGGGCACTGAGGGGGCACTGGACAGCGGCGGGCGGGGAAGGGGCATAGCCAGTACCGGGGGCGTAACGGGGAAGGACCAGGGGAGTAAGGGGTGCAGGCTGTATCTGGCAGAGGGTAAGGGCTGCGGTCGGCATTGGGAAGGGTCGGGGCCCGCGGTCGGTGTTTGGGGGGGTCAAGGCTGTGGCGCGGGTGGCCGTCCCTGAGGAGGTTGTGTCCCACGTGCCGTGGCTGCCCCGGAGGGAGGTCCCCGCTCACCTGGGCGCCCCCAGGGCGGGCAGCGGCTCCATGCGGCCCCGGTGGGGGCCGAGGGCGGCGGGGCCGAGGCGCCAGAGCCCCCCACGGGC
Organism: Platyrinchus mystaceus; assembly: GCA_035041135.1. Taxonomy (NCBI): domain Eukaryota; kingdom Metazoa; phylum Chordata; class Aves; order Passeriformes; family Tyrannidae; genus Platyrinchus; species Platyrinchus mystaceus. Next base: position 1,357,500 of record JAWWLV010000078.1, read on the forward strand.
GGTGGCTCTGGACAGCGCCATCTTGGCGAGCACGGGCGGCGGTCACGTGGCGCTGCGGCCGTTGATTGGCTACCGGGACCCCCGGCCCGGAGCCCGGACCGACCCCCCACCCCCGGCATCGGCCCCGGGACCCCCGGCCTGGAGCCCGGACCGACCCCCCACCCCCGGCATCGGCCCCGGGACCCCCGGCCCGGAGCCCGGACAGACCCCCCACCCCCGGCATCGGCCCCGGGACCCCCGGCCTGGAGCCCGGACCGACCCCCCACCCCCGGCACCGGCCCCGGGACCCCCGGCCTGGACCGGCC